>WEZZ01038046.1:221742-232256 GCA_013400585.1 Chloropsis cyanopogon | reverse complement strand
CCGGGGATGAACCCGGGATCCAACCGGGAATGAGCCCGGAATCCAGCCGGGAATGAGCCTGGGATCCAACCAGGATCCAGCCGGGAAGGAACCCGGGATCCAGCCGGGAATGAGGCCGGGATCCAGCCGGGATCCAGACGGGAATGAACCCGGGATCCAACGGGGATCCAACAGGGAATGAACCTGGCATCGAACAGGGAATGAACCCGGGATCCAACCGGGAGTGAACCCAGCACACAACCGGGATCAAACCTGGGACCCAGCCGGGATCGAACAGGGAATGAACCCGGGATCAAACAGGGAACAAACCCGGATCCAGCCAGGAATGATACCGTGACCACACTGGGATCCAACTGGGAGCCCCCCGAGCCCCCGTCATTACCGGGGGATTCCCGGTACTTTGGGCTGTGAGAATTGCGGTCTCACGGTACCAGACACCGGCAGCAAAGTCCGNAACCCGGGATCCAGCCGGGAATGATACCGTGGCCACACCGGGAGCCCCCCTCCCGCCGTCATTACCGGGGGGNCGAACAGGGAATGAACCCGGGATCAAACAGGGAACAAACCCGGATCCAGCCAGGAATGATACCGTGACCACACTGGGATCCAACTGGGAGCCCCCCGAGCCCCCGTCATTACCGGGGGATTCCCGGTACTTTGGGCTGTGAGAATTGCGGTCTCACGGTACCAGACACCGGCAGCAAAGTCCGATTAATAATGCACAATATGACAACTATTGCTTTAAATCCACATCGGACTTTTTCTCCCTCTCCAGCTGTGCAGAACTGAATTAATTCTTTTCCCGTCCCGTGTTCAATATTCTGTGGCCTCTGCTGGAGTCCCTCTCACAGCAGTGAGGTCCCAAAGCTGGGTTCGCAGGTCAGGCCTCGCACACAGACAGATCCTTACACCTGAGTTACACCTGGGTTACACCTGGGTTACTCCAGCCCCAGGGAATTCAGGAATTTTGGGGTCAGAGTCTGGCCGAGGAGCAGCAGCCAAGGGATGCAGAGGTGACCTGCAGAGAGCATCAGCAGGGACAGGTTCTCTGGGCTTGCCCTCTGCCAGCCTCTCCTGACCCCTTTCTGTGCTTCTAAGGTGGCCCCAAAACTCAAGGAATTGCCTGGAATTTGGGCTGGCACAGATTTTTGTTCCAAGGGAGCAGGGGCCCCACTCAGCCTCCCCAACCCGAGCTGCAGATGAAGCTCTGAGCTTCAGACCCCAAAACGAGCAGGGACTCCAGATTTGGGCTTTCCACATCCAGCGCTGGGATTTCACCTGCGAAGGTTCCAGCAGCCCCCTGAGAACCTGAGCAGGCTGATGCTCGCCCCCTTCTTGTCTTCCCTGCCCCCGTTAAATGCCACATAAACGAGCAGGAGGTGATTTGTGCAGGAGGACGGGATGCAGCCGGATCCATCCCGCAGCACGGCTCATGCGGGCGCTTCTCCTACAGAGGGCAGAGGAATATCAGGAATTCCCATCGCCTCCAGCCGGGCTCCCACAGCCGGGGAGAAACCTGGCAGGCACCGAGAGGGAAAAGCCCAAACATCGCCCTGCCCTCCCCAGCCCCGCTGTGACCCTCCCCGCGAGCTCGGCTGACACTGGGTATCTCGATAACAAAACAAATCGCGATTTATATAAACCCCAATGTTTACCGAAAACGCACATTTTCACAGCACCCCCACCCCAAGCTTTAAAACAGCATAAAATCCAACTCAGTTTTGTAGTTCGTATTTATTTCATCACGGCAGGATGGATGGCTCTAATGCTCTGCATAATCGATGATGAGGGATTACCCCTGCTCCAGCAATGAGAAATTAAACCCTGATATTTATTTATTTATTTATTTATTTATTTTCAAAGACATGGTTTGAAAAAACAGGAAACTTGTAAGCCAGAAGACATGTACAGTGTATCTTCCCTGGCTTTGCTTCTAGGTTTTCCTTTTTTATTTTTTTCCACTTTGAGTTTGTTGGTATTTTGTTCCCAGATGCCACCATAAACAAAGGGAGGAGCCTGGAGAAATAAATCTGTGGAAAATTAGGTAGCAGGAACAAGTGCTTACCTGTGCAGTTACTTCTGAGTAACTAACCCCTCACACTACCAAAGAACTCGTGCAAGACTCCCCTCCATAATTGCATTTTCAAACCTCTGCACTCTTAGAGTGAAAAAGGGATGTTCTCTACCCTCACAAATAATGAATTGCCCTGTTAATGAAGGGAGAGAGGCTTTTAGTGATGGTTAAATAAAACAGACCCAGCAGAATTAATAAAAAAATACAAGTGAGTTGCATTAGTCCTTCGGAGTAAAAAATGAGCTCCTTGGAGTCACAGCGTTTTTGATACTCAGGCCACCGAGATCAGGATTTCACCCACTGAGACTAATGGGACAATTGCTCCATATAAATCCCAAAGCCAGCAATGCATTCAAATCCACGTCCACACAGCTGGGAACTCAGGGGTCCTGGCAGAGCTCGCCTGTTCCTCTTCCGCGCCACATCCATCACTCACACCCGTGCAGAACAAAAAGTGTGCTCAGGTGTGGGGGACCCCTCACCGCTGGGTCACCCCAGCCTCACTCCCACAGCCGCAGGACCTGTTAATTCACAATTTTTCAGGCGGGGATGCAGTCAATACAAAGCCACATCAAACAGCAACTGCAGCCCATGAAAGTCGGGGATTGTTAAAATATTTCACCCACAGAGTCGCCTTCGCCGCTGTTGATTCTCTCTCCTCTGCCTTTCACTTAGCAGGGTAATTAAATCAGACTCCAGGGCTGGGTTTTAATTTCTGGTTCACGTGCCCTCCAACCATGCTGCCGTGCCTGGGACTCAGAATAGAGCAGGGGAATATTTGTACAAAAACTGTATCGATACATTTTCATTTAAGATGCTCATGAAAGGCTTTTAATGCCTCACGGTCAGTTCAGAGAAACCCTTGGCCTATTTAGAAACTCCATCACCCTCACTGACAGCCTTTCTTTGGCATTTTCCCTCTTAATTTTACTTTTTTATTCACATGCCCGTTTGCTAAAATGGGAATAACACCCTAAACACAGAGCAGATAAACAAGGGGACGTGGAACAGGCTGGGCTGTAGAAACAGCTTCCAATTTCTCCCACTCAGCGTCTTTCGCTGCTGTACCCGTGGAGCTCGTCAGCTTTTGGGAAATTGTCAGATGAGATGGAAGCTTTGGCAGGGAAGGGCTGTACCATCCTCCCGTGTCTGTATAATTACAGGTCGTTAATGTGAATCCATCTCTTAGAGCCATTCCTTCAGTGGAACACAAGGAGTAGAAATGTGGAGCCTCCCAGGCACTGCCAGGGAGGGACCCCACGGGGGCTGCAGGAACCCATTCCAACGGCATTCCCAGCCAGATCCACGGGAATCACCCGCCCCGGAGCCGCCTCTGCTGAATTTAATTGAGTTACTTCATCAACAGTAAAATTTGACCCACATACACAGGGCCTCGTGCTGGCCAAAAATAGCCACGAGCTGGGGCTGATCTTGCCAACACTTGGGCCAGCAAATGTCCTTTTCCAAACTGACCTTTATCGTTTCAGTCATGCTAGTTCAGTTAAAATTTTCTTTTTAAACCAGCAACACAATTTATCCATGAAAAGGAGAGAAAAAAGAAGTGAAGAGAACTGGGGAGAAGCAGAAAAGAACACAAGCAAACCCCATCCACTAAAACAAATTACATAAAATTTAGATTATGTACATAAAAAAACTCTCCTCATAAATATTTATTAGCATTTTTCTTCTGTGCTTTTATTTACTTGAGTACTTCTGCTGTTCCTAACCCATCCCTCATTCAAAAAACACAATTGCTTTAAAGATTTTATCAACCCTTAATGGTTCCTACATTGAAAAATAGAAGGAACAGACTGTGTCTGAAGAGATGCACAGCCCAAAGATCCTTGCAGCTGATAAGAATTTTAAAGGCCACCCAAAGGCAATTTAAAAACTGGACAAAAACTGGTTTTAGAAGGAGCAAAATGTCTGATTTTCAAGCAAACCACACGCGTGCTCCCCTGTGCAGAGCCATGCCAGCACACAGACAGGCACAAGGGGAGTGTGTGAGCAGCCTCTCCCATGGGCTTCACTCCCAGAAATTCCCCACAGCCCCTGGGAATCGCTCTCACTCCGGTTCTGAGGATCCAGGGGAGATTCTCCAGCCCAGGTTCTGTGCTGTGTCACAATTGTCACCAGCCCAGGGACAGGCCCTGCCCTGCAGACCTGGGCTTCTGGGTGAGCAGAGCCAAGGATTTCCTCCCAAACCACGCGGGACCAGCAGCCTCTGAGCAGGGCCAGACTCCTCAGGAAGGGAGCTTGGAGTAAAACCAAGCAGCAAAACACCCCAAATTCTTGGATTTTCCCAGCTGTGAACGGTGCCCAAATGGCACCGAGGCAGAGCTGTCCCTGATCTGGTGACATCCTGGAGCAGAAGCTGTAAGAGAGCCCAGCCATGCCCTTGTCCCAGCAGTGTCACCGAGGGATGCTCCCACAGCAAAACCAGGAGATGCCAACAAAAACAACAGCTGTGATCCCGTGTGCCAACGGGAACAGCCCTGCAGCACCCTGAAAGCACCCCAAGAAAACCCCACAGCCACGGTTCCAGCAACCCCAGGGATGGATTTAGGAATTTGGAGGCCACCTCACCACAACCTCCTCTCCAATTCCTGCATTACATCCCTGCATTGAATGAGTGAACAACTCTCCAGGCCACATCAAACTCTGCAGCTAAACCACCACGAGCACTATCAACAAATAAACAAATCCCAGATTTACAATCAAAATATATTTTAATGGACCCACTAATTTCATTTATGACTTCATGGGTGTTTTGTTGGCATGAGGAATGCTGAGCACCCCAGTGCCATGGCAGAGACAAAGAAAGGACTTTCCAAAACCTGTTCCAGCATCACAATTCCTTTTTCCCAGCTCACCAGCATAGAAGCATTTGTACCAACTGTTTAAACTTAGTAGATGTGAATTTATCTATTAGGGATAGGAACAGAAAGGGGGATTGCAAATGCTTCAATTTCATATTGTCAGAACATGCAAAGCTTAAAGACAACACAGTTATTCAAGATAAAAATCCAGACTGTAGCAGAAGGAACCATTCCTGAGAGGACACTGCAGTATCTGCCACTTCCCAGGATGGCAAAAGTATGTCAATCACCACTGATATTTTAAAATTATATTTATTTATCAATTTGTGTCCTGTACCCATCGCTCAGCACCTGGGTATGGACATTAAAATATTACAAATCATTTGCCTACAAATTATCATTTAAGTACATCCTTCCTCCTGGGCTACAGATCTTCCCAAATCCCCTTCCATGCCCAAGCAAACAGATCCCAGCAGGGCCTGGCGAGGGAGGGAACGGGCAGAGGGGAGCCTCGGTGGGGACAGTGTGGGACATTTGGGCCAAAAGCAGGGGTTTGGCTGCTGGAAACTGGCAGCATTTTACAGACTGTGCTCAACCTGCAAAAACCCCCTTCCCACAGAGCAGCTCCACACGGGCAGTACTCACGGCAGGTGCCTGGAGCCCTTTTCCTGGGGACTGCAGCAGGTCTGGCAGTGGCTGTGCACGGATCTTCAGCCTGGCCCCTGCCACGGCCGAGCGTCCCCGGCCACCCCAGGCTGGGCAGGGGCAGCGTCAGGGCTCCCCTCAGCTGGGACACGGCCCGAGAGGCCTCGGGAACGGCAGCAGGAGAGATCAAAAGAGAGCAGTTACTTCCCAAAAGGCTCCTGGGGAGGCCTTGCAGGGACACAGAGCCGGGCTCTGCACGGCAGAGGCAGCGCAGGATCCCGGGATTGCTCCAGGCCCTTCTCCCACAGCCCTGCCTCCATCCATCCACCCATCCCTGCATCCACCTCTCCATCCATCCACCCATCCCTGCATCCATCCATCCCTCCATCCCTCCACCCACCCATCCATCCATCCAGGGAACGCCGCCGGAGTCAATGGAAATGCTCTTGTAAACAAGGACTTACAAGAACCCAACGTGACAATGCTCTCAAAAGGAGTTTTGACTGTGCAATTGTTGCTGGATTAGGGGCTTCAGACGCGCCCAGCTCGCTCTGAGGAGTGCAGAATTCCAATCTCCACGGGGTGGGGCTCGGCCTCGGCCATGGGAACGGCTCCTGGGCTCCCCCAAAGCCAGTAAAGCCCCAAGGAAGCGATGGGAGCATCACAAAAAGACAAACTCTCCTTTTTGCAAGCTAAACTGGCCTAAACCGAGCCTAAACTGGCCTAAACTGAGCATAACGTTGACTCTAAACTGAGCCGTGTTGCTGCCTAAATGAACACAGAATAAACTGTACAAGGACCGAAAGAGAGAGAGGGAGAAAGAAATAAAAGGAAGAACCCCTCCAAATTTCCTACAAAACAAACCTATTTGGCAAAATCGTCATCTAAAATCATTGATTCAACAATAAAGCAGCAGCCCAGCCCAGCAGCACAAACAGCAGTATTTATCTTTCCCAGATAAGTAGAAGTTTGGAATAAATAAATCACCCATTCCTCCACTTATATAAATGCAAACCAGAGCAACAAAACATGGCAACAGCACAAAAGACAAACAAATGAGTTAGACACGGAGTCCAGGAGTTTAAGAAGTCTCCCCTGTATTTAATAAAGCATGAATTATTTTTTTTAGAAACACTAACAGATCCCTTGCAGATAGCTTTTTATCTTTATATTGTTATTATATAAGACATTTTGTGTTTAAAGTGAACTATTGCTTCGTCTAGGTGGCCCCTCTGCTGGGCATAGAAATTAGGTAGTGAACAAAATCAAAAATCACCATTGAAAATTACAAACTATACAACTCAAAAGCATTTGGAGTTAGTTATTTCCCACCCCCGCTCCAAAGAGAGAAGTAATGGAATCACTGGGAATGGGGAAATCTGGGGTTTAGCATCAAATTCTGTGTCTACATCAAGTGAAAGAGAAGCCAGCCCAAGCCCCGGCGAGCGGAGAGGAAGGAGGAGCTGCAAGCCCAGCTCATCCCTTTCCATTAACCCAGCAGGTGGAACATTCAAACCAGAGACTTCGCAGAACCCAACCCGACTCTTTGTCCCTCACACAGCTCCAAGTCCTCTCGGAATCAGCGGGACTTTTGCTTCGGAAGAACTGAATATTCATGATCCTGCCGCGGTTGATAATTAAAACGCAGAATCGGGCGTTTCGCAAGACTCCAGGATTTTTTTTTTGTTTCATTTTTCTCCAAGAGAACGAGGCTGTATCGAGGGCAAAGCAAAATATTCTCCCCCACTGCCCCTTAGAGAACTTCAGAGCGACCAAACGCCGTCAAAGCATTGACTCTGCCCCAGCTCTAAGAAAAAAGGATTAAAATTACTTTCAGGACATTGAGGTTATGCTGTGTCCAAACCATCCAATTAGGAGGAAAAAAAAGTAAAATTACCTTCGGAGAATTAACTAAAACTGGATCAATTGCAAACCGTATCTTTGCAAGCATTTTACATTTACAGCACGTTTTTGTTTATGCATAAAATCAGCATTTCAAATGTTCTCTCTTAGCATAGAGCACGAATAACCGAAGATATTGAATAATTTGATTATTTCTGAATTTTAAAATTTAAAATGCAGCGGAACAGGGTATTTGGACTTCAACAACTGAGCCTGGAGATGCAAAGAAAGGCTGGAGCTGCCTCTGGCCGCTGTCTGCATCGACACCAGGGCTTAGACTTCCACCAGAGCCAAAGAGCTGCCCAGGATTAGCAGCAGACTGGATCATTCCTTCTCAGGGCTATTTTACTGAAGAGAATTAATTTCCAAAAATTGCTTTAAACATCAAATGAAACACAAGTTATCTAAACATCAGATTTTCTAATTTTATTAAAAACGCACAAATTTTATCCAACATGTTTTCTTTCATACAGTGAATGGTCTAATATGCACTGGAGGTCACACAAGCTTAGGTTCATTAGAACAATAAAAGACATATGAGAAATTTAATATATAAAGAAAAAAGTAGCAGCTGTTGACTGCATATTTGACCATAAAATTTAAATATTTTGGACTTTTATTTTAAAGACACAAAAATAAAACCTGTGTGGGTCTATATAAGTCATATTAACAATTCCATGAATGTTCAACAGGACTAAAAATCAGCAAAGATGTTTGTTTGTCTTTTTTTTTTTTTTCTTTTTAACCTTGTAACACTTTTTAAACACCTTCTCGGGTTGCTGGTGCAAAGCACCTTACAGTATTTGTGCTATATATTTACTTTATTTGGCAACTGTCTGGGTTTTGTGGGTTTTTTTTTTTCTTTGCCTTCTGTAAACAACACCTTTTACAAACTAGCACAGTGAACCACAAGCCCTGCAATCTGTTAGAACATCTACAGAAAAGAAAATGAACTATTTTGGTTGGCTGCTCAAAATCTTTTGCTTTTGAACAAGAGGTTTTTCTAAAACAGGATTTACTAGTAAAACATTGAGCTCCTGAATTTAACATTAGACGTAAACAGTTGACTGCTTTTAGTTCAATAGAGTCTTTTTGTTTAGCTTTTCTCTCTCTGTGAAGGTAGAATACTTTTTGTTTGTTTGTTTGTTTTTTCAAGTCATTTTCGTTAGAGGTCTGGGTGGTGACCTTTGCTATGATGAGGAGGTTTTGTACGTGTAGCTTTGTGAAGGTAGAAGAGTTGGTGCTGAGGGCTTAACATTTAGTATTTGCTATTTTTGAAAAAAAAAAAAACAAACCAAAAACAACCAAAACCAAACCAAAACAACCGAAACAAAACAGAAAAGAAAAAACAGAAAGGAAAAAGGAAAAGTTGTCCCACCTGATCGTCAGCAGGCTGAAATGGCTGAAGCTAAAAAGAGTTTCTTGTTGTCGAACTTTCTGAGAGACAAAAATGAACAAACAGATTCATAATGCCAGAACCATCCTTAACCAGGAATGCTATAGAGAGTTCTTGAAGCTTTTTTTTCCCCTTTTCTTTGACCTCTCCTTCATTCAATTATTTTTTTAATTTTTTTTTTTTTTTTTTTAAACGAGAAGTTTCTAAGGATTGTGGCTCTTAGGATGACATCCAACAAGGTAATCAAACTTACGCCATCCTACGGAATGGCAGCACTTTTACTGTACAGCTTCCCCAGTTTCTTTGTCAATGGTACAAAAAAAGTCCCCTCGCTTGTTTGATACAACCATAACATGGAGATTGTCCTGGTCTAGAGCAAAGCTTGCCTTGGAGCGATTGGATTCAGTTCGTTCCCAAGGTAAAAATTGTCTTAGGGCGGGAGAGATGTTATATGAATTCATTTCTGTACACCATAACAATAAGCAGACTAGATGATCATCACTTACTTAGACCCAGTTTGTTTTAAAGCTACCACACAGCTGCTTCGTTCATCTCTGGAGGGTGGGACAAGTGATTGCCGTAGTTAGCACCACCGTTGACGGATATCGACGAAAATGGGGGGCTGGGGCCAAAAACTTCCGCGGACATGGAGTGCAAGGACCCGGGCAGGTTGGGTTCGGGGCTGGGCGAGTCTCCCGGGGGGTGCGACATGATGTCAGTGAAGCGCTGAGCCTCACTCGAGGGGTGATGTCCGGGCAGGGGGTGGTCCATGGCCCCCAGCGGGGTCCCTGACGGCCCCGAGGAGGGCACGAACGGGAGATCCACGGGGGTCTGCGCTTGAGACGAAGGCGGTCCTTGCGGGAAGAAATCGTAATTGCTTCCAGGGCCGTAATACTCGCTCTGATAATCTGGCGGACAAAGAGAGACAGAGGGAAGGTAACAGGCGGGCAGGTACCCAGTGGGGATGACAAGGGCGCGCTCCCAGGGCGGCGGGGCTGGGGGGGGCTCGGGGTGTCCCCCACCAACCCGAGGGGAAGCGTGTGACCGGGCTGGCCGGGCTCCGGCAGCCGCGGGACCCCNGGCTCCAGGCGGTCCACGAGCGGCCGCATCCTGCGCGGGCTGCGGAAGAACGCGTGTCGCCGGGCGCCCAGCGCGCTCAGCTGCTTCATCCGCCGCTCCTTGGAGCGCCGGTTCTGGAACCACACCTGGCGGGGCGGCGGGAGAGGCGCCGGTCACGGGAGCCCGAGAGGCGCCGCGTTCCCCCCGTTCCCCATCTCCATCCTCATCCCGGGGCTGCGCTTTTCCCCTTTCCCGGTCTCTCGTGCCCCGTGCGCACCGAGCCGCGCTCCAAGCGCGGCCGAACCCACGCGTGACGGCGGCCCCGCTCCCCACCGATTGCGGGTCAAGAATGATTGAGTTAATTCTTATTACCCTGACAAGATTACTGCTAATTACCCTCACACTGAGCCTCTCCAATCTAACCTCGTCTTTAATGGTCCTTTAACCCCCCATTACCCCAGCGCTGCGGGTTTATAAACCTTTTAATAATTCCAGCGCGTTGTCATTCTTATTTACCCATTAACCCCTCACATTTCTGCTTATTAATTTCGATACCGTTTGCAGCTTCTTTAGGACTTTTGCGAATAAACCCGCCGTTCTCTCCCCGCCGACCGGCGGA
>WEZZ01038046.1:103394-205118 GCA_013400585.1 Chloropsis cyanopogon | reverse complement strand
TTTTTTTTTTTTTTTTTTTTTTTTTTCCCCAGGCCATTCCAATTTCTCCCAAGTGCGGCTATTTGATTTTAGTGTCAAAGAGATTTTTGCTCTCTCTCTCTCTCTTCCTCAAGTTGCTTTCACTTAAAAAAATAATAAAAAACAGAAGTCCTGGAGCAGCAGACAGAATAATGAGCAGACTCACTATTTAGTAAGAGAATGACCTGAAATTTCTCCAAGGAAATGTATTTGCCACTGAAAAATACTGGAAAAAAATTTGTGTGAAAGTTTTCCCTCGACAATCCATTGGTTTAGAGGAAACAGGAGAGCAATCTTTCCCCATCACTTTCATAGTTTGTTATTTTTCCTCCCCTCTTTCTACTCATCCCCAAGAGTTTCCTCCGGGATGGGAATTGTGAGGAGAAAAGGAGAGGAATGAGCCAGGAATTGGGACCCACATGGGATGTGGGGCTGAACCAGAAGCCCAAAACTGCCAGGTGCTTTTGTCCAGGCTTTCCCCTCCTCCCTGCCAACCCAGCCTGGTGCCAAGGGGTCTGTCACATCCAAACCCACGGAATTATCTGCCACAACACTTCAATATTTATGGCACAGGTTTCTCCTGGACTGCTTTGTAAACCACGGCAGAAATAATGGCCTTCCAACCGAGAGCCACAATCGACCAACAGGAAGTCAGGACTGTAATTTCAAATATATATTAAGGAGGCCTTAAGTGAACATTTTGCTTAAACTAGGAGATGGGCCATGATTCAAGCAATAAGGCCTCAGCAAAGAGAATTTCCCCAGCAAATCAGTCCAGGCTGCAGAGGAGGCTCCAGGGGTGCAAGGGAACAATCCTGACCTCCCAAGGCTAGCTGGAAATTTCATTTTTTATCATTTTTGTTGTCAGGACTTCACCAAGAGCCTTGTCCTGGTGAGGGGCAGGGGGCTGCAGCCCAACCCCAGCCCCATCAGAGCTCACCCCCTCGGTTCTCACCCTGGATCATGGCATCCCAGCATTTATGAAGCCTCTTTTCAATAATTATCACGCTGTTACATTGGTGAGTTTCTTGACAAGTTATTAAATCATAATTTCTAATTTAAATGCCAGCTTTTGGCGTGCATGCCTGCTCAGGATAAGCTCATTTTCATTTTTATTAAACATCACCTATTAAACACAAGGAGAATTTCCTTAGGAATAACAGAAAACACCACAGGTGCCTTATTTCCCAGCTCATGTTGTGATGGTTCCAAATAATTCCCCAAACACACAACCACAAACAGGGAGCTGTTCTGTGCTTAGGTGGGGGCTGCAAAGACACTCCTGTGGGTGGGCAGGGGCTGCTTGGCACCTTCCCTTGCCTTTTAACCCCTGACAAAGCCCCAGCTCCAGGCTCTGCATCCTCCCACGGAGCATCCCCACCTCCCAGAACCACAGAGCACCCTCAGGAACCCAGGGGGCAGCTCGGGGTGTCTGGGGCAGACAGCAGTGCCCGAAGCTCTGCGCTGCCAGGGATATTCTGGAGGCTCCTGACGTGGCAGTCACAGCCCAGCGCTGCCTCATTCCTGGCTTTTCAGGCAGATGGTCAATTAATTATGCTCGTTTGGTGTTTACGGTGCCTGGCCCTGGGCTCAGTGTCCCAACTGTGTCCCCCACGCCGCAGGGACGGCTGGAGTGGCACTGCCAGCTCCGTGCCCTCCCCAGCCCCTGGGTCTGCAGATGGAGGGGCTGTGTGTCCTCAGAACCCGTACCAAACCCTGGGGATGTGGCACAAACTGTGCAAAAAGGGGCCCAGGCAGCTGTTTTCATCTGGAAACACAAAATAGAAGGGAAAGAGCAACTGCAGTGCAAGATCCCTGCGTGGGAGGAGGCTCAGACACATCCCTGGGGGTGCAGCTCCCAGCTTGGCCCCTCTCCCCGGGATGGATTTTGTGCTAAAGCCCTGCCACACCTTGGGACTGATGGGAAAAGGAATCCCCCATTTCCCCGCAATGATTCCCAGCTCCAGACTGCACACTCCCCGTGATCAGAGTGATTAGTTAAATAAATCATCCTCACCTGAAGATAATCCATTTGCGCTTTTTAATTAAACACAATTATGACAATTTGTTCTGCCTCCTGCCAGGCTGCCTGTGCAATCCAGGCCCAGGGCAGGAAACTTTTGGGGATGTGCTTCCCTCCAGGCCACAAAACCCAGCAGGG
This sequence comes from Chloropsis cyanopogon, assembly GCA_013400585.1. Taxonomy (NCBI): domain Eukaryota; kingdom Metazoa; phylum Chordata; class Aves; order Passeriformes; family Irenidae; genus Chloropsis; species Chloropsis cyanopogon. The sequence continues at coordinate 202,939 of WEZZ01038046.1, read as the reverse complement.
CAGGGCTGGCAGCGCCACTTTGGGTGGTGGAGCTGAAGATGGTCTGGGAAACAGCACCAAGGAGTTTGGGGAGCTGGTTGGGATCCTGGGGGACAGCTGTGGGCTTCTCCTGGGCCACAGCTGCCCTGCAGCATCTGTGGAGTCCCTCCAGCCTCTGTTTTGGGGCTGCACATCCCCCTGCCCGACGCAAGGTGCAAACACAGCTGGGACTTCTCCCAAACCAGTGTCCTTGTCCCAGCCCCACAGGACACAAAGCCACCTCCCTCCACTCTGCCAAGGGCTTTCACCCAGATCAGCTTCCCTCCAACTCGCTGCCCCGGCAGTGAGAGACAAAATGAGCCCTAATGAGAGAGCTTAAATAGATATTAGAGACCCTGCAGGTATTTGAGAGCCCTCTGCAGCCCCTCTCCCCTCCCCTGCTCAAGTTCAACTGCCAGCCAGTACAGCAGACTCTGCTGTTTGTTTTGGGTTCAATGGCATCTCATTTACACGTGTTAATTGCAACTAATTGGCACTAATTGGATGAACAGGAAACCCTCTGGGAGCACTCATACCTTTAATTTGTAGTAAATATCATTAATTAACATATGCTAATTAGAGCCAATTAACATTGATTAAGGGTTGCCAGCTACTTGGAAAGTACAACTATCCACGTTGTACTAAGTCAGCACAAAATATGAGGCAGGTTTTAGGGATAACCCGGGAGGCAGCACCTGGCTGCTCCCCTGGCAGCTCTGCTGGACAGCCAGGACAGGAAAGGCAGCCTGGAACTGCTCAAAAATCACACAGATGTGCTTTAGTGGTCACAGCTTGGACTTGGAGGTCTTTTCCAGCCTCATGGATTCTGGGTTCTGTGAACCCAAAAGGAGTGGGCAGCCTGGAGCCAGGAGTGAAGCTCCAAGGGAGGAGCACCAGAGCCAGCAGCGTGCAGCATTCCACGGCAAAGACACCCCCTAGCAGAGCCCAGAGCCAGCCCCACTGCCAGCAGATGCCCCAGCCTGCCCTGCAGGTCCCCTGGGATGTCACCGACACTGCCAGACCTCCAGGAAGGGCCGGAGGGGAAGGTGAGCACGGGGCCCCTCCTGCACAAGCCACTCTCTGCCAATTCACAAGCAAACAAAACCAGGACAGTCCCTGCTGATGGCATTTCCCTGAAGAGCCTTTGCCACCCAGGGATCACCACTGGGCTGCCGGGACAGCTCCAAGCCCACTCATCCCAGGAAATGATGGAAATGTGGGATTTGTGTGCTCTGACAGCTCAGAGGGGTGACCTGGGCATGTCCACACCCAGCCCCGAGGTGACCACAGGAGGCTGAGGTTCAAACACCTCTTGTCCTCCTGAACCTTTTGCACTGAAATTATCACTGACCTGTTCCATCTGCTGTTTACCATTTTATCATCTGGTAAACAACTGCTTATCAGTTTGTGTAGAAGGATGGAGGAGGGCAGTGCTTAATCCCAGCTAGCACCTGGGAGGAGACGTGGTCTGGGCTGACACTGGCTCTGCTTCCCAATTTACAAGTTTTAAAAGGATTAAAACTGGGGAAAGCAAAGCTTGAGACACCACGGGGAGAGGATGCACTGTGAACTCCCTGATTTTGTTGTTTGTTTGTCTCAAACAGGATTTGCTGGCAGAGGGGGAAGCACGAGGTGCTGGTGGAAGGGATTGTGTGGGGCCGTGTCCATGTGCTGCCCATTGCCTGCTCCTTCAAACAACCCCTGCACAGAAAATGGGCTGTGAAATTTCAGACAACATCCATCAAGGGGGACATCTGAGAACCTGAAAATGTATTTTTCATGATTTTAATAAAAGAGGAGCACCACTGAGACATTTAAAGAGGAATCAGAAAGCTGATAGGCTAAAAATGTCAACAAAACACACACATGTATATATATATTTATATCTGTGGACACACAACCTGCCTCTCCATGAGGATGTGCTCAATAATCCAGTCCCAGCTCCCCCTCTAATCACAGTGATCCCATGGCCCAGGACTCAGAACCAGGGCTTTAAATCAGAGTTTCCAGTATTTAGGAAGTGCTGTCAATAATGCTTACAGTGAAGTAACTACTGAAGTGATTTTAATTTATTTTCATTCATGATAATCTTATCAAGCAATTAATTAAACCCAAATAAGGGACACAACATTGTTTGGTGGTCACACCCCGATAAGCAAACAAGAGGAAAAATCAGATTTCCAGCAAGGCAGAGCAGCAGCCAGGGAGGACCTGGGACCCTGCTGCTGCTCCAGGTGTGTCCTTCCAAGGGCTGGATGATTTTGGGGTGCTGCCATCTGCTGCTCCCCACCACCCATCCCCTCCTCACCAGGCACTGCTCAGCCAGGTAACACCCCTGGCACCCCCTTGCCTGCAGCAAAAAGGTCTTTTTTTCCCTTGGGACTGCCCAAAATGTCAAAAACCTCCCTCAGACACCCCCCAAATGTGACCTCAGCTCTGGCTCACTCTGGCTTCTGATCCCTTACCAGGTGGGACGTGACCAGATTTGTACCAACAGAGTGTGCAAAATTCAGGAATATTTGACAATAATGCTGAGTGGGGATTCCTTGGTGAAAAGAACAAAGTTGAGGAAATGACTTAAATGCTCACAAATTCAACATCTCTTTTTGTTTTATGACAGCCCCAGCATCCCTCTGCCCATACAACCCCTTCACAAACATTATGCACGGGATTTATTGTGGATGAATCCTATTTCCTGGGGATTGCAGTGATGTGTGGTACTCCTCCATCAGCTGGGCAGTAAAGTGTATTGTTCTGACCCTTCCACTCCCTCCATTTGCCTAAGACTCCAGCCACTTGATATTTTTCCAGTTCTGACATTTCAAACATGCAATGCCATATGTATTGCCACTTCCAGGTAATTATCACGTAAAATTAGGCTGGTCTTGTACATGAAACTAGCAATTAGCCGAGGATTGAAGGTCAAAGAGATCTCATTTATAGAGTCTCTAACAAAATGTTAAGTGTGAATGTGTGTCAGATGGTCCAGGATGCCGGATTATATGGGGTCATGACAACGGGGCTGAAGTGTCATCAAGCACGGTGTAACCAGTCTGTTGGGCACAGCAGTACAATCTGGGACTTATCTCTCCCAGCCTTATCAGAACCTCGGCTAAATCTAGGACACGGCCTTAGAGGAGTTTCTGCAGGAAGCAGGAAAATGACTCGCAGCCCATTGTTTCCCTGGGAGGGCTCTGAAAGGAGCTGCTCGTCACTGCAGCGCGTGCCGGGTGACAAATGCCATCCCCGTCCCCCAGGACGTGTCCCAGCCACAGCAGGACCTTGCTGGTCCCACTGGGATTTGCAGGTTTTGTCCCAGTTGGGGCAGGACCTCGTTGGTGCCACTGGGATTTGCAGGTTTTGCCCCAGCCATGCCCAAGGAAGGGCAGCTGTGCCATGAGGAGGTGAGTGGGACATGCCAGGGCTGTGCCACACTCCCTGTCCCTCTGTGCCACACTCCCTGTGCCACACTCCCTGCTGGGCTCCATCCCCAGTGGATGCCCTGGGAATGTAGATCCTGCTCCAGCTCCAAAGGGGCTCTTCCTCCCGGGAACAAATCAGCCACCAGGACCGTCCCACCACATTTTAATGCCATCAGAGCAGGATTATGCAGCAGGCCCAAAGGCATTTGGGACCTTAACCAGGTGCTGATTTGCTCAGCCCTTGGGGAGATACCAGCCTGAGGTTTTGTGGATGCACAGCCCCATCCTGCTCCACAGCCAAGCTCCTGGGGACACCACAGTGCTGCGCCAGACCTTCCCTGCCATGTCCACGAGCAGACAGGAGGATTTCTGCTCCTTCCCCAGGGCTGGGAAGGCCTGTGCAGGGCAGGGAAGTCAGGGGTGCTTTCACATGAATGCATTTTCTATCAGCCTCACCTGAGTGTTTGTGGCTGGAATCTCTCCCAAAGCTGATCCCTCTGTTTTTCCCTGCCCAGTGCAATACTATTCCCCTTTCCAAAGGCACTTGGGTGAACAGACAGGCCAGTGGAAGAGGCCTGTGCCAGGGCTGTGCCTGAAGGAGCTCTCCTTTCCCAACATGGAAAGTGGCTGCATCCCACTCAGATGTTCAAAAGCCTCCTCACAGAATTTTGCTTATTCTCACCTGTATAACATTTATCCTGGATTGGATGGAGGGAGGGATGGAAGGAGGGATGGTGGATGGATGGAGGGATGGGTGCTTACACACCAGACCTGATGGTGCCACCACACCCTTCTTTAGCACCCAGACCCTGACCCAGACCTGCCAAAGCCAGACCTGCCACAGCCAGACCTGCCAAAGCCACACTAAGGACAGCCCCAACCTTTCCCAGCTCTTCCCCTGCAGCAGCCCTGGCTCTCCCCTCCCTCCCCTCCTGGCAGCCCAGGTCGCAGCGGCACTTAGCTAAATTATATAACTGCAAACAAAGTGTGACAGCTTTATTTGTAATTATACCGCGTTTAAAGGAACAAGATGAGCTTAATGAGTTAATAAAGTGGCTGCCTGTCAAAGCAGGGGCTGCTGTGCCTCGGCACAGGGCTCATGCATATGGAGGGTGCCCGGGTGCCCCCGGCCATGGCAACGCGCAGGTAGCAGCCCGTGGCCAGCTGCCCCCGTCCCACCAGACTTGTATGAAGTGAAGACTTGTGAGGAGCGAGCATTTTGTCTCAGCACACTTGACAAAACAAAGACAACTCACTCCTCTGGTTTCATGCCACATTTTTTATTCATAAACAAGCTGTTGGCTGTAAAGACATGATAAAACTCGAGCTCAGAGGAGGCTGGCGAACATTTGAATGCAAATCCTCAGCTGCTACAAATCCGTCCTATTATTCAGCCGATTTCCCCCCCTCCCCTCCCCATTTTTGTCTTATGCTAAGCTAGGCAGGATCCCAACCAGAGATATGTGATAAACTCTGGTCAATGCAAAGAAAGGCACCGGCATAAAAATTCAAAGGCTGGCGGGGAGAGGGGAGGCTCTGCGGGGCGAGGGAGAGGAACAAAGGCCACCCTGCTGCCGGGGGCTCTCCCAAGGTTTAGCTCTACATGCACACTTTTGCTGCCTGGGAGCTTCTCCCACCTTTTCCTGCCCTATCCTGGTAGTTGATTCCCAGAGGGAGTGAATGGGGAAAACTTGACCAGTGGAAGGGCAGGGAGGGCAGCCCGGCTGCTGCTCCAGCATGGAATAATCCTGGTCAGAGGCAAGCAGCGGGGCTGGAATGAGAGGATCTCTGGGGTCCCTTCCAACCCAAAGCATTCTGTGGTTCTATGGAAACCAGGAGCTTCCAGACCCAAGCAACAGAAATACCTCCTGTGAAAAAAAATAAAAATCTAAAAACCATAATACAGACTGCTTTAATGAACCAGGAAAGAAACAGGAATTTGGTATTTTCCATTTTCACCCCCAAACTTCAAGTGATGCCCACAAGTTATAGCACACACAGACCCCCACAAAGGGGATGAGGCTCTCTGGCTGCAATTTTGGGCTGAGAAAAGCAAGTTTCAGGTTAGTTGCAAGGCTGATACTGAGTGGGGAAGAGCAAGGACACCACAGGGTGTCCAGGACCTCAGTCTGTAAATTAAACCCAGCTCTGCCAGAGCTCCAAGTACCCTGTCCCCACTGGTTTAAGCCCAGATGTTTCATCGAGCTCTGGAGGTTAATCTGGCTGTTAGGCTGGACCTGACCTGGCTCCTGTGGACCCCCCTCCCTTGTAGACATTTTTGGAAATCTTTTAACCCTGTTTTCTGGGTGAGCAGGGGCTGAGAGCTCCACAGACCCCACTGCAGTGAGAACGGCTTGTGGCCTTGTGCAGGAACAGCTCTGCCCTTGGCCCTAACAGAGGGAATTCCCTCAGGGAGAAGGGAAAAAATGGAGAAGAGGAGATACAGTTCAGAGAGATGAGTTTTGCATGATAATTGGGAAATAAAGAAACTAAAAGTTCGTGGGAATTCATTTGCATGAGAACGCAAATGGGAAAAAACAAAGACAGATTATTTCGTGCAGCCTCTATCTAATAAATTATTTGGAGAAGAAAATGCCCCAGAGGTCGAGATTGCGAGCAGGAGGGCTGGGGGTCACTCGGGGCTGTGGGTTTGCTGCTCTGGATCCTGACTGATAGAGATATTTGCATTTCTGGGGTAATTCTGCAGCATGAGGAAATCTGCTATCACGGCCTTCCAGGACACCCCCACAGAAATCGTTCAACCCAATCCCTTTAGCTCCCTGCTAAACAAACAGGGCTGGTGCCACACCCCAGCTGTGCTCCCACAAACACTGATTTCATTTTTGTTGGCACCTAATGCAGGGAGGGCAGTGAGGGTGTCCCAGTGCTGGGTGCGTTTGCTGGCAGCGTGGCAAGAGGTAAATTCTGAGCTGCAGCTGAAACCAGAGCCAGGCAAAGCACCCACAGGAAGTGAGGGACCCCACAAAAATCACCTTCCATTCTCTGAGACAAATTATAAGGCACAAACTTTGATTTTTATCAATGTGCTCATTATTCTCGAGCATTCAAGCAGTTTTTGGTGGGCCTAAGTTGCACGGTGGGCTGGCTGGGGATGGAAACCCCTGGCATGGGAATTGCTCACACAGACCCTGAGGAAGGTGAATTCCCCTCGTGCAAACCCTCCCTGTGCTGGCAGCAATGCATGGACACCCTGCAAGCACACCTGCCTGGGGTTCTGCAGGAACAAACCCTGTCCCCCCTTTCTGTGAGGGCAAAAATCCCACAGATGTGATCACTGGGGGAAAAGGCAGAGTAGGGTGTGAGTGGGGACAGCCTGGAAAATGCTGAGAGAGGAAAGGAAAACACTGGTGGGTGTTTCTGCCAGCTCTGGCATGGCTGGGAGAGGCCCCAGGGCAGGACAGGTTTAGATGGGAGTTTAATCTTCAACCTGACTTAAAGCACAGTGCTGGGCCCTCTGTGCCCCCCATGCCCGGGGATTTTAAGGTGTCTCTTTCTCCAAAGTGGCACCAAAGGGCTGGGAGAGGTTCCTGGGCTGCTGGGGCCAGGCACCAGGAGGGAGTAAAGCCATGGTCCTGTCCCAGCTGGGCCAGGCTCTGCTCCCTCCCCGCACTTTGGGCAAGGCCCAGGTCCCAGATCAATGCAGGGCCCCTGCTCGTGGACAAGAGGAGAGATTTAATTCTAATCTGTATTGACTGCTCAGTGCTTTGGCTGCCAATTTGCATCATGGGCTTGTCTGGAACAATGATGTGGGCCTGGCAGGTTCTCTCACAGTAATCCATAGCAGGGCCTGCACACACAAAATCCACATTGAACTGCTGCAGAGACACTGCCTGGAGTTTTGTCCACCTTCCTCTGCAACGTGCTCAAAGCCCAGAAACACTCTCAATGCTTGGCAGCAGAATGAGGCCACTCTGCAGGGAGAATTTCCCTAAGTTCTTATCCTGAAATGTTTTCTCATGGCACCTCGTGCCCAAGGAGCCCCAAGAGAGCCAGCTCCATCTCCTGGCTCCTCCAGCACTCTAAGTTCCAGTTTACTGAACAACCACAGCTTTTGTTTCTTTAAAAGCTGAAAAATCGTGATTGAGAAAAAATTATCTCTGTGTCTTTTGGCTAAATAGCTTTGGAGTTCCCCTTATTTCCACTTTGATTTTTCCCCAGGTTTGTAGCAGCCCTGGCCAAAGCATCCTCTCTGTTTGTGCCTGTCAAAAGGAACCTAAATTTTATAAATAGGTTTCTGCCTTTGGGTATTTAAAAATACAAAGCATTCAAAGTTGGCTCTGAGGAGAAATGGTCACTTTCTTACAGCATAAATAAATAAAACCCCCCTTTGATGCCATCCCAGTGACACTGGGTCAGCTGGACGAGTGACAGGCCAGGGCATGGCCATCCCTCCCAGCCACAAGAAATACAAATATGGATAATAATGTTTTCCCCAGCTACAGTTTTCCTATTCCAGCGTGGAGAAATGGCCTGCTCATCCAGCAACCGTAGAAAATCTCAATTTCCCACATAAAAATATTAGTGGCTGGCTTAAAATATTAACATGTGGATCGCATTGCCCTCAGAAGCTGTGGGATCGGAGTTTAGCATCAGCAGTTAGACACAGATATGGAATTAAAAATGTAAGCAGAGGCTTTTCAGGCCTTATTGTGGCAGCGGGGAGGCCCTGCAGGATGGGCAGGAGGAGGGATGGAGGAGCAGGGCCAGGGCTGGCCTTTGTGCTCAGACCTTCCTCTGCCACTGCCACAGTCCTGCCTCAGGGGGTGCCACCCTCACCCTGCACCTGGAATGGAGCAGGACAAGCCCTCCTGGGGCTGTGGGAGCCCCTGGTGAAGCTCTGCAGGGTCAGGGTGGGGGCCATGTGCCATGGGGTGAGGGCTGCACCCACCCCATGCCACCCCAAAGGTCCCCCCCCAGCCCTGGTGAGGCCTCTAGGGGCTACTGTAATACAAATAATGAATAATTACTGTGCTATTAAACTGCTGAACAGCAGGTATTGCAGCAACCCTGGACATAACAGCACATAAACCCCAAGTGAGCAGAGACCCCGTTCCCTGAAGGTTTGGGCTTGGCTGGTTTCCCATGAATGTGCCAGTGCCAGCTTGGGGAACTTGGGAAGAGCAGAGTTTGGCAGAAGGTTGGTGCTGGAAACAAAAAAACTGGCCTAAATTATTATTCCACCCATAGCCTTCACAAGGAAAATAGAAGCAGCAGATTGAGGCCTGTTTTCATATTTGATAGGGAAGCAGATAAATGGCAGGCAGCTTGCTCTGATAAGGCCTTGCTCTGGGCATAACCTCTCTCTCTGAAAGCCTCTTACTATGCATAGAGTCAGGCTATCTGTGCAGCTGCACCTTGACACAAATATATCTGCACCCAAGATGAACCAATTCCCCCAGAAATTACAGCAGTGGGATTGCATCTGGGGAAGGGGCCGCAGCCACCGCTCGGCCACCTTCTTTTTTTAACTGTACTTTTTCCCCCCAAGTAGCTTCTCAGACAAACATTTTTTTCCCTTATTCTGCCTTCTCCCCCTGCATTGCTCCGTCCCCAGTGCCAGCCATGAGCAGGGAGGGTGATGGGCATGGGGGTCTGGAAGGTGGATGCTCCCCTGCACCTCAGCACCACTCTGCAGGAAAAAGGGATTTAACCCTCCTGAGCCACCTCATGCTCAAAAATCACCCCCAAATGTTCCTTATTTTGGGGGAGCAGCAGCTGAGGTGACATCAGTGTAACCTGGGAGCTCCCAGGTGTGATTTAAACATCAGTGTGCCCCTCACTCCCCCTTGGGCATTCCTGCACTTCCCCAACTCCCTCAGTGTGCCCTCAGAGCCCAAATCCCCTCCTTCCCCATGGGACTGGTTCCTCTGCACTGAAGTGCTTTGGGAAAGGGGCTCCAGAGGCATCAGGACCTGATTTCCAAGGGTCCCATGCAAGACGGGGGCCATTCCCTTTGGAATACAGTGACAGCATGTCACTTCAATGTCCCTGTGTCCCTGACACTTCGGGAGCAGAACAAATGTCCTGGTACATGTGACCTGCAGTGGGGAAGTAGGGCTGAGCAACTCAGGGATCAGGAATTGCAAGGCAGGAAAGGATTTTCCCATCTGTGTGAGCAGAACCTCTGCTCCCAGCAAAATAAATTCTCCAAGGAGCCATAGCAAACCAAAGGAAAAGTCAGTTAGAGAGATTTGGGAGAAAAGGAGCAGAGAATTGTGAGGAAGTGGCCACTCTAAGTGGGTACTGAGCAGCTTCTGACCAAACCCACATTCATTCCCAACCCCAAATGGCACCAGCAACGTCCTTGTTACCTACACTGCCTTTTTTTAATTTTTTTTTTTTACCAGAAGGGACTGTAAATGAGTTTTCCAGCTGCACAGCCACTCTAAAGACTTTATCCTAATGTTCTGTTTTGTGGTGACACGAGTTCTATCATCATAAGAAGAACAAATCAGCAATTAGTCTGCGAGAGGCATGGCCACGGAGGTAGAACAGCCCCCAGTCAGAGGGACGGGGAATCCTTTACAATGAAAGGCCCCCGGGAGAGCCGGGACCTGGCCCTGGTGACGATGATTGATGCTGGCACTGCAGAGAGGCACCACACCTCCCCAGAAAATTAAAAGCCTATTTGGTACGGTGCTAACAACACATCACATTGATATTGTCTCATTACCCATCAGCACAGGGTCCTCATCTTCCCATTTGTATGGCATTAGGGGGAAAACCCCACAGGACAAGCACTTCTCCCCTTTTCTCCTCATCTGTCCCAGAACACACTTGGAAAACCTGAATGCAAAAAGCCCTTGTACCATTCCTTTTACAGCATCATTATCAATGTTATTATTATTATTACTGTTATTTTTATCATTCAGATTTAAGTATCACCTAAAAGCTGAGGGGCTGAGGGGGTGGACACTGGTCCCTGGAGCAGCCCTCGCTCTCCAGATCTGTTCCTTCTCCCAGCCTGGCACAGGGTGATGCTGACTCTGTGGTTTTCAGATTGTGCCAGCACTGAGCACCACACGCCCAAAGCTCTCAGGGATTTGCATCTGAAGGGTCCATGTCAGGGGGAATGGGCTCAGGGCAGGGATGTGGGGAGGGGGCTGCAGGAGGGGCAGAGCTGTCTGAGCATTGTGGCTGTCGAGGCGCAACCGCTGCCAACTGGGAAGGGCCGGCGGTAGAAAAGTGAAATATTGGAGCTCCGGGGTTTCCCTGCCCCCACTGCTCCAAACTGGCATCTGTTCCGTGCTGGCTGGAGCAGCAGATGCCTGCTTGCAGCTAATGACAGCACTAGTCTGTTAACAGATGCCACGAATGTAGCAACAGCCTTTGTCTGAGCCAAACACCAAGTGCTGCAGAGGCAGCGGGGCCAAGGCCTTTCCCTCCCCGGATGGGTCTGACCTGGAGCTGCAGCCTTGCTCCTGCTCCCTCCCAGTGCCAGAAGGGACACAGCTCCTGGGACACAGCTCCAGGGCTGGCTGGGCTGCAGAGTAAAACCTGCTCCAGGCACAGGGCGATTCCCCAGCCCGAGCATCCCGCTCTCCCACACCAGCACTTGGCTGGGTGCTGAACCGACACTTGCAGCCCCCCCTTCTTCCCTGGCTGCTTCCCCTGGAGCTGCTGCCAGGGAGCTGCTGGCAGCCAGCCCTGTGCAGGCAGGAGCGTGTGGGAGTCATAACTGTGCTGGTTCTTCCCTGCTCCAGCTCTGCCCATGCCTCCCAGTGCACCCAGTCCGGCCACTGGTGCATCCTTGCACCCCAGCTCATCCCTCTGCCAGCGCTGCCATTGCTGGGCACATTTTTGGGTGTTTCTATGCAAAGGTGAAAGGCTGTCCTGCCTGGTGCCTGCCCTCTGGGGAGAGCCCAGTGCAGGTGGCTGCTCTGGGCATTGCACATGATTCCAAGAGGAGGCCAGAAATCCAGAGCCAGTATCCAAAATGCTCTCTCTGGAGGTCTGGGGGTGCTGACCCAGCCTGGCATCCACAGCCCCTCTCCTGCCCGGGGACCCTTCCAGCTGCAGGAGGGGCCTCCTGCTCTCCCATGGCCCAGATGGAGAAGCCAAGGCAGGAACAGCCCTTTGCACCCACCCAGCCCTGCCAAGCCCTTCCTCCTCTCCACACTCATATTTCCTCAGAGTTATCACCCTGCCACACTGGATAGGTACAGACAATATGGTGAAGAACCAAATGAAGAGAGTTTTAAACCAACACACAGGAGCCTAAAGGATAATTAAATGACAAGACTTATCAGCCCCTGTGGGGCATTCCCATTGTAGAGCAGATTAAAAACTGTTTCCTTTCCAAAGGAAAAACAGTGGCTGATCTACCTTACGCTGAATCTATTAGACAACTCAGCTGAAACAAGTTTCACATTTTTTAATGCGACCAGCTGATCCAATCCCCCCCTTTTGATTTCCCCAGATGGCAGGAGCAGCTGGAATGGAAAATCCTTCCCTGCCAGCGCTGCAGCATCACCTGGCCATCACCAGATCGATGTGCCCAGGGCTCTGCCTGGGCCGAGCAGGGAGGGCAGCAGGGAAGGGAATGGTGTCAGTGGGTCAAAATGCTTTGCTCTTCAGCCACCAAACAAACAAAGAAACCAACCAACCAACCTCTTGCATTCTCAGTCTGGGGAGGCTTTAAACACCAGTTCATGCTACAGCAGCTACAGACTTGTAGGTGCAAGCTGACAGCAAGGGGCTCATGCAGCGGGAGGGAATTTGGCTCAGCGTTGTGTTGAACAAAGTTAGACCAGAAAGAGAAGTCAATTTTTTTTCTGCTGAAAGTTTTTCTATCGCAAAACGCTGTTTTTTTTTTTAATAAAAGGATCTGCTTCCTGCAGAGTACTTTCCCAAAGAAACCCAGCCATAAGAGCAAAGAGCCCCTTCTCCACCAACCCCTAGGACTGGGATGATGAAAGATTTACAGTGCTGATGTTTTCCATGGCAAAGGTGGCATTTTGGCATGCCTGGCACAGAGGACGGAGCTGGTGCCGGTGCTTTGCCTCCCCCACATGCAATCTACTGTTTACTCGGCATTGGCTCTAAATGTACATTTAATTGGGCACCTTTGCTCCCTGTTCCCCCCCTCCCCTGCTCCGAGGGCTGCCTGAATGCGAGGGGGAGCAGCCTCCGATTCATCCGTGCCCACGCCGGGGTCCCCCCTCCCCTCTCCCCGGGGCCCACAAAGGAGAGGTCGCTGCCATGTCAAGTGGGGTGTGGAGACCAGCTGAGGAGCTCGAGAGCTGAATTGTGCCAATTTGTGCAGCCAGCGCCCGCTGACAAAACTCGGGATCGGGAGGCATGAGCCGGCATATGGTGCCTCACTCAAGGGCCTGTCATTCAGGGCAGCGGCAAGTGATGGCTCTCTCAGCTCCCTTTATGGCCTTTCTGTTCCAGCCGGGGTGTGCAGGGCCCGGGAGGAGGAGCGGGGCCGGCAGGGCTCTGCTCCATCTGCACCCCGAGCCAGCCGAGCGTGCGGCTCTTTCTTTATCCCGCTGCCCTCCTCCGAGGTTCCCCGAATGAACTGCTCGTGTCGTGTCAGGGATGCGCGTTCGGGCTCAATTTCATGCTGGTTAGTTCCAAAAAAACCTGGCTGCGCTTCCCGGGCTGTTCTCCTCGGCTCCCGAAGCTCACGGACGTCCCTCCTCTCCCTCCAGCCCACCCTTGAGCCAGGGCTTGTCCCTGTCCTCTAAGCTGCCCTTGTACAAGCAGAAAAGCTGTTGGCCTAAAAGAACTACGAAGAGCCACCACTTAAAGCCCCTTTCAGGAGCAGAAGGTTTTCAGCTCTCAAAGAAAGAAGGTTTTTGTTTTGGCTTTGATGTTTCTGGGGTCTGGGACTCTCCGCTCTTTTCTCCTCAATCCCGAGCGGGCAGATATAATCACCCTCGTCCTTGCCTGCCTCTATTCATCAGTGAGTTTTAAATAAAGTAACAACACAATCCCCAGTTTGGGAACCAACCTCAAATTAGCGCCTGCCCCGCTGTGGCTGGGGAGATTTAATCAGGGAGTTAAGCCCCCGTTTCATGAGAGGCTTCCAGCGGGGTTTGGAAGCTGATCAGGGCAGCGTGGGAGGAGGGGGACAGCTCTGGCCATGCCCCCCTGCAGACCCCAGCACCCCAAGCTCTGGCACTCCTGCCTGTCTCCACCTGAGATGCCATGGCTGGGAGGAGCCCCGTCTCCCTGTGAAGGGATGTGACCTGTGGAGTGTCCTGTGCCACCTCCTCAGTGCCAGATGATCCCGTCCCATCCCAGTCCCCATCCACTCCTGTCCCAAATCACACCAACACGGGAGAAGGGCCAGAGCCAGAACATTGATAGGGAACTGCACGGGCCCAATTCCCCCCCACAATTCCCATTGCACAGTTCCCATTGCACAAATCCCATTCCACAATTCCCATTCCACAAATCCCATTGCACAGCTGGCTCTGATAGAGGGGTGCATGCCCTGATTCCATGTGTGGTTTAGGAAGGCTGCCTCACTTCCAGCAGGTACCCAACCCCTGGATGGCTCCCACCATCCCACCCCTGGTGCCTTGAAGAGCAAACCCCTTCCTGCGATGGCCAGAACAGCCCCAGGCAGGGCAAATCTGCAGGGAGCACGCTCCTCTCTCTTTATTTAGGTGGAAAAATGGATATTAACGTGCTTGCCCTCCTCTGCCAGGCCCTGCCTGCCCACCAAGGTGAGAGCTGCCAGGGATGAGGTTCACCAGAGCATCCCAGTGCTGCACCTGCTGCCCTGCCCCTTCCCACCGGGAATGCCCGCGGCACCGTGCTGTGCCACGGCCCCCACAGCCCTGCTGCTGGCTGAGGAGGCAGGCAGAGGCCCTGGCACGGCACAGCACGGCACAGCACGGCACGGCAGAGCCCAGCACGCAGCATCCCCGCAGCTGCCGCGGCAGTTGGGGGAACAAACCTTTGGAGACACCGTCTGTCGGCGGCTCCGGGGACATTGTCTCGCAGCCCGGCACTCTCCACCCCTTTCTCTGCCCTTCCCTTCCTCGCTCTGGGTTAATGACAGCCTGCTCAGCCCCCCTGCCCGCCCGGGAGGGGACAGGAGCACGGCACAGCACACCCAGCAAAATGATTCCCCACTCCTTCCCCGGCGAGTCGGCCGCTGGGCGCTGAGATAAATCCGTGTGCCTGCTCCCCAGCTCCTGCCAGCTCCGAGGTGAGCACCCCAGCCACGGCCCAGCTGATCTCCCATCGCTTCCCTGGCCGCCCCTGATTTCCCTGAAGTTGCTCAGCGTTGAATGGAAGCGGCTTTAATGTCAGAGGCAGATGGGCACCTCACAAAGGCCCCTCACCTCTCCAAGCTGGTCTGTCCCCATGCCTGATTAAATCCTAATACAGAAGTTAGAATTGATACAGTGGCTCTGGGGTGATTCAATTAGTGCAGCAGGCATGGAGAAAACAGCACAAAGAGATGTGGTAGTTAGAAAGTCATTTTCTTTTGATCATTATAGCATCTCACACGTGGAAGCAGAAAATTATAGGCTCATGCGTCTTTGCTTAATATCCTCTGGGGCCAGATTTGTCGTAACATTGAAGTTAGCTGTCAGAATTGACAAAATCATGTGGTGTTGATGAATTTACAGTGCTGCTCTTAAAAGCCGAAGCAGGATCCAGGAAATGTCTGCCAGACAAATGTATTCAAGTTCTATAAAATCACCTTTCCCTCCCTCCCCGCCCCCTGCCTTGGCTGCCATCCCTCCCGGCCTTTGTGGCGGCTCCGCCGGGGCAGATGCCGGGCTGGGACGGGTGCCAGCTGACTTTGGGCTGCCTGTGCCCATGTGCTGCCTTTCTTCTCGGGGTGCCACAGCCCCTGCAGCCCTGGGACACCTCCCAGTGCACCTGTGCCCTGAAACACCCAGCTCCATCCCGCCAGGCTCTGATAAAAGTGCAGGAGAACACCTTTTCCAAGCTCCCCACACAAGTTTGGTGCTGGACAGCAACAGCCAGGGGTTCTCCTTCAAGCTGCAGCTGTCACCACGGGGCAGGTAGGGCACAAATGGGCGGCCACGGCAGCCCACACACCCGGAGGGAGGAGCACAGCCCTGGCCAGGGATGCTCAGGACCTGCTGTGGCACAAACCCCTGGTGAACCAAGGGACCCAGAGCTCTGGGGGAATGGGTGACTGCGAGGAGGGTCTGGGTTCTGCAATAAACACCCCCAGCCCCTGATCCCAAACACTGTCAGAGCATCCCCCGCTGTCCCACAAGGTGTGGATCCTCCCCTGCCCACCCCAAACAGCCTCGAGTTCCCGGCGCTGTTCATCACCCAGCACTGCCCGGGAATATTCTCGTTGCAGGATGTATTTTCCTGCCCTAGAGAGGTGGAAGGGCTCACAGGTCCCCTTGCCTGGAGGATCCTTCCTGCCGTGGGATCCTCGATGCCTGGCGGGGCTGTGCCCACTGTTGTGCCCTCGCTGAAGCAGCCCCACCGTTTCCTCTGTATTTAACACAAACCCCACCTCAGCTGCTCCCTCCACACACCCACACACCGAGTGTCCTGCTGACAAATTCAAATTCTGAGGACAGATTTTTTTCCTTTTTTTCTTTCTTTTTTTTTTTTTTTTTTTTTTTTTTTTAAGAACAGAGAAATATTTTGGCTCTGGAAAGGTGGGAATGCTGTTTTCCCATGGCAGCAGCCAGGAAGGAAAAACCAAACCACGCCAAAGTGCAGGACCCAGCCATGCTCAGCCACTGATGGAGCCAGCGGTGCTGGGTCTTGGCACAGCTGGACCTGCCTTCCCTTGGGAAAAGCATTCCTGCTGTTCCATTCTGCTGGCAGAGGGGGCTCGCAACAACGCTGGGAAAGGCACGTGGGTGTCCTGCTGGCCTTCCCCTTTCATCTCTTTGTGTCCATCCTTCCTCTGCAGAGGGATATTCTCAGCCAAGTTCCACATGCTTGATTTGAATAATTTTTAAAATATATTTCTAATCAAGAGGTGAACTTGTGAGGGATTTTTTTTTTTTTTTTTTAAGGTTGCCATCCGTAAGGAAATGCTATTTCTAACCAACTTCTATGATTTTTGGGGAGTGAGTTTTATACAGTTTGTTCATCTTGAGGAATCTCTTTACCTTCTATTCTTCCATCTCTGTCTGGTCTTCAAGATATGCTAATCAGTGTGTAAGTATATCCTTTCAAATAATTATCATACATTATACTCTACTCATCTCTGTATAATTTCCTCATATGCATAATCGTATTTGACTTCCTTATGAATGTAAAAACCATCTTACCTTGGGCAAGTTAATCTTCATTGATTGAATATCAAATTCATTTGAATGTGTTAGCAAAGCCTTCCCCCCTCCCTCCTGAACAGGAGAAAAAGGAAGAGAAATACACATTTCCTATCCTGCTGCTGAAGAATTTGTGTTTATTTGGTCTTAATTTCTCATTTTGCTCCCTAAGACCCTTTTTGCTGCCCCACTTCTCTCTCTATTTCTTTAAATAAAAGTTACAAAGGAGAAAAGCCAAATAACAACGGCTCTTGCCTTATTTTCAGATGAAAAATGCCTCTTTCTCTGTGCTTCTGAGAAGAATAATTAAGGAACCGCAGAACCCTGATAATAACTAACTTCAAAAGGGTGAAAAGCAAAGCCAAAAGTCCTCCAAATGAAACACAATCCCCTCAGGAAATGCCAGTGTGGGGAATTAGGCTTTCTTCTTAAAACTGTTTGTGGGCTTTGCTAGAAACAAACCTCAGGAACGACCCCCTCGCTGCTCCTCTGGCTGGGGTGGAGGATCCCAAGGAGGCTGGGACTGACCCTGACTCTGCTCCTCCTCCTGGAAACCTCCCACCCCAACCCCTTTGTGGGGCTGCACATGAGGCTCCAGGAGAAAACCAGAGCTTTCCTGCCCAGCAGAGGGATGAGTGACATCCCAGCCCCACGGAAACCCCTGGTTCCAGCAGGGATGGATTTCCACCTGGGCAGAGCTCCTGTTCCAGGGGGAACTGCCCCTGCCAGTCATCATTTCAGCATCTCAGCTGAGCCAGGAGTCCTTCAAGCACCCCTCATGCAGGACAAAACTGTTAAACCACCTGAGTTTGCAAATCCTGATGGAGCCCTGGGGCAGGAATTGCAGAGGGAAGTGTTCCCATCCCATTCCAGGCCAGGGATGTGCCCACACCACAGGGAGAAACTCCAACCCCACTGCTCAGCTGCTGTCCTCAAAGCCCAGCCCATGAAATACTCCCAGCTGAGTTTCAAATTTTTCAAAGTTCTCTTTTGCCTTTAAAAAAAAAAGTGAGTCAAAACAATAACAAAGCAAAAATTCATGAATGCCGATAACATTCAAATCTCCCCAGATCAGGCTCCTCGCTGGCCTCAGCTG
The DNA here is from genome assembly GCA_013400585.1 of Chloropsis cyanopogon. Taxonomy (NCBI): domain Eukaryota; kingdom Metazoa; phylum Chordata; class Aves; order Passeriformes; family Irenidae; genus Chloropsis; species Chloropsis cyanopogon. The sequence continues at coordinate 185,141 of WEZZ01038046.1, read as the reverse complement.
GAGCAGGCACCAGTAAATCAACACTGGGGAAATGCCCTGGTGATGTTTTCTCATTCAGCATTTAGGAAGTAAATGATGTTATGAGTTAAAATCCAGGGTTCTTTGCATGGCAGAGCCCTGCCAGGCTCCTGCCTGGGGAGGAGCTGGGGGTGCACAGCCCCCACCACCTTCCCTTCAGCTGCTGTCCCCTTTCCAGGCAGGGATTTGTCACTTAAAGCTCCAAAGGCTCTCTGGAGCCTTGTCCAGGCTCGGCTGGAGCCCGAGTGGGCTGACGGATGGCCGGAAATCCGGGCACAGGGCCACCAGCCCTGCCTGGGAAACCTGGACATATGGGAGCCCCTGTCCGTGCCACCGCCAGCCCTGGGCCAGCACGGCCAAGGCTGAGGCTATTTTCAGCTCTCTTGGTACCAGGAGGGAAGCGTGTGTTCCGTAGTGTAAAAGGGGAAAGCTGTTTTGGGGATTGCTGGGGAAGACATCAGTGCAGCGTGCAGGCAAGATTATATTCTGATTAATCAAGTTAATGTACTGTACACTGTTAACACTAAAACTTTCAGAAGAGGCGTGACCAGGATGCGTGATGGGGGTTTGATTCCTCTGGATTAGCATGGGCTAGTTCCTTACAAAATCTGCCTTTTTTCCCTTTTTCTTTTTTAATTTCTCTGCCTCAGTGAGGCAGAGAATTTCTGGCAAACCTTCCTGTCCAACACTCAGACTCCTTTCCAGCCTGGACTACCCTCTGTAGAAGGTGAGGGCCTGACCCAGGAAAACTCAGGATGCCCCGAGCCTGGAGCCAACAAGATGAAGCTTCAAGGCCCTGTGCTCCCACAGGAGATGTCCTGGGAGAACAGGGGACATGAAATGGCAGGGAAGCTGGACAAGGCTGCTGGGTGAGAGGTGGGGACAGCTGCTGATGTAATTTTGGGGCATTTTGCTCCCTTCACACCAATACTGAAGTTTCTGGAATGACAAGTCCCTGCTAAGCAGGTCAGAGCACAGATGGAGCACCCTGAGTGCGTTTGACTTTTAATGACCTCAGAGCATCGTCCTGCTCTCTACCCCAACCCACCACGTCCTTGGGAGCAGGAATTTTGGGAAGATGGCTGGGATGAGGTGCTCCCCCTGAAATCCTCACCCAGACTGCCCCTGCCCTGTGTGCATGGACATGGGTGCACAACCCAGGAGTGGCCGAGGTCCCCTGGGCAGGTGACCAGGGGTGCTGGGGACAGCGAGTCCCTTTGCCACCCGGCTCATCCATCAGGGCCCGGCCAACACCTTGCAATGGGGATTTAATGATGATGAGCAGCAGACCCCTTCCTGCTTTTACGTCACCCCTGGGAGCTGGGGAGAGCCAGGCGCTCCTGGCACTGCACTTTCCCTGACCCCTGAACCCCGGGGCCGGCACTTTTATGGGGATGAAGCGACACAGTTCCTGTAACCTGCCTCGGGGGCCCTGAAAAATTAGACTGAATCAAAGCAGAAAATGAGTTTTCATTTATCTTGTGATGATGCACGAGGTTACATGAAAGACAAATAGCTGCTTCTGACTCTTCCTTTATCATTGTCACTGCAATTAATAGGCTGTGGCCTTCGTTACTGTGTTAGTACTAAAGAGACCGCGGGCCCCGGGGGACGTTAACGAGAGGAGAAAAGCACTGCAAGCTCCTCCAACTTGTGTCATGTTCTGCTCTCTAACCTGCTTCTCTCTGCCTTGCTGCTGCAGAGCTGGTGACTCAGCCACAGCACTGACGTGGCCAGGGCTGAGCTCCAGCAGCACTGTCACCGTGGCTCGGCTGCCAAGGGATGGGTGGCATGGAAGGGACAGGGAGTAGGGATGAGACTTCCCTGAGGCCTGATGGCCTTTGGGAGCCACCCTGTGCCCTGGTGTGGTCCCCAGCATGGGTCAGGCTGGGAGCTGGATGCTCCCCCTGGGATGGTGGGAGCTCACTGGGATGGACAGGGATTTGTTCTGCCCTCTGCCTGGTGTTGGGGCTGGACTGGGACCAGTGGGAACCAGCAATCCCCCCCGGAGGGACTCACAAAGCCAAGGAAAACGTTGGGGTTCAATGTCCTGACTTTGCCTTCGAATTGAGACTCCAACACGTCTGAAACTCTTTAGCAGAGACAAACTTGGCTACGTAATTAGGAGCTTAATTAAATCTACCTCAAATTTTCCACAGACTTTCTGGGCTCGTGCTTACATTAATTCAGGGGTTTCCCATTCAAAGCTGACTCTGCCTTGCAACCTGCTTTTGACCCTGATCATTAATTTTTGGTGCTAGAACACTTCTAGAGGGTTTGGCACAGCCTATTCTTACGTGATCGTGGCACTATTCTCTTTAACTGGTGCTTTTGGAGGTTAATTGAAAAGGAATCCACGATTGGCAAATCAAAATTAGGAGAATTTTGTAGGGATTAAAGTTGTCCAGGAACAACGTTTATGTGGGCAAATGGAGCTGCTGTGACAGTGCTGTGCTCCCAGGTATCTCCACATCCTCAGCTCTGCAATGAGGAATGAGGGGCCAGGCAGGGGCCGGGCCAGCCTGGAAGATGCTGTGGGTATAAAGGCTCATTTTAATCTAAATGCAGTTAACATGCTCAGAGTCATTTGGGATAAATGGGATACTTAAGGACACATGATGGCTAATCTCTGCTATGACATTTGTGGAGGAGGAGGAGGAATAATTTAGACTGAGGGTATTGTGCTGCTCACCAGTTATCCCCTCTCTGCCACCACAAGTGGAACTAATTGTCAGGAGGACACTGGGCACACCGCTGGCACCTCCTGGCCCAGGGTCCCCAGGCCCCTCTCCTGTGTCCTCACTCCTCTGCAGAGGCATCTCTGACCCCATTTTTCAGACAGGGAACTGAGGCACGGGCAGTGCAATGGAGCTGTGGGATGTCTCCGAATCCGAGCTCAGGAAATTTGCAGGGAAAAGAGCGAAAGGGGCAGGAAAGAGAGCAGCTGGGCACCTCAGTGACTGGCAGGGACACCTGGGCAGGGGCAGGGACAGCCCCTGCTGCCCCCCTGCCCTCCCAGGCACAGCCAGAGGTGTTTCCTGAGCCCCCCTGCTCAGCCAAGGATTGCTTTTGTTTCTGAACTTACAGACATTCTTTACACATCCTTTTCTACTCACATTCTGGGCTTTGCACCTTTCGTGCTGCCAAGCCTCTTTCAAGCACCAACTCCTTGATGTACCCTTGAAAAACCCCACAAATTATCAGCAGAAACAAGAAAGCCCAAAAATTTCCAGCCGATTTTCCAGCCGATTTTCCAGCCGATTTTCCAGGCCCTTTGTTCAGCACAGACTGGGCAGAGCCCTGCTCTGAGTGCTGCTGCTCCCCAGCACCCAGAGACAGATATTGACTGCAGCACCACTTTGGGGGAGCCACAGGGTGATGTGAGGGTGCCACCCTGGCTGCCTCCCCAGCGCTGACCCCTCTGGGCACCGCTGCCCTGGGCTCCATGGAGCCGGGATTCGCCCCTAGATGGCTCTAGGATATAAGTTGTTCCAGGCTATGCCGAAGGATGATTTGCAAATCTCCCTTCCCTGCTTGTATCACAGCAGTACCTGAGGGTCCTGGTGTTTCCCTCAGGTGTGGCCTTGTCCCAGACCCCTGCACAGCCTGTCTGTGGTGTCCCTCGGTATGTCACCCACCCTGGGCAGGGTGGCATGTGCTGGACACCACAGAAAAGCCTGGGAGGTGCTGGACAGCACCTGTGGGGGGGGAAAGCTGCTCTCCTGAGTCCAAGACAAGCCCTGGTTGGGTTCCTGTAAATGATCCCCTTGCTCTGATGTGCTGCTGGGGCCATAAGCAGCGGGGCAGGATTGGGAATGAGGGATTAAAAACAATCACACCGCTGCATCCCTTTGGAGACAGGAGATGGGTAAGGAAAAGTGACAGATCCCGGGCAAGGAGAGGAACAGAGGCAAGTTAGGGAGAGCAGGGAGGCAATGGCTCTTCCCTCCTGTTCTGCTGAAGCTTTCTGCACCTCCCAGTAATTAAAACACAAATGATCTGGCCGGGCTGCCCCTGCCCGCAGAGACCCATCGCCCATTTCCGCCCCAGAGATGAAAAGTTTAACCACCTTTAATGGAGAGGGGGGAAAGCATTGCCATGCACACTCCATCACATATTTATGATGCTAGAGAAAAGATCAATAGCAGCTATATGCAAGGGTCTATAAATTTAATGTAGCATGATCATTTAGTATCAGTTGTTTCTCAGATTAATAACACCGGGCCGGGCCGCAGCCCTGAGATATGATAAAGTAATGCTGACTGGGTATGTGCAGCACGTGGAGCTGCCTCCGTGGCCTCTGAGGGATGCTGCCTCAGGCAGTGAGAGGGACCCAGCTGCCTGTGCCACCCTGGCTCCCCTGGCAGAGCTGGCAGCACCCCCCAGCTCTGACCGTGCTCCCTTTGCCAACACAAGAAGTGAGTAAGAGGGAGGAAGCTGCCATGAGGATGTCCCCAGCACAAATGTCCCACTTTGGGGTGAAGCCCTCCAAGCCGAGCACCTCCTCCTCCAGCTGGCTGAAGGCAGAAGTGCTCAGCACCCCCTGCCTGCCCTGAGCTGTCCCTGCCTGCCCAGGGGCCAAGGACTGGCTCTTTGCAGTGACCACAATATGTTATGGTTCAGTGGAAGGACCTTAAACTTACAGACAAGGACAAGGCAGTAAAAGATGAAGCACCTGAACCCCCCATTTTCAGATTACTAGACCCCAGGTGTGTGCTAGGGAGCAGTTAAATTTCATCATTACCCTTTCTTCTATGGTATTTTTTATAGTCCTTTTTACTACTGGCACTAAAGGTGCCGGACACATCCCAGGAGCTAAGAGGACATCACTCGTCAACCTGACTGCTGGCTGATATAAAAAATGACAAGTCCTGGCTTAATCTTTCTGATAACTGTGTTCTGCATGGCCCATCCATCTCCATGGAGGAGTTTTGGTGAAGCCGGAAGACAAGAACATCACAGCATTTAAGAATGAAAAATTAAGTGCCCTTTTTGAGCACAGCATGGAGCTTATTACCGCAGAAGTGTTCGCCTGCTACTCCTCAGGTTGTGAGCATGTGCCTGCACTTGTCTGGAGTGGAGCTCCTGCTCTCAGCCTTTAATAATTTGGCTGCAAGCGGGAAAACAGAAAGAAAAATCAGAGAGACTGACCAAAGCAGCGAAATCCAGGGATACAGAGACACAACAACCCTGCCTAAGACTTCCAAACCACTGTCCCCTTGTCAGAGTCTCACAAGTTTCCTAAAGCTCCTGCTCCTGGACTCAAGGGAAAATAAGAAAATTCAATAGACGTATAAAACCAGGGGCCAGGGAGGAAAGTCTTAAAAAACTGAGTCCCGAGAGCTTAAAGAAAATGCAGGAAGCCCCTGAAAATATTTTTCTAGCGTATTTTTTAAAAATTATTTTACAAATTGGCACTGCTGAAAGTTTACCTGATGTGCCAGTTAGCTCCTGGGACTTGGGGCAAACAGCTGCCCCCATTCAGCTCCTGTTGCACTTGGAGGTTTTTAAAACTAAAGCCAATAGCCACAGATATGACTGTATCAGAAGCAAGGCTCTTTTCCTCCACGTTGTGCTTCTCTGTGCCAGAGAGCAGGTGGAGATCCCAGCCCCAGAGGCAGGACAGCAGCTCCCTGGCCAGCTCCCCCAGCCCTCCATCCCTCCACAGATGTTGCAGCTTCGTGTGAACTGGCAGCATAGCAAATTGTAATTTAATTAACTCTTGAGCACTCCTGTAATCCAGGCTGACAGGGCTCCCCCAGCCCTGTGCTTCAGTCCTGTCTCCATTGTCCCTTTTGGCAGGGCTGGGGGTTGTTCAAGGAGCCAAAGTCGATTGAGTTGTCTTGGAAGGACAAAGTGCAGCCCCCACTCTGGAGCCCAGGCTGCCCCTATGCCTGATGGCAGCTCACCCCTGGCTTAAACCAGCCCAGGGTGGCTTTCCTCAAGCCCTTTTGTTCATCTTAAACAGTTGAAAGTAACTTTAGTAATGGGAAAGGAAGCAAAGGATGGTCATGGGGAAGGTTTCTCAGAACCAGCTCCAGGGAGAGGGGAAGGGGGCTTCAAAAAAAAGTTGAGGAATCTGTGGCCTCTCTGTGACCAGGTGAAGAACAAGCCAGCCCCAGTCACCAAACCTTGTCAGAGCTGCCCTGAGCCCTGCCCTGTGTGTGGCACCTCCAGCACTGGAGGAGAAGCTGGGGCTGATGCCAAGGAAATCCCTGAATTCCTGAGCCCCAGGGGCTCCTGAGCCCCAGCAAGGCCAGGACACTGCCCTGGGCCTGAGCCCTGCAGGTGAGCACAGTGCAGACCCCACAGAGGAACCCAGGTGAGCTCCTCTGGGCAGCCAGTGCTGACACAATTCACCAGGGGGAGGGGAGAGGTGGAAATTTTCCATTGAAACCTACTTTTCGTGCAAAATTGGGTTTTCAACAAAATTAAAGCAAGTGCTTTTTCTTTTCCTGCTGTTTTGATTTTTCATCAGAAAATTAAAGAGAAGAACACTGTCACAGTTTCTTTCCCAATTTTTTTTTTCCTTTTTTGGTTTCTTTTGGCCAAAGGCTATAAAATATATTTTGGGTCCCTCCCACATTTTTTTTTTCAGGTTTTTAATTTTCAGCTTCCTGATGCAAACCTGGGATTCTCTGTGGGGAATTAAAACACCCTGCAAGCACTCCTTGGTTACCTGCACCCCTCTGCTCCAGGACACCAACACCCTGCTGTGTTCACCCTTAGCATCCATGCTGCTTTCCATAGGATTTATGTGGATTTGGGGTTTCCTGAACCTCCTAGTCCTTCCACTGAAGATATTTGCCCCAACACATGTCCCAGACATCATCTCCATGTCCTCCCCTGCTGTATTTTAGATCATGAACATCCCCTGGCTCCCCTTGCCCAGCACAAAGACGCTGGGCTGTGATCACAGTGCCATGATAAATAACAACACCACGTCTGGCACCTACAGCCCCCCTGGAAAAGCAGCTCTGCTCCTTCCTCTGATGCAAAGGGAGTTTTTCTCTTTCCTTCACTGAAGACAGAAAGCAATCAATGCCATCCCAGCACCCTGGCACCCTTATGAGAAAGGGCCCAGGCTCAGCCTGGGCAGGCACAGCTCACAGAGCTCATCCAGGGTTCATGCACAGCAAATCTGATGGAGAAAACCTACCAACCCTTATCAACATCAGAGCAGCAGGGCCTGATAATTGTGCAATGTGCAAGCCTTGTCTGGGTGCTTGAAGCATCCTCAACGAAAATTGCCAAATAAATTTTGCCAATTAAAACACGCGGTCCCCTCCGTTCTACCTGCCACGAAAGAAAGTTCCATTTATGAAATGCATTAATCGTTGGATCTCCAAAGCCCCATAAACCTGTGAGTCCTGCCTGGTGTATAATCTTCTAATCTCCTCCTCCTTAATCTGCTCACTATGGAAACCCCTGTCATTAGGAAACAAATGGCTTTGTGGGCTGCCTTATTATTTGCAAGGCAAGATGTAAAAGAGGGCGAAGCTGATCGGGGAGGACAGTATAAATTACTGTGGTGTTTACCTCGGCCCTGTAAAGGAGCTAAACAGTGGCTGGGGATAAAGCAGCAATCCTGTGATCAGGGAAAACTTTTAAAGCCACAGTCAGGGGGCTGTGTTTGCATTGTTATGGTGCCTGCCCCTTCCTGCCAGGGGGTTTAGCAGGTAGGTGACCCCAGGCAGGGATGTGTGTGCTCATCTGTTACCACCTCTGCCTTCCCAGAGGGGGGAAGCCACAGGTAAATGAAAATGCTGCTGGCACTGCCACCCTCCCACAGCCCCCAGTGCTCCCAGGGATGGTGACACAGCCTGGTCCCTGTCACCTGGGTGCAGCCTCCCTGAATTCCAATCCATGGCTGAGTCTGAGCCGGAATTGGCACAACCAGAGCTTGCACAACGCCTCAGTGGCCAAACCGTGCCTTTCACTGGCCAAATTGTGTCCTTTGCTGGCTGTCCCATGCCCAGCACATGACCCACACTTGCTCCAGCCCAAATACCAGTTAAAACCATCAGTGTTTTCGTTTCTTTTCTCAAGTCCTCACTTTTTCCCACCAGAGGGATCAGGCTTTTTTCAGATAAAGGTGGATTAGGAAGAAATACAAACTGGGCACTCTCCTGCCCCCAGCCCAGCTAACAGTGAGGAGAGGAATGAGAGACTAACTACAGATAAAATCTGAACTCTCCCTGAGGATACCCCAGGGCTCAGCACTGAGCACGGATTTTTTATCTCGGAGGACAAACCAAGTCAGAACGATAAAAGGTTTTCTGAAATCAAGGAGGGCTGCAGGGTGCAGTGGTGGAGAACCCCAGGTTTGGGCACGAGTGAGGGAGCTGGCTCGGGATGAGAGGCTGTGGAGGGAGCTGGACACTGGATTGGAGGTGGGAATTGCTGAACAGCTGCTTTTTCTGGAGCCATTCCCAGCGCTGACCTTTGGCTCAGCCAGCGTGGAACCCACTGCTGCTGAAACCTCATCCATCAGCCAGCCCCGAGCAGGGGGAGACACAGGTGAGAGGGAACCAGGGGAAAAAAGGGAACGTTGTGAAATAAGAAGGGAATTAGAAAAGCAGGGACCCCAATTCTAAATGTGCTGATGGTGCTGTGCTGTAATTAATAAGTACAAATCTAACAGGGATTCGTACGGCGCAGGAAGAGCACCTCATTAATCACAGCCCAAGGTGTCAGGATGCCAAACAGGAGGGGAACCTGCCAGGCCCTGGCAGGGAGTGGAAGGGTCCTCCAGAGCCAGAGCCCTCTGGATCAGGCAGGTACAAAACACAATTAAAACCCCCTAAAATATCGCCAACCAACTGAAACCCATGAACAGTTTAAAGCACAAAGTTCTGGAGGGTTTGTGCTTTCTGGTTTCAGTGCAGCCATCCTCCTCCTCCTCCCTCTGTCCCTCTCCATCTCACTATTTCAAGTTCTCATTCCTCTGAGGGTGTGTTCCCACTGGCTGAGCTCATTTCACTCCTGCACCCAACCTGGATGTCTTGGACTGCTCTGATTTCTCGTGCTGTTTGCGTGCTAACACGGTATAATTTAAAGAACAAAAAAGGTTCATTTTTTGAGAGAAGAAAAGAGGCTCACCAGCTATTTAACTAAGCCTTCTGTGATAGAAAACTTGAGCAGGCAGTCAGCATTTGCAAAATGGAAATAAATGAGAATGTCTGGAAGCCCAAGGCCTCCCTCTCCATGTGCAGTGTCCGGACACTTCTCCAAACCCAAGGGAGGGCTGGATGTGGCCTCTCATCCCAGTCACCACCACAGGTTACTGGGAAGCTCTGGGAAGGACATTTTGCACCCTGAGCAGCCTGGCCAACACCAACACCTCCCTGCCTGACACAAAGTTAGACACACACAAGGAAATTCCACCCTCTCTCATCTATCCACAGCAGCACTGCAGGAATCTTCCCCTACAAATAGAGATTCATAAACCCCAGAGCAACAACAACAACAACAACAACATATTAATGCCTCTAGTTGCTTATTCACAGTCAATGGTTATGTTTTCCTTCAAGCAAGCCATTAAACTTGTTAGCTCCTGGTTAGACACTAATTTTCTTTCCCAAAGAAGCGGTGTGTTAGGAATTATGTTAATGAAGTATAAATCAAATCCATCCTTAAGTCAAGAGGCTGATGCCATCTAAACATATCCTGTGTTTCAACAGCAATATAATTTCATAGGTGTAATCCATCAGCAGCCAGCCTGGTCAGCTAATTCATTAAAAATAGATAATTAATGTCCACTAATAACCTGCTGCCTTGATTTTGCTGTTCTTGGGAAAGGAAAAGGAGAAAAACTCCACATTTTGAGGCAGGTTTAAGTGGCATATTTTGAAGGAGGTGATTGTTGAACATTAATTTGCTATCAATCAGCGGTGCAGGTGGAGTTATTTATCTCTTTACCTGATCACACTGCAGAGCAGGGAGGGGAAGAGCAAACAGCAACAGGAGGCTGCTGGGAGCACGGGCTGTCGATAACCAGGCTGGGAAATGAGGAATTCCCAGGATAACAGACACTACTTAGATATGAATGGTGCTTCCAACGTAAAATATGGAGATAACCAAGCAACAAATAGGTCATTTCTTGCAGCACTTCCCCAGCAGAGAGTGTCTGTGCAGCAGAACACCATCTGTTTGCTGTAACCTCGGCGATTTGGGGTATTTATTGGTGCTTGCCATTGTCCCAGGACCTCTCTGGAGAGGATGGCTTGCTCTGAAGTGCTTCCTCCCTTGGAGTGTGAGAGAGATGAGAGGGCTGGTTATCAGTGGGGATGGGGCATCCATCAACTGGATGGTGGTGCTTTGGCCCAGGAAAGAGAATAGAAAAGGAAAGAGAGAAAAGGGAAAGGGGAGGAGAAAAAAAAAAAAAAAAAAAATCTATTGCTCATTCGAGCTCTCCATCATCCAAAAAATGCAAGGCACAGAAGGTGCCTCGGCTATACCACACTGAGAAACATCAGCTCCTGCCTGTAACTGTGCCAGGCCCTCAGCCAAGAAATCTGTTGGCATATTCAGACCTGAGAAATCCCAAGGACTGCCAGCAAAGCGATGCTGGGGATGGATCTGGCTGACTTTGCAGCCCCCGTTTGCATGGGAAAAAAGTAAAGACGAGCTCTCCCTTAAAAGCAATAATAATAAAAGGAAAGAAACTGCAAAAGAGACAAAAGTTGTGCTTAAAAGCAAGAAGCACATGGGAATAAGAGGATGGGATAGGCCAAATGGGCAAGGATGAATTCTAAAAGAATTTAATCCGTAATTAAACCGAGGGGGAGCGGAGAGGCACTGGGATAAGTTTTGTTCCCAGACCTGTAGGTCCCACTGCTTTGGGAAGGCAGCCCTGCCTCCCACCTCCTCCTCATTATTATTATTTGTGCAGGGCTCTCTGCAGAGCAGCTCATAACTCACCATGTTTATGATAAAGCAGAGCAGTTGTTTTTGGAGACAGGCACTTTGGAGCGGCGCGGCCCCGGAGGCTGCGCCGCCGTGAGCTCTCCCACCATTCCCTGCCAATCCTTCCCTCCCCTTCCTCCAGAGTGCCTGAAGGAAATTTATTGCAGCAGGCGACTGCTATGGGCAAATACTAATAAAATGCTGTTTTGCTGCAATTTGTTTAATTGGCCACAGAAGAGAAGCCTTGCATGTTAGATCCAGCTCCTGACACCTCCTGCCCAGTCCACAGATGTTCTCACCATGAAGTGCTCACATCTCCGTGTTTATGGTGGGGAGCAAACAAACCCCTACCATTAAATCTTTCCTATTGCAGCAGATCTGATTTGATTTAACATGCATATTTACTGTGGCAGGCTGCTGGCAACCTCCCTGATTTATTCAGCTAAAGGTACTACTTAACATAGCCTCCCCTGCTCGCCACCTTCCAGACACTCCTCCCCATCCCAATCCCATCACAGATCCCAGGGATGGGCAGCAAGGGGGAGGCTCTGAACACACAGACACACAGCTCTGAACCACGGGCCAGGGGGCCTCTTGGAGATCTTATTCTTATGGCAAATACAGATTAGATGGCATCAGCTCAGCCACGAGGATTGGGACTTGCTGCCTGCTCCAGGGATGAGCTCTTTGAATTTTGACCCTTGGTTTGCAGGCAACTGTGGTTGTCACAGAGGTCCCAGGAATCCTGATTTGTATTTCCATAGTGCTTTGGGATCCCTGAGTGAAATTATTGACCAGAGAATTTTAGTAGTTATCTATTACTGGGGAGAAAAGGACTCCCCAAAAAATGAATCCCCAGATTTTTGCTGGGGTGTGATTTGCACATCTCTGCAAGGGACGGTGCTAACTTAGATGCCAAAGCAGGTCATCTGCTGGTTCCATATCAATTTTTAGAAATCACAGTATGTCTTTACTGGGTTTGAATTCAGAATATCTCACATTCAGAGCTATGATTCCTGTTTCACCCCAGGTTTGCAGGGCAGGAAAAGATTTCAAGCAACAACAGCAGCTGCCCAGCCACCCCCAGCCTTTGCATTCTCATAGGTTTTATGTTAAGAAAAGGAACTTAAACCAGCTATTTAGGAGATTTTTGGTGCTATAAATCCTCCCTTTCCCCCCTGTTTTGATGGCAGGAACCGAGCCCATCTCCAGCCCCAGCTGAGCACACGGTGGCCAAGCCTCCTGCACCGGGCAGTGATCCGGGTGAAAAAGGACACTCAGGCTGAGATGTCCTAAACTGTGATTTGTACACACTGAGAACATTACAGCTCCCCATGGATTCTCCCTGATACTCATTAAGTTTGCTCTTTGCTGCATATTTCAGCAATCTGAGGGGTGGGAGCTGTGAGACTCATTTGCACTGACTTACAGCCCGAGCTCTGGAGTGGGGTCTGGGCTGTCACTGCTTGGGCCGTGCTGGGGGAGAGGGAAAGAGGGGAGAAAAGAGAAGAGAGGGGTCACAGTGACAGCCCCATCTCTTCCTCTGCTTCTTCCCGGTGATCTTAAAGGTCCTTTCCAGCCTTACTGGTTCCACGAGGATTCTATTCATAAGCACAAAGCTGGGACCTGGTTGTGCCCCTGTGATGGTGAGGGTGGAAACAAAGCAGCCCTGCTTTGAGCAGTGAAGGGATGGAAACACCTTTTAGACCAGCTTCAGGTGAGACCAGTTCTAACTGCAGGGAGAGGATGGCTCCTAGAAAAGCCTGGCTGCTTCTGAGGGCTGGGAATGGATGGTGGGACCTGGCAGCTCCCAACCCACATCCATGGCTGGTGCTGGATGGAAAACCTCTCCTTCAAGAGTGAGGGGGTTCCTGCAGCCCAGGATCCTGGATGTTCTCCCTGCAGCCCAGCATCCTGGATGTTCTCCCTGCATCGTTTTAGAAACCACAGTATGTCTTTACTGGGTTTGAATTCAGAATATCTCACATTCAGAGCTATGATTCCTGTTTCACCCCAGGTTTGCAGGGCAGGAAAAGATTTCAAGCAACAACGGCAGCTGCCCAGCCACCCCCAGCCTTTGCATTCTCACAGGCTTTGTGTTAAGAAAAGGAACTTAAACCAGCTATTTAGGAGATTTTTGGTGCTATAAATCCTATATATATGTCCCCAAACATCGCAGCAAAGCCGAGCTCAGCCAGAGCCAGCAGCAAACCGAGAACTGAAGGGACACCAGCGAGGCCAGTTCGCACCAGTATGGCCAGTTCGCACCAGTATGGCCAGTTCGCACCTCGGTGCCTCCCCTCCCATCCAGGCTGGCACTTGCTGGGGGGACTTGGCAGGGCACAAAGCCAAGGCAGGAGCTGCCCGGGGCCATCGGTACACAAACACCTCCTCCCGCGGCGATGATTTCCTCCCCAGCCCTGGCTCCTATCTGAAGGCAGAGAATGCCAACCATTATCCCGGGGCCCATCGGATCAGCTGCTCCATTCTTTTATCTTCTCTTACGGAGGAGATTAAAACAGCGCCGAGCTCGGGGGAGCGCCCCGGGAGGCAGAGGTGCTGCTGGCCACGGGAGGGGGTGGCTGCGCTAATTCTCGCACGAGTTTTTTTTTCTGTAAAATATACACAAACGGGTCACTTCGTAACGGGGACATAGGCAGGACATCTCCACCAGGCGGGCAGAACCGAGCCAGCACAGAGATGCGCCATGGACAGCTCCTTTCCTGGGCCGTTTCCAGAGGGATCCCTTTGGGAATCCAGGGGATGGGGCCGGTTTTCCTTCTCTCCTGTGACAGGGACCGTGCAAGGAGGCAGAGCTCGCTCCCAGCAGCGCAGCCAGGCTGCCACAGGGCCAGGAGGGACCCCCAAGCTGAGGGTTTCTAGTTCTGCTGTGAGGGACAAACACCTCACTCTGCTGTGTCTCCTCCTGCAAGGGAAAGATTCCCAAAGCTCTGCCGCCTGGCTGAACCCCTGCAGACTGCTTCAGTTTAAAAAGTGGGGCAGCAAACCTCACACAAAGAAACTTTCAGAAATTTCCTGCCTTCAACGAGGCCACAAGTTCTGGGACAGCAGGCTTGACTCAGCTGCTCCCGACTCCTGCGCGCTGTCGTCTGCCAGTCTCGGGCCCTGTCCCTCAGGTAGCTCAGAAAATGGGTTGAAGGAGCTTCTCGGGCCCTGAGCAATATTTCACAGCTCTTATTCCAATCTCTGGAGCTCACTCAATTTATACTTATTGTGTCTTGCTCTGCACTGCTTGTGGGAACCCCAGAGATGTTACTCACTCTGAGGAATTAGTGACACTCGGCACTGCAGCAGCTTAAATTATTTGGGTTTGTTTTATGCAAACAGAGGCTCCTGGAAGTGCTGGCAGCAGGATGGGGCAGTGCAAGGGACCCTGCCTGCAGTCCTGCCTGTGCTGGCAGATTCATGCCTGGGGAATGCCTAAAGGGGACCCAAGAGACCTGCAGAGGGATTTTGGGCAAGGGCATGGAGTGACAAGACAAGGGAGAATGGCTCAAAATGGACAAAAAGGTTTAGGTTGGATATTAGGAACAAATTCTTATCTGTGAGGATGGTGAGGCACTGGCACAGGGAAGCTGTGGCTGCCTCATCCCTGGAAGTGTCCCAGACCAGGCTGGATGGGGCTTGGGCTAGTGGAAGGTGTCCCTGCCCACGGCAGAGGGTGGGACGAGATGAGTTTTTTAACCCAAACCATTCTGTGGTTCTGTGACCCCTTCCTGGGGAGCTGGGACAGCACCCTGCATCGTGCCAGCCATCATTTCTTGGCACCTGTGCCCTGGGGCAGAGCTCCAGCAGAACCCCAGGCTGGGCACGAGGCCACAGCTCCAGACAGCCCCGAGCAGCGCCCGGAGGCACCAACCAAGCCGGGCTTAGGGGACAAATCCCAGGCACGGGGTCCCAACAGAGCTCCAGGGGGAGCTGGGGGAGGATTGGGCAGAGAATTCAATGCAGCTCCAGGGAGAGGAACCCTCAGCACGGGGGCTTTGCTTGCTCGGGCTGGGGGGGCTGAGATGCTGCTGGAGCCCCGAGTTTGGGGGGAGGGAGGATCCCCAGCCCCAGGCCAGGCTGGCCAGCCCCAGCTCAGGGAAAGGCCCTGCCTTCTCTACCAGCACACGCAAGATCCTTTGCTGAGGTTTCCTGGGGTTACTGGTGTATTAAGTTAAGCTAACCAATTTACAATGCAAATGTTACATAGCTTACAAAGGGTAAATGAGTTGTATGTTGAAGGAGATAGGCTTTACCCAGACAAAAGTGGAACAGACCTGTGGCAAACTGCAATTAATGACCTGAAAACATCTTCCAGAATGAAAAATTCATCGAGTCCTCTAAGGATATATAGCCCAAGCAGAAGAAATTATTCACCACCTTCTACATATCCAAAGTGTCACCAAGCCTATTTATCTGGCAAATAAAGTGCTTCCCTTCAGCCTTAATATTTCTGCTGCTGTATGGTCCAGAAGTTCTGAGATTTTTTTTGAGAGTAGATTTCACAAAGAAAGTGCAATTTTAGGGAAGCTGGGAGTGGGTTGGTTGCTGGGAGGAGGAGGACTGAGGTACAACAAAACTTTTCAAATCAAAGTGAAGGATAACAATAGGTTTCTTTCAGGCACATCAGGGTGGGAATTTGAGACCCCAACAGCAGCTGGTCACTGGCTACAATCCCAGCTGTGACACTGAGGGAAGCAATTCCCAGTCTGGCCACGTGCAAAGGGGAGATAAAACCTGACTGTCCCATCAGAGGTGGCACTGGTGCTTCCATTAATGCATGTAAAGCACTTTTGTGGTCCCCAGGTGGGTTGGGAAGTGTTGTTATAAAACTGGGACTAAATCTGAGATATTCTTCTCCTTGCCTGTAATGGGAATGAACAGAGCAACTGCTCAGCAGACCCTCTGTGGTTCAAGTGATTCCATATTTCTTTGTGGTTTACTACCCCAGCACCTGGGGACAAACAAAGGGAAAAGCAACTATGGATGCCAGAACTCATTTCAAAGAAAAGGTTTTCTTTTACCACAAATTTATATAAAATGCCAATTTTTGCCCTGGGTAGGCACCAGCTGGGAAGCTCTTGGAGAAGGGGGCAGAGCTGCTGCACACCACGGGGAGCAGCCCAGGCAGGTGCCAGACACACATCCATCCTAATTCTCCCATTTCCCTTCTCTGGTGTGCCTGTGACCCCAAACAACCCTTCCAAGCCAAATCCCCAGCAGCCCTTTCCAGGATCCATCCATCTCCTTCACCCCAGGTTTCTCACAGGGGGTTGAGCTGTCCCAGCTCACCTGAGCCACCTTCCTCTGCTGGAGGAGGCTCAGCTGCCCCTTACAGACTGAAAGCATCCCCCAAGGCTGGCACCCCAATCGCCGGGGCAGTGGGATTTGGGGGGATTAAGGTGACGCAGCTGAGCTGGGAAGCAGGAGGCTGCCAGATCACTCCAGCTGCTGCTTCCCTCGGTAAATTGGGGTGTGGGCAGCAGGGAACAGCCCTGGCAGAGTGAGCAGCCCTGGCCTGCAGGCTCCTGGGCACCACCAGCCTCTGTCCCCGCTCAGCTCCCAGCAGCGAGCGCTGCCCTTCTGCTGCTGCTTGCTGAACAAAACCCACGCTGGAACTCCCAGCTAAACAGTTAAGCAGCACTCATCATGCCTAATTTACAAAAGAAGGGGCATATTTCAAAATATTTATTCTGCCTTTCCCAGTTGGATTGGCATAAGCATGTGGAAATCTTCGAGGAATCAAACAACTGTTAATCACCTCAAGCTATTCCGGGCTGAGTTTGCTGTGTAAGCTGCCGCCCTCTGTTTACACATAAGAAGCAATGACTCAAAGAATCCTACAGAGACGAGGTTTTTTTTTTTTCCCCCTCCTTTTTAACGATAAGGCCTGGCCAAACGGCTTAAAGGGCCCAGCTATTTAGTATTGGAGCTGCACCTTCGCCTCCCTGCCCGCCCTGTAATATCCACATTTGTATTCAGCTGGTGATCACCGGCGTGGGGAGGGGGAGGGACAGCCTCTGGGTTTCACAGCCCACCCTCCTGGCCCTGCTAGCCCCGGGGCTGGCTCAGGCTGCCAGGTATTGGGTGGGCAAGGACAGGGCTGGACATGGCCAGTGGCTCCAGCAGCACCCCGGCCCACAGATCCCAAACCCACAGCAGAGCCACCCTCTGACAGGCACCAGGAGGGGATTGCCAGGCCCAGGGGAAGAAGCAGCATCTCAGTGGTGTGGGTTGGACCCGCTGCCCTTTCTTGCTTTTCAGGGTGCTGTCACCCACCTCAGCCCCCATCTGGTTCTGCTGACCCCAAACCCTCCAGCTCCACCCCAAAAATGAGCCTTGCCCCGGTAACACCAGTCCCACACTCAGCCTGGACAACAAACCCAGCACCACAAACCCAGCACCCCCAAACCCAGAGCCCCCAAACCCAGCATCTGCCAGCTCAAGGCTCTTGCAATCCCCCCAAGCTCCAGAAGAAAAGCAAACCCACCAGTGCCCCACTCCCCTTCCATTCCATCCTCCTGCCGAGCATGCGCCAGGCTCTCCTCACACCGTGGCACTGGAGCTGAATGCTGATGAGGAATTCTTGGTCCAACCCCAGGCACTCATTTTCAAGTAATTAACTTGGCACCACCACAGCACACGGCAGATCTGACTTTCCCGACCAGGAGATAACTGAATTAAAAGGCCAGGTGTGGGATTATTTATGGCCAAACTCGCTTCTTCCCCACCACCAGTTTGAAGTCAGGAATGATAATTTTATCTGGACTTTCTGTCTTCCTACCCAGCCTGGAGGCTGACAGGTTTCTTTGTTGGGGAGCAGCTGCAGTGGGGAGCAGCCCTGGGATGCTGCAGGATCCCAAGGATGTCCCATGCCTGAGCTGTCCCCTCTCCCCACTGGGAGGGCAGTTTGGGGGGCACTTGAGGGGTTTTTACCATTCCTGCCCCTCAGAGTGCTGTACATGGCATCACCTTTTATCACCACATCCTATTCCTGAGGCCACGTGGAGTGAGGGACATCCCTGCCTCTTCCCAAAGTCCTTGGCAGCCCAGCTGGATCAGAGCTCCTCCTTGCTGCCCCAAATCCCCCATCACTGTCCTCCTTCCTACTCCTAAATCAACCCTGATAGAGCTGCAGAGACCTGTGAGGAGGGGCAAAGGAAGATGGTTTGGAGTGAAGGAGGATGGTTTGGGGGGGAAGGAGCCTCTGTGGCTCCCAGCCCCAGCAGCACTGGGCTGAGATGGATGGATGAGAGCTGGAGGAGGCCATTCCTGCTCCCAGCAGAGAGCAGAGCTGAGGAGGGGAGGCTGCTGAGAGCTGACATATGAGGATAATGGGTGTTGACATATGAAGATACAGCCAAACTGAAAGCTACATCCTATTTAGCTTTTAATTTGGATGCTCATAGAGTGGATTCTGAAGCTCTGTTTCATCCCAGCTCTTCAAGCAGATCTGACTGAGAGGAAACAAGCTGATGTGAGGCTGCATCCCTGATAAACCTTGAACACAGCACCCCCTTCCCCTGAGACATCCCACACTGGGATCCCAGGAGGGCTCTGCCCCCAGAAAAGGCCTCCTGCTCTGGGAACCACATTCCCTTTCCTCATGGAAACCTCATCTAAACCACACAGGTTGGGCTGAGGTGTGGAAAACAGAGGGACACACACTGCCCCTGCCAGAGCCCATCCCAGCATGGAAATCCCAGTGCCAAAGCTCCTCTGGGCCAGCACTGCTTGGGGAGCTTTCTGAGCATCCCTGTGAGCAGAGATGGGAGCTGCTGGCTCTGCCCAGTGCCCCCTGCTCCCCTCGGGGCATCTCCCCCTCCTGACCTGCCCCAGGGTTTCCTCTCCCACTTTTCTCCCGGCCAATCTTCCCGGCTCTGAACTGATTTAGGGAAGGGCAGCCAAAGGTTTGCTGCCTGCAGCTCCTGCAAATCGCATCCCAGCTTCCCCCCGGGCAGAAACATCCTCCGGAATAACACAACAGCAAGGACAACAATCACACGTTACTATTTTCAGCTCTGCTTTTGCTTTCTTCTTTTTTGGAAGTAATTGGTGACTCGCAGCGCCGCAGAGGCCCCTGTGATCCCCGGGTAATGGCCTGCCCTCTATGCAGAGTGGAATAGAGTTAGAATGAACGCTCCAGAAACCCTGACAGCCCGTTTAACAAGGTGTCTAACATCCCATTTCCTCTGCACTTCCTCTCTCCTTAATCCTTTTATGCGAAACTCACTCAGGAGTAAGCACGTGTGAAATTGAGGACTCTCTAATACACATTGCTCGACACAGGCTCACTGAAATGGAGTGTCTCAGCCTTGTTCCGTCAAACACTGCCAAGAGGAAGCCCGACGTTAATCAAAGAGTCTTTTCCATGTGTCCAGGGCCTCCTGCACCCGCAGAGCAAATAAACAGCTCCGTGCTGCCTCGGCTCTCCCTGCGCTCCCTCTCCCCGGAGCTCTGCATCCACAGGGCAGCTCAGAGCAGCACAGCGGGGCTGGAAACGGGCAGGGGCCAAGGGCAGGGCACACCCAGCTCTGACAGCTCGGGGTCAGCTGGTTTGGGTTTTGAAATGACACCCCTGAGCAGCACAATGCAGCTCCCCAGGCTGCTGGGTCCTGGGGCTGCTGGGGATCCACAGCTCCAGGAGATCCCTGCGGCTTCCCAGGGCAGGAGCAGCAACCTGGGCTGGATGGAGGGACAAAACACAGCTTGAGGGGATGATAGAGAGGGTAGGATTGAGCTTAGAGCTGCTCAGATCTCCCCAAACTTGAACTAAAGCTGCTGCAAGGATTATTCCTGTACGTTCTGAGCTCCAAGCAGCCCGGCTGCAGGGTTAGATGGCACCAGGGCTGTGGTTGTTCTGTGGTTCTGTGATAAACTCACCATCATCAGCACCATTCTGCAGTGGGAAACCACAATTTCCCTCAGCAACTCGGATTTCTCAGCAGAAAGTCTTTTCTTTACTAGAGCAGGGAAAGAACACCCGAAAGGAAACTGGAAGCCCTCCTGATAAATTCCCAGGAAATACTTCCAGTAGTCTTGTGCATTTTTAAAATGGATCAGTTTCCTCGTGATTGAACCCAGAGTGGATCTCCCCAACCCTCGCAAGCCAAATCCACCCCTGAGCTGAGCAATTCAGTCCTGAACAGGGGGTCCTGTGGCTCTCAGGGGGATGATGTGCTGCAATTGCAGGCAGACAGAGCTGACCCAATGGGTCTATTATCTCCCCCCGTTACTGTGATCCTGTCCTAATTAGGATCTCACACCGACCAGATACACCAGAAGTCAATGACAACTTCATTTATCCAAGAGCTTCGGTCTAGGGAAGCTGTCTGGTGTTTTTAAGTCACCATCAAGTAGGTATTGATTCGGGGAAGTCAGGAAATGATCCTTCACTTGTGGGCTTTAGCTGGGATTTGGGGTGCCCGTTGCTGCTCCTGGGGTGGCCCCGGGGTGGGAGGGCAGAGCTGGGTCAGCAGTTCACGAGGGTGAGCAGTGAAAACACCTTGTGTCCCTCTTGCTGTGCCCCAGAGACTTTCTGAGGGTTAAAACTCGTGGCAAATCAACAAACATTCGGATCAATAAGGGTTGCAGGGGAGTGATTTGCATCGGTGCTCTCTGCTGGAAGAGAGAGGAGCCCGGGAAGCGCGTGATGGATGCGCCGCATCGGGGTGGCGTGGAGAGGCAGAGAATCCCTCTAATTGCACGCTGGAATGCAGATTACCGAGCTGGGGCATGATGAGCAGCGCTAAACCCAGCGCCTCCAAGTAAATAAGCAGACAATACGAAGCCCCCAGTGAGTGAGATTTCCCTTTTATCAGCACCCCGTGTAAACGATCGCGTCCCTCCGGATCGGCCCGCCGAGCGCGGGCTGGGGCGCTCGGCAGATAAGGCACCTCTAATCTGCACACATCATCAGCTGGAGGGAAAATATCAAATGCTAATAACAAATTGGAATTCAGTCTGAAAGGGATGCAACAAACAGCAGAACCGTTTTTCCCCCCTTCTTGCCTTTGGGGAAATTAAAAAAAGAGCAAACCGTCCCCTACTCCCGCTGCCCCACCTCCGGCTATTCTTCCCCTGGTTTTCCCCTCCAAAATGCTCCATCACAACACTTTAGGGGGTGAAATCTTCCCATCAGGAGCTTGGCTCCCATTTTCCCTGCCCCATTCATCCAACTTTATGTTTGAAATGGATCAGTTTCCTCGTGACTGAACCCGGAGTGGATCTCCCCAGCCCTCGCTCGCTGGAACACTATAACAGGTAAGTGCTACCATACATCATCTTAAAAGGTGGCTTATCTGGAGAGGAGGTGCAGGAAATATTGTGTGAGGGACTGCCTGCATCCGAGGCGCAGTCGGATTCCATTTTTCCTCTTGAAATAGAGAACAGCAAATCTGTGGCTAATGCCTGAAAAAAATCACAGCACAGCCCACGGCTCCCTCCACGGCAGGGGAGTGCCCAGGTGGAGCCATTGCTAATTGTCACCGTTTACCTGGCTCAGGAATGCACCCACACCCCAAAGCTTCTGCTGCAGCACTGCCCGGGGCCAGGGGAGCTCTTTTCCCTATTCAAACCAGCACGATGTAAAGTGGAAAGGCAATTTTTCTTCCTAAGTGTGTGTGTGTGGATGCCCAGGGCTGCACCTGCACTGCTGAGGCCTTGCACATCCCTGGGATGCAGGGCTGGGAGGCTCCACATGGATCTGTGCCCTGTGCTGCTCCAGTTCTCAGCTGTGAGCTTTGGGAGGGGGTCAGGGTTTGGTGCTCAGCCCTCACCAGAGGGCCTGGCCCTTCCTCCTGCACAGGACAGTGCTTTGCTGCTCAGACCATCCATTGCTGGAGCCTCAGGAAACGTTTCTGAGCAGAACTGAGAGAGACCCCAAATATCTTACTCCATTTCTGTTTATCTCTCCTCCACCTAAGGCAAACAACACCTACAGCAAGAGTCCTGTCAGGTCCCAGCACAGCCACGACCCCAGACAGCCCCATCACTGCCTTTGAGTGAGCAGTGGTGCCTGTGAGCTCTGTTCTGCCTGTCCTGAGGTTCCAGAATCAACATCCCACCCCAAACAACGGGTCAGACACACCTGTGGGTGCTTTTTCCCTTTGCTGTGACAGGGCTGTACACTGGAATTCCTCTTTCCACATCCATGGGCAGCACAGCCCAGCTCCTCCGAGTCATTTAAGGCTCCTTCTTCCACATCCCCACAAAGCCAGGGCTCTGTGGCACTACAGAAAATCCAGCATCAGCACAGAGATTTGGGGTTAAGCCACGGGCTGTGCAGGCTGTGTAAGCCCCAGTGACAGTGGATTTATTTCCTGCCCACGCCTCTGCTCAGACAGGGCAGATTTCCCATTACACACACGCACACACGCGGCCAAATCCGCTGCATTGGGCAGGGAGATTATTGAACAAAAGTAAGTGATAAAAGCACGGGCCAAAAAGATGTGTTATAGTGTTTTCCTTTGAGGCAAAGACAAAGAAGACACTTTGCTGTTTGTTGTGCCAGAGAATCATCTCTGATTGTTTGTGTCACGGTGGCAGATAAGTGCAAAGGAGATAGATGTTCTGTCTCCCAGGCACAGTTCTCATCTGTATAGTATAAATTTATGCCTGCTGGTTGCAAAGCCCGTGATTCAGAGCCTGTGTGACTGTGATCTGAGCAGAGGAAGGCACTGCCTGACGTCGCTTTGCTTCACTGGCGCTGTCACTCAGCCCCTGGGCAATGTCCCCTCGGGTTAGTGTCACCTGCTGCACCCAGGGCTGGCCCACCCTGCACCCAGGGCTGGCCCACCCTGCCCCAGCCCAGCTCAGCCCACCAGGCCCTGACAACTGGGGAGACACGTTTTCCCTTCTTTCCTCCAGTTTGAGGTTCCTTAATCCTCCCATTCCCCAAAGGCCAGGGGCTGGAAGGGAGGGAAATGGCTTGAGGGGTGTCTCTGAAATCCCACTCCCTCCTTCCCACAGCTCTTGGCCACTGCTTTTGGTTGCAGAGGAAGGATCTGAGAGCAGCAACGCTGCCCAGGTTGCATTTCAGAAGTCCCATCTAATAGCTGCCTGTTTGGGTTTTAAGTGTTCACTGGGGCACCATCAAGGTAAATATATAATCAAAATAATGACATTCAAACCGAGCTGAAAGCAGCACAGAACTGTAGCTGGCACATTTTAGTGCACACACAGTGAGCAAGGACCAGATTTGAGCCCAGCTCTCTCCTGCCCTTTTCAGCCCCCTCTCTTCCCTCTCCTCCTGGTCAGTCCCTCTCACTTCACAGTCACAGAATTGTTTAGGATGGAAAAGACCTCTCCGCTGATCGAGTCCAGCCCATGACCCATCACCACCTGGTCACCCAGAGCAGAGCACTGAGGGTCACTGTCCGCTCCGGTCCCACCAGAGCTGATGGGGTCCTGCTCAAGGACAGGGGACAGCCAGCCACAAATGGTGTGGTTGGAGCTGAGGCAGAGGCAGGAAACACTGACTGAAGATGTTTTAAAAACAAATTCTTTCAAAGCAACAGCATCAGTGAGATCTTCCTGCACTTTCCCCACCCAGTGAGGGTTCTGAGAGTCCTCATCCCCACACAGGGGCTTGGGTGTACTCTCACACACCCAGAGAAGATGAAAGGATCTCTGGGCCCTGCTCCTGCCTTGTCCTGCAGAGCTGAGAGTTTGTTTATTTGGGTCTGTAAACAGCCCCAATTTCCCCCAGCTCCTGATTGCTTTAATTTCATGCACCTCTGACACCAGGCCGGTATCTCAGCCCATCTCCTCACGCCCCTTCCTGCAGCAATCACTCACATCCAGCTCCCTCCCTCCTCAGCAGCTTGGAGTGACCAGCTCCAAGGGGATCCCAGAGGAAATGAGCTTTGCTCCCATTACTGGACAATCTGGAGGGCTGAGGGAAATGAGGGCTAAGCCCAGAGGTTTAATTTCCCCTTGTGATGATCAAGGGACTTTAAATTTTTTTTTTTTTTTTTTTGGTACCTCTGAAGTTGGAGGGAAAATAGCCAGAGCCAAAGACAAATGAGAAAGTTCACTGGAGGCTCTGGATTTGCCCACAAATCACCTTGGCCAGGGAAAGTTTTATTGCAGGAGTTTCTGGGTTAATCCAACACGGGAGCAGGAGTGCTACCAGCCCGAGAGGCACATTCCCTGCTGCAGTCAATGATTACCTGCCACCCTGTGCTCCTGAAATCAGACCCCAACCAACCCCACGTTCCCAGGGCACCCACATCTCCCAGGAGTTTTACGAGCAGCAAACTTGAAGAGTGAACTGGTGCTCCTCGTTTTGGGTCAGTAAGTGTTAGCAAAGCCCTCAGCACAGCACAAGCTTTCCCAGGAGAACAGAGATCCAGCAGGGGCTTTGCTGCAGGGCTCCCGCTGCCATCTCTGGAATGCCTTTTTTTTTTTTTTACCCTCCCAGTTCCTCAATTTCCAAATTCCAATTTTCCTCAAGCAATTTGCTGCTGAGCTCACAGAAAAACAGGGAGCCAGGGCAGAGCTCAACCCGTGCTCCATTTCAGCCTCTCTTGGGGTAACCTTTTCTCTAACTTTTCCTTCCTGTGTTTGCTGCCTTAGGGATGTGATGAATCCTGGCATTCCAGTGATGATGGCAGGGAGATCTGGGAGAAGCCCAGCAAATTCCTCAAGCCACAATAAAATAAAATAAAATGGGAAACACACAAACCTGCACTTGCCAAGCCCCCACAGAGAAGCAAAATATCAAAAATAATGCTCTTTAGCAGGACCCTAACTACAATTTGTGATTTCACTGGCTGTGCAGCTCAGACAATGGGGATTGGGAGCTTTTGGAAGCCCAAATCAGACCTGAGCATGCTGGTGGTGCTGGCAAATCTGTGCTGGGCAAGCCTAACTCTGGTGGGTGGGCATCTGGGAGAGCAGAGGCCAAGGAAATGGCCGGGAAATGCCTCCCCTTGGATGCCAGACACGACTTCTTGGGGAACTTTGCACCTCTTACCCTGGCACCCAGTCCCTTGGAAAGGAGGGGTTGGCTCCTGTGTCGTGCACATTGTCTTAGGAGATTGATTTTCCACCTGTAAAAGTGATCTACATTCTCCTTCCTCTCCTGGATGCCTTAGTCAAAAGAGAAAATGGATCTTTTAAAGATACATGTATCCATCACTATTATTTACATCCTAATATGCGCACGCAGCTCTGCTCCAACAAGGGAAATGTAAATCAGGTGGACATCGTTCCCTGAATGCCCTAAAGAGCTCCATTCCCCTCAAATTAGAATAGAAAATGCTCTTTTAAAATGCACCTTTAATATGTAAAAGCCGCCGTATCCTGACTCTAAATAAACCAAACTTGAGCTACATGCCAAATATCTTAGATAAAGGACAGGTGAGATGGTAGTATCTGGCCAAGGAATCGGTCCTAAACAGCTATTTATATTAATGCAAAGAAGGTACAATGTTCTTCCTCTTGATATATGCTGCAGTGGGATATAGTTTTGTCCCACTAGTGAGAATAAAAACGTACAGTTCATGATAGGCAAAGTCACATGTGTGAGATAAAAAGCTCCAACTATAATATATGTCTTCACCACGTATTCTCCTCAGGATTTTCTTTAGATCTTGGGATGACAACAAGAAAACACTTACTCAAGGTTAGACACTGCTCTCTGGGCTTTTTAATAACCATTCCCTCTATCCTGGGGGATTGCGTCCCTGGAATAAGGCAAACTCCACTCCAGCCCGGGACTCGCAAGGCGCGGCAGAATCCCTTCCGTGCGCCTTTGTTGGTGCCGGGCTGTGCATGCCAATGAGCCTGCCTGGCCTGACCAGCTGAAATCTCCATCCCTGGGAGCTTTCCCAGGAGCAGGAGCACAGCTCCGGCCCGGCCAGGGCCGCCTGCCCCGGGGGCTCAGTGACAACACCGCCCAACTTGGAGCACCGCCATAAAAACCAGCGCCTGCGCCGCTCCTGCCTATTAAAGGAGACCGCTGCCCGCAATGAGACAAAATATTTGGTTTTAAGGCGAATCCGCCGTGGGGGACGGGCTGGGATGTGCCTCAGGCAGGCAGGCTGATCTCATCGGGCACGGCGCTGTCCCTGCAGGCTGTGCCGTGTCCCGGCTCCAGCCCGGCTGCTGATGCCATCTGCCCGTGCCCTGCGCTCCCTGCCCGCTGGAGCCGGCAGGGATAACGCGGAGCTCCGGGCGGGAGGAGCGCGGCCCCCTCCTCCTCCTCCTCTTCCTCCTCCTCCTGCCGGGAATGGGCTGGGAGCATCGCGGATGGAGCCCGGGGCAGCCGAGCACGGCGCTGCCCCGCTGCCATCCCATCCATCCCGGGTGCCCAGGGCTTTGTGCCACGCAAATCCACAGGGCACAACGCCAGGAGCGGGTCTCAGCCCAAAGTCAGTGTCACAGCCATGGGACTCGGCCCTCAGTCTGGTTTTTGGTTTGTTTTTTTTTTTTTTTTTTTCCACTGGCCCTTCACACGCACAGTCTTTCCTCTCCAAGCAGTAAATTCACAGGGACACGGGAAACATTTGATGTCGGCAGCTGAAATTTTCACACAGGACGCGCTCCCAAGGCAGCAGACAGAAACAAACCCACCTACAAAGCGCCCTGCTCCCCTCCTCCAGGCTTGGCACGAGGTGCTGGGAGCAGCTGAGGGAAAAACTTGTTCCTGTCTACCCCAGCTGGAGGCTGCAATCCCCCCGAGTCAGGCTTTCACTGAAATGCAAACCGATTTTAGAAGGGGAGCTGTTGAGCTCCCCTCTTCCCGCACTGCGGGCACCCTTTAAGCATGCCCTTATTCCTGACTGTCCCGGTGCTCCATGCTGCAAACACTTCCCACTTTTCCCTCTCTTGCTGACAGAGCCCTCTGCCCAGCTGCTGCTTTACCCCACAAGGCACAGCGTCACAATATGCTCGGCTTGGTGTTTCTCCCAGCCCCAAAACAAAGCTTAATCAGGCAGTGAAAGCAGTGGTGGAGATGAAGGATTCTAGGGATGGTTTTCCCTTCTGGGTTGCTGCTTTTTGACACGTCCCCTGGTCCAGCAATAACACGTTCTCCACTTTGCATTAAGAAGGACATTAGCACAGAGGTTTTGTTGCCACCCCAAGGGAAGGGCAGCACCAGGACAAGGGACAAAGGACAGTGCAGGAGGCAGCCAGGAGCCCTGGGATGGCCACAGGCTCTGGTGTCACAGCAGCTGGATGGAGACGAGCCAGAATTCACCTCATTTGCTACAATCACTGCTTATTATTATTACCGCTAAACCCGTTTTGTAATTCAACAGCATTAATTGGCTCAGATCCCCAGCACCCGGGGGAGCCAGGGAAAGCAACACCCGCCAGGAGACTGCCGGAATTCTGGGATGGAGCAGCGGGACAGGCCCACAGCAGGGCAGGACAGACCCAGAGCTGGGCAGGACAGAGCCAGAGCTGGACAGGACACACCCAGAGCTGGACAGGACAGAGCTGCTGGACAGGACAGACCCACAGCCGGGCAGGACAGAGCCACAGCAGGGCAGGACGGACCCACAGCAGGGCAGGACAGAGCTCCTGGGCAGGACAGACCCACACCAGGGCAGGACAGAGCCACAGCTGGGCAGGACAGGGAGCTGCACGCTGCCGGGCAGCTCTGCATCCTCTCCTCCTGCCCAGAAATGGGTGCAATAAACCCCGGATCGGTTAAAACCCTCAGCTGTACCCAGCACGGCACGGTCCCGCTATGACGTGTCCCGCTATCATCCTGCTGACCCCTCAGCTGTGAACGAGCCAAGGTATTTCGGAAGGAAAAAAACAATTTGCTTCCACTATTTACTTCTTTCTGCCGCTCTTGACCCCGCCAGCGCACAAACGTCTCCCCGCGCCTCCGCTGCCAGAGAGANCCGGTCTGCAGCCAAGTGTGTGAATCGCGGCGCTGGCTGAGCAGCCCCGGCCCCGGGCGAGCATCCCCGGCCCCGGGCGAGCATCCCCGGCCCCGGCGGGGCAGGCACGGGGCAGCCGAGGCCGTTTCCCTTTAAATCTAACTCAGGTAATGAAAAAGCGCAAGAAAATAGTGCGGGTGCATCTGGGAGCAGTAGAAAACAGTTAGATCTTCATAGAGCCATAAAGAAGTAAACAGTAGGCTGCTATGAAGATCTATGGGACCCCGCAGTGCCATTGTCTTCAAAAGGAATTAAAAACAAATTGCTGAGGGCCAGCACATAATTTAGAGACTCACGGCAATTTTATGACTTGCTAATGTTCCTAATTACATGCCCGTGAAAGGCTTAATTAATTGGGGGATGTAGCAAAAAGTGGAGCCTGTGTTTGTTATCATGGTTCCACTGCATTGATTTTAGTGCCTATGGAGAATTTAGGGCCTCTTTATTTGCACAAAGAAAATGCAAGTCTCTCGAAAAAATGCACATTAAGATCAACCCCTCGCTGCTATCTAATATACTTTCCTCTACTTAACCAAAGTGCTTGTAATCATATTTTGTAAATGTTGGTGCCGTTAATTGCATTGTGAGAGAAAATAGGTTCCGCTCGACTGGTTGTGGAGAATTTTATAAAGTTCTTTCCCTGCTCCCAGTTCTGAGGACTCGGAGAGAAACTCATCAGAAGTTGCAGTGGTGGGCAGGGAGTGCTGAGGCTCTGCTGCTCCCAACGTGTGGCTGGGCTGGTGGGCACTGGGGCAGATCCTGCACCCACTCAGGTTTTCCAGAGCCATCCCCTGCCCACTGGGCAGTCCCTGAGCCCTGACCCACGGCCTCTTTCCCAAAGGAAAACAGCTCAAATCGAGCTGAG
The DNA here is from genome assembly GCA_013400585.1 of Chloropsis cyanopogon. Lineage (NCBI taxonomy): Eukaryota > Metazoa > Chordata > Aves > Passeriformes > Irenidae > Chloropsis > Chloropsis cyanopogon. The sequence goes on along the minus strand of WEZZ01038046.1, from coordinate 156,443 downwards.
CGTTTCTGCTAAGTTGTCTGAATCCAAATTTTGATTGCATTAAAAACCACAAACAACAAGTTTTTTATCTCTGATGTTTCGGCTGGAGGTAAAATCTCACCAGCCACCCCCATCTCCTGAGGAACCACCAAAACACCAGCAACAAACTGCAGAGACAACTCCAGCTCCAACATCCCACACGTGCAGGCAGGGGCCAGGGGGAAGGTCAGGCAAAGAAAGAAATTTGGAACAAATTTTTTGGTTGGAATGACGCTCCTGAACAATCANACCCGCCAGGAGACTGCCGGAATTCTGGGATGGAGCAGCGGGACAGGCCCACAGCAGGGCAGGACAGACCCAGAGCTGGGCAGGACAGACCCACAGCAGGGCAGGACAGAGCTCCTGGGCAGGACAGACCCACAGCAGGGCAGGACAGACCCAGAGCTGGGCAGGACAGACCCACAGCCAGGCAGGACAGAGCTCCTGGGCAGGACACACCCACAGCCGGGCAGGACAGACCCACAGCCAGGCAGGACAGACCCACAGCCGGGCAGGACAGACCCACAGCCGGGCAGGACAGGGAGCTGCACGCTGCCGGGCAGCTCTGCATCCTCTCCTCCTGCCCAGAAATGGGTGCAATAAACCCCGGATCGGTTAAAACCCTCAGCTGTACCCAGCACGGCACGGTCCCGCTATGACGTGTCCCGCTATCATCCTGCTGACCCCTCAGCTGTGAACGAGCCAAGGTATTTCGGAAGGAAAAAAACAATTTGCTTCCACTATTTACTTCTTTCTGCCGCTCTTGACCCCGCCAGCGCACAAACGTCTCCCCGCGCCTCCGCTGCCAGAGAGACGCTCTCATCAAGGAGGAGTAAATCACAATAACAGGGAAATAAACCTTCCCCCGAAATGATTCCCGCTTATTTATTTATTTATTTTTATTTTTCCCTGCCTTTTCGCACCGGTCTGCAGCCAAGTGTGTGAATCGCGGCGCTGGCTGAGCAGCCCCGGCCCCGGGCGAGCATCCCCGGCCCCGGGCGAGCATCCCCGGCCCCGGCGGGGCAGGCACGGGGCAGCCGAGGCCGTTTCCCTTTAAATCTAACTCAGGTAATGAAAAAGCGCAAGAAAATAGTGCGGGTGCATCTGGGAGCAGTAGAAAACAGTTAGATCTTCATAGAGCCATAAAGAAGTAAACAGTAGGCTGCTATGAAGATCTATGGGACCCCGCAGTGCCATTGTCTTCAAAAGGAATTAAAAACAAATTGCTGAGGGCCAGCACATAATTTAGAGACTCACGGCAATTTTATGACTTGCTAATGTTCCTAATTACATGCCCGTGAAAGGCTTAATTAATTGGGGGATGTAGCAAAAAGTGGAGCCTGTGTTTGTTATCATGGTTCCACTGCATTGATTTTAGTGCCTATGGAGAATTTAGGGCCTCTTTATTTGCACAAAGAAAATGCAAGTCTCTCGAAAAAATGCACATTAAGATCAACCCCTCGCTGCTATCTAATATACTTTCCTCTACTTAACCAAAGTGCTTGTAATCATATTTTGTAAATGTTGGTGCCGTTAATTGCATTGTGAGAGAAAATAGGTTCCGCTCGACTGGTTGTGGAGAATTTTATAAAGTTCTTTCCCTGCTCCCAGTTCTGAGGACTCGGAGAGAAACTCATCAGAAGTTGCAGTGGTGGGCAGGGAGTGCTGAGGCTCTGCTGCTCCCAACGTGTGGCTGGGCTGGTGGGCACTGGGGCAGATCCTGCACCCACTCAGGTTTTCCAGAGCCATCCCCTGCCCACTGGGCAGTCCCTGAGCCCTGACCCACGGCCTCTTTCCCAAAGGAAAACAGCTCAAATCGAGCTGAGCGTTTCTGCTAAGTTGTCTGAATCCAAATTTTGATTGCATTAAAAACCACAAACAACAAGTTTTTATCTCTGATGTTTCGGCTGGAGGTAAAATCTCACCAGCCACCCCCATCTCCTGAGGAACCACCAAAACACCAGCAACAAACTGCAGAGACAACTCCAGCTCCAACATCCCACACGTGCAGGCAGGGGCCAGGGGGAAGGTCAGGCAAAGAAAGAAATTTGGAACAGCAGTTTTGGTTGGAATGACGCTCCTGAACAATCAATAACTAAATTTCCAGGGATGCAGCCTGCAGAGCCCCTTGCTGCCTCCTCCTCCTCTCACCTGCACTTCCTTGCAGCAACATTGCAACGAGGAGGAGGGAAAAAAATAAAAGGCAAAGCCAAGTTTGAGCGTTGCTCTTGAGAAAAGCAGACATCTCTGGAAATATAGTTGTGCTTTGACAATAAGACCTTTGACAGAAACATGAATGACATGAATACTTTGATCTCTAGTCTCAGAAGCTTCAACAGCAATTATGAGTCAAGAGGGGTGAATATGGGCAGCAGCTAAAGCAATGCCCTGGAGGGTGCTGATGCAGTAATTAGAGACAAACCCCGAGCATCTCTGCCTGCACCACACCACCAAGCCAGGGAGGAGGTGGGCCAGGGGGAGCTTCATGAAAAAAAACAAGTCTTGTTCTTCTGAGAGACACAAAATCAACAAGACTTTATACATTTCAAAGCAAAGATCTTCAAAGACAGGTAAAATGCTAATTCTGCTAATGTAGGTTTTTATGTATATGCTCTGAAAAGGTAAAGCAAATTAATCACCAGCTTTACCCCCTAATATATATCTGTGTTACAAATATATTACAGCATGTCAGATCTGAGGAGATATATCTGAACAGCGGTGGTTAAAAGAGCATTTCCCTTTTCATGCTCTAATACAGTTATTTTGATCTTTCAGTCTTCATATTTTTTGTTCTCATCAAAGGAATGATGGTGCCAGAGATTAGGATGTTATTTATTTCCCTCTCGCTGTCCTACCCATGTTAATCACTCCGAGTGTCAACAGCAGCAGCNGTCTTCAAAAGGAATTAAAAACAAATTGCTGAGGGCCAGCACATAATTTAGAGACTCACGGCAATTTTATGACTTGCTAATGTTCCTAATTACATGCCCGTGAAAGGCTTAATTAATTGGGGGATGTAGCAAAAAGTGGAGCCTGTGTTTGTTATCATGGTTCCACTGCATTGATTTTAGTGCCTATGGAGAATTTAGGGCCTCTTTATTTGCACAAAGAAAATGCAAGTCTCTCGAAAAAATGCACATTAAGATCAACCCCTCGCTGCTATCTAATATACTTTCCTCTACTTAACCAAAGTGCTTGTAATCATATTTTGTAAATGTTGGTGCCGTTAATTGCATTGTGAGAGAAAATAGGTTCCGCTCGACTGGTTGTGGAGAATTTTATAAAGTTCTTTCCCTGCTCCCAGTTCTGAGGACTCGGAGAGAAACTCATCAGAAGTTGCAGTGGTGGGCAGGGAGTGCTGAGGCTCTGCTGCTCCCAACGTGTGGCTGGGCTGGTGGGCACTGGGGCAGATCCTGCACCCACTCAGGTTTTCCAGAGCCATCCCCTGCCCACTGGGCAGTCCCTGAGCCCTGACCCACGGCCTCTTTCCCAAAGGAAAACAGCTCAAATCGAGCTGAGCGTTTCTGCTAAGTTGTCTGAATCCAAATTTTGATTGCATTAAAAACCACAAACAACAAGTTTTTATCTCTGATGTTTCGGCTGGAGGTAAAATCTCACCAGCCACCCCCATCTCCTGAGGAACCACCAAAACACCAGCAACAAACTGCAGAGACAACTCCAGCTCCAACATCCCACACGTGCAGGCAGGGGCCAGGGGGAAGGTCAGGCAAAGAAAGAAATTTGGAACAGCAGTTTTGGTTGGAATGACGCTCCTGAACAATCAATAACTAAATTTCCAGGGATGCAGCCTGCAGAGCCCCTTGCTGCCTCCTCCTCCTCTCACCTGCACTTCCTTGCAGCAACATTGCAACGAGGAGGAGGGAAAAAAATAAAAGGCAAAGCCAAGTTTGAGCGTTGCTCTTGAGAAAAGCAGACATCTCTGGAAATATAGTTGTGCTTTGACAATAAGACCTTTGACAGAAACATGAATGACATGAATACTTTGATCTCTAGTCTCAGAAGCTTCAACAGCAATTATGAGTCAAGAGGGGTGAATATGGGCAGCAGCTAAAGCAATGCCCTGGAGGGTGCTGATGCAGTAATTAGAGACAAACCCCGAGCATCTCTGCCTGCACCACACCACCAAGCCAGGGAGGAGGTGGGCCAGGGGGAGCTTCATGAAAAAAAACAAGTCTTGTTCTTCTGAGAGACACAAAATCAACAAGACTTTATACATTTCAAAGCAAAGATCTTCAAAGACAGGTAAAATGCTAATTCTGCTAATGTAGGTTTTTATGTATATGCTCTGAAAAGGTAAAGCAAATTAATCACCAGCTTTACCCCCTAATATATATCTGTGTTACAAATATATTACAGCATGTCAGATCTGAGGAGATATATCTGAACAGCGGTGGTTAAAAGAGCATTTCCCTTTTCATGCTCTAATACAGTTATTTTGATCTTTCAGTCTTCATATTTTTTGTTCTCATCAAAGGAATGATGGTGCCAGAGATTAGGATGTTATTTATTTCCCTCTCGCTGTCCTACCCATGTTAATCACTCCGAGTGTCAACAGCAGCAGCAGCAGTGCCTGTGTGAGGGGCCACGCCACCTGTGCTGCCTGCTCCCCCTGCCCACCCACACCAGCATCCCTCAGAACCACCTCCAAAAAACCCCTGACCTCCAAAACCATGGAAATGCCGGGAAAACAGAGGGCAGGGAGGGAGCAGAGGGATGCTGGGGACACACAGCCCCATCCCTGACAGCCCCAGTGCCCAGCTCGGCCTCCTGTGTCCCCGAGGTGGTTGTGGAACACACCACGAGGAGGGAACGCTGATGGAGAGGCAGAGTGGTGTTGGGCACCAGCAGAAATCCCTGTTCTAAATCACACACAGCCTGGAGACCAGGGAAATGGAGAAGACAAGCAGGGAAGGAGGCAGAGGGATGGGATGGTGGCCAAGGAGTGCACGTGGCACTGCCCAGCCCAGCCAGTGCCATTCTGGCTCTTCAATAACTCCCAGAGCTTTGGGCACGGGGGACTCTGAGCAGTGTCCCTTGACCTGGCTGAAGGCTGCCTCATCCCCAGAGAGGTTTGCTCTCAGCTTGAGGTTCAGTTTGGACCTTGCCCGTGGAGTTTGGGCTGCAGGAGCTGCAGTGGCCATCCCCCAGGCTGGGGAGAGCTGCCTGCTGACCCTGCAGAGGACGGTGACTTTCATCCCAACACGGCTTCAAAGAATCATGTGAGATCCCAGAGCTTAAAGACCAAGTGTGGTAGCTGCTGGCTACTCCTGCAGGTAACCAGCAGGGCTGAATGGATGAATTTGTTACGAGGGGAAGCTGGTGATAAGCAGGTATCTCCATAATTATTTGCAGAGATTAACGGAGCAGGTGCACTTGGGGCAGAACTAATCCTTGAGAGACAAGGAGCAGGCAGAGACTGCAGGAGCTGATGTCTTTGAAATAGGTTAAACCAGTGACATTGCCCACCATCAGCATTGTGTTCCTTGCCTTTAAAATGCTGACACTTACAGGTTTGATGGTAACTAGACTGCATAGGGGCACCTTTGCTTTCACATCAGATCTGCTGACATGAACAAGAGTCGATTCAGATGGGCATCCAAACATTAAAGTCCTTCCCTATTTCCATAAAATGATTGGCAGGATGCCTACTGCTAGCAGCTGGTAGTGCTGCTGATAAATGGCATCTTGATAAAAACTTTGGGCTGTTTTAAGGAAAGAAAAAAAAAAAAAAAAAGCACACTCTTATTCTAATTCACTCAGCTCCTGACAGATGAGATGTCTCATCTCTAAAAATTAGATCCTGGTATTTTTGCTGTATGTATAGAAGGAAACAGCTTCCAGGGGCTGGGACAGGTTGGCGTGCCCTGTACCTCACCCCCTTCCTGGGCAGGCTCCGACCCCACCGTGGGGCATCTCCCCTTCCCTGGCACTGAAAATGTACAGCTGGGGACTCAGCAGAAAGTGCCCAAAACACAGCAAAGGTTATCCCTAGGAAGAGGAAAAGGGCTTTCCCTTTCCAGCTCTTGAACTACTGAAGCTTTCCACAGAGTCCTGCAGGTAAAATCTTGCTGGAGCAGCTGAATTCCAGGGTCATTTCTAAGACACAGAAACCCAAACCATGGGACCAGGTCCTTGCTGCAACTTAAAAGTGAACCTCACTCTGCCCCCACAACACCACAGGCTTCATTTTCCCATGTCAAAGTCACCTAATTACGTTGTGAAGCACCAAGCAGTAACTCAGAGAGCTCCAGGAGCATTCCCTGCCCACACAGAGGAAACAGCCACGGACCAGGACGGCGGCAGCTCACAGAACCCTTGGTGCTGCCAGAACCAGGACAGCCCCAGCCAGAACCAGAGCAGAACTCACTGAAACCAGCCCGTGGTTTATGGAGCTGCTGCCCTCCCCTTCTCCTTCCTGCCTCGGTGCTGCCTCCAGATGTGCCGCCAGCTGTGCCAACACCGGCGCTGAGGCTGAGCCAACACATCTGCCCAGGTGGCCGCGCTGTGCCAGCCTGGCACCAAATCCAGCCCTTCCCACAGCGCTGCCAGACCCCAGCCTGGCTCTGCACGCAGCAAAACCAGCAGTGCCAGTTCAGCAGCACAGCTCAGAGACACACAACCCACCCTGAGACAGGCTCTGAGACCCCCCCAGCACCCCGGCAGAGCCTCCAGGAGAGCAGGATCAAGGTCTCCCTCCACCCCTTCCCTGCTGGAAGCTCCCCAGGGCTCCTGAGCCACCCCAGGCTGGCTGTCCCCAAGCCCCAGCACAAGGAACACAATTAAGAGCAGTGACATCCTTACCTTGATTCCCGTCATGGTCCGCTGGAAGTCACTTGGAGAGCCGGGGCTTCAAACCTGCCCGGCCATCATGTGATGTGACACGGTGGAGAATTTACTGGGGAAACAAAAAAAACCCCACAAGTGTGAAATGTGACTGTCGATAAAGTAATCCTCAGCAATCAGACAAAATTAATTGTGTGAACATCATTGATCAAACCTACTTAATACACTGGGTTTGTGGAAAGCTGGAATGTAATTTCATTACCAATCTGCTCCATCCTAATGAAATTTCTAATAACACTTTAATTTTGATTTCGGTTAAGGAGAGAATGATGGAAATTTTCTTTTGCTTCTCTTGTAAGGTTTTATTTTATTGGTTTTCTGCAATACTAGGGATACTAATTTTTTTTTTAATTTGACATTTTATTAGCAGGGGGCTTAATATAACAACACAGATAAAAAACAAAATTACAAAACAGACAAACCTTACAGAAATAGAATTGGTGTCAAACTTAAGGAGGCTAATTTTGAAGAAATTGATTTATTTTATGAGTGGTGATTTGGTTGTTTTTGTTTGTTTTTTTTTTTTTTTAAGTTCTAGCCAATTTTCTGACCTAAAGTGATTTAAATAATCCTGGCTTGCAGTTGCTTCTCTGTGGAGTTCTCCCAGAACAATGCTGGGAGAGGCAGCACCATGCCTGTGTTTGTAATGGGCAGATTAAGGGTGAGCAGACCCACGTTGGGAGCAAGGCCCCCTCAATTTGGACACAACCAAGATTTCACCCTTCGGGTCAAGTTTCAAAAGGCACCACTGAGACCTCCAGCCTGGGGCCAGGGGAGGGGTCAGAGGTTAAGCAGGGGAGTGAGGGAGCATCGGGCAGGTAACTGAGCAGGGATGTTTGGGGTTCACAGAAACCCCTGGGGGAGGTGCCCCCTGCACCAGGGCCCTGCCCGCGCTACCTGGGACCCCCAACCCCAGGGGGTGGTGGCAGAGAGACGTGCCAACGTCACAGAAGAGGCCTAGCAGGGATTAAAATTGATGGAGCGACAGATTCCAGCCAAGGGTGAGCACCCTCCTGCCTCCCTGGCACCCCTGCACTCCTGGGAGCTGCCAGTGCTGTGCCAGGGGACAGTGTCACCCAAGGGACAGGTCCTCGGGTCACCCTGCCTTGTGCCAGCTGGGGGCTCAGGGCTGGCAGCACCCACCCACCCACAGAGGAGCTGGGCCAGGGCCAGGCACCCGCTGCAGGGCAAACTGCATTTCCCCAGGGCCATTTCTAGGACACAGAGACCCAAACCATGGGACCAGGTCCCTCCTGCAACTTAAAAGTGAACCTCACTCTGCCCCCACAATACCACAGGCTTCATTTTCCCACGTCAAAGTCACCTAATTACGTTGTGAAGCACCAAGCAGTAACTCAGAGAGCTCCAGGAGCATTCCCTGCCCACACAAAGGAGAGGGCAGGGGAGAAGCCTGGAAAACCCTACAAAATTCTGCTGCTTTTCCTGCTGCACACACACACAGCCCCTGAGTGCAGCACGCAGGAGAGGGCAGCCCTGCTCCTGGAGCACCTGGGCACTGCTGCTAGCTCGCCTGGCAGTGCACCAGGGCTGAGAATGCCCTGTCCTGGCAGCAGCAGGGATGCTCAGGGTGCACTCTGATGGCTCCCAGGCGTTTGGGGCCCCTGCAGCAGGGCTGGGCTGTGATCAGCACACAAGGGAGCACAGAGCGTGCATGCTTGCTGCAGGAAGGTGATGCTCTTTGACTACTGAACTGGCGCCTGTCTCTGGTATTTCCATTTTCAGCAATCTGATGTGTTTTGGAGATTTATTCATGACTGGTGTAGTGAAAAATTGGAAAAGGCTAGTGGGATAGCCATGGCCTGGAGATCCAGCAGCTGATTGAGGCTACAACTGAATTACTGTCAGAGGCATCATGCAAGGTTTGCTCTGGCGAGGGGGAAGTTGAATCTTTATATTAATAAGTGAACATGAACTATCAGAGAGACTGGCATATGTCTGCTGCCGGGCAGGGCTGGGAAGGAGCTGTCAGATCACCAGGGGGAAACTCGAGCAGAGAAAAGGAGAAGCTCCAGTGCCCCCTTCACGTGCTCAGAGGTGTCTAAGCAGAGCAGGAGAATTCACAAAGGCTCACAGCTGCCTAGGACTGAAGCCCTGGGGGAAAGCAGACGGGGAATCTTGGCCATTGCTCCACTGCTAGAGCACAGGGGGAAATCCAGCCCCTTGTTTGAAATAAAAACACATTGATGACACAAGGGACACGTGCTGATAATGCACATCCAGAAATCCCAGCCCAGCCAGGAGCACCAGGCCCTGAGAACTCAGGGAAACACCTTCAACAGAAACCAAACCCAGGAAGCCCAAACCTATAGCAAGTGCTATAGAAATGATAGTTTTTGCCCTATTTCTAGAAAGAAAAGGAAAATGTGCTGGTCAGTGCTGATCACTGTCCTCCCCCTCAGCACCACCCTCCCCTATGGCCTCCACAGCAGCCACTTCCAAAGCTGCCCCACAATTATTTCCACATCAAGCACAAGAAATTCCTTCCCATCTTGCTTTCCATCTACTGGGTGTAAAAGGATGGGAGGAAATGTCCCTTTCCACAAGGCTGGTTCTCCCCAGACCTGAACTTTTGAGAAAATAAAGCAAATAAACAAGGGGGTTTCAACTCTTAATCTCTATTTTGACCAGATTTAAGCCATCCCAGGCTCACTCCCCTGAGCCTGGCTGTGTTTAGCTGACTCTTGTGAGCTCCTCCAAGGGAGTTCCCAAGGGAAGGAGAGCTGAGGCTGACTGTGGTTTGGGGGGATCATGCACCAGAGCTGCCCTGAGCTAACACCCCTCCTGGAGATCAGATCCCCCCTATATTTCAGGGGTTTATAACATTTCTGCTTTCCCCACAGCCCCGTTGCACTTTGCTAATCATTAATGCCACCACTGTCCTTGGCAAGGCACAGAAAAGAGACTTTTGCTACCAGAAAGGCAGGAGAGCTGATTTCCTAATAATTTATGGCTCCAACAAAGTTGCAGTGCAGCAACCAAGTATGCAGGAAAGGTTGGGGTGAAAAATTATTTACAAAGTGAATGCCCTGAAGACACTTGTACTGGACAACAATTACGGCACCTTAATTAACTGAAATTTAGTTCAGCCGTCGACTGAGGCATGTCCAGTGCTAAAGTTCTGCCACTACTGCTGTCTACGACTGGTTAATGAATATAAATCAGATGGTTTATAGTTAGTGAACATGTAATAGCCTTGCAATGAGTTGAATTCCAATGCAAAATGCCCGGGGATAGGAACATGCCATCCATAAAATATATATAAATAACAGATTTACATTTCTACAAGGATAAAAAACAAAGCTGTTCTCCCATCTTGGTGTTCTCCCAGCTTGACAGACCTGAGCTCTGGTTCCCCAATGAGATGTGGGATCAAGGAGGAGTTTAAGAGTCTGATCACCCAAGGTGCAGCTCCTGAAAGGCCAAAACTCTCCCGTGTCCTCCTTGTTCCCTTCCCTGTGCTGCAGGTTTGCCCTGTGCCCGTTCAGAGCAGCCTGGCAGCAGTGCCCGAGGGGCAGCAGCACTGAAGGTGACCCCTGAAGGGGCAGAGCACCTGGTGCAGGGACCAAAGGCTGCCCAGAGGCAGCTGGGGCCATCGGAGAGGGCAGTGCTGCCATGGCTTGGCTCTGAGTCAGTGCCTGGGGACAAGGCTGTGCTTTTGCCACGGCTCCTTCTGCCTCAACCTCCACTGACAGCAGGGGAGAACAGCAGACAGCTAAAGCTCCCTCTCTACAGAGAGCTCAGCATGAAAAATAAACTTACAGCAACACCCAGCCCCTGGTTGTGCAGTCAGTTCCTGAGCACAGGTTGCAAACAAGCAAATCTCTCCAAGTTCCTTGAAAAATAACCTGAATTTTGTGCCAGCTGAAGGCTGGGTAGGCCTGGCCAAAGACCCCTGAAGCTGGGTAAAGCTTAACCCAGGCTTGGCACCATCCAAGGTGTTGTTCTAGGTCGGGTCAAGGATGGGAGACTGCTGACCTTGAGCCTCTTACCCCACTCCTGGCAGATAAAGCTCCTCTGGGCCATTCCGTGCTGGAGTGCCCAGAGGATGCTGAGCCCCAAATCCCAAACTCTTGGGGAGTTGTTGGCACCAAGCCTGAGGTAGGAATGGCCATCAAAAAAAACCCACCCAGTGTCAAAAATCCCCAGCCTCAGCTCTTTACACTTCCTTGCTGGAGAAGCAAGAAATTGTGGACTTTATTTATTGCCCAAATTAGGTACAAGAAAATTATTTTCTTAATGTGAGACTTGATGAATGTTCTCAACTCTCCACCCTGCTAGGAAGAGGGGATTACAATGAAAATTATTTACAAAGCATGTGCTACCCTGCAGGGATATTTATTCAGGCAGGGGATGTTTCCGCAGATTTTGTTGACAAAGGCAAATCAAATTACATTTTTGTGAACATTACAAGGAGCATCTTGATTTGCTATGGACATCAGCTGGCTCCTGAGTGAGCCTGGGAAGCAGCTCGGGCCCAGCACCCTCCAGGCACCTACAAAGGTGGTCATTTTTGGGAACAGATGGGGAAAGTGCTCTGCAAGCTGTTCATGCTCTTCTAAATATTGATTGGGAGTTTTTCCTCCCTTTAAAATGTACATAAATTGTTATAAAAACCACGCTCAGATTAAAGATGGTTAATGCCTCTGGGGACAAGGGGAGCTCTCAGGAGGCTCTGTAAGACCCCCAGATGGGGGGGTCAGAGCCCCCAAACCCCTGGCAGGGCTGGAGCTCACCTGAGCCCTGCCTGCCCCAAAAACACCCACCAGGAGTACGAGCACAGACCTGCAGGTGTGGATTGACACACAGAGCACATGTGCAACATCAGCACTTTAAATCCAGTTATTTTTACTGCCTGAGAGTGGCTCCTTTCAGCCAGAGGACACAGAGCAGCACCCCTGGCTGAAGCTCCTCCAGCAGGAGCCCTTCCCCTGCAGTCCTGCACTGGTGGTGAGGAAAGGCTGCTGCAGCACCAGGGCTGGGGTTTTTCCTGAATTCCTGCATTAATATCACAGTACAGCTCTTCCATGGGGCTCAGGGTTAACCTGAGATCGGGCACAGCCCACACTGCCAGGCTGGGAATAGTTTGGGAAGAGCACAGGAAGACTCAGAGCATGGATTCTCACAGCAGAAATGGTTCAGAGCTACTGGAAAATCACCTCAGTGCAACATCTCTGAACCCCTCTGATTAAACCTGTGGGTCTTAAACTTGGTCTTCCATCAGGGCTCTGGGAAGTCCCAACAGATTACAGCATCCCTGTGCTCAGCCATCATAATGACTTGTGAGTGATTAGCTTAACCAGCATTTCACCCAATTCAATTTCCATGGCTGGCCTAGCCCTACCAGGGAAGACGTTCACATTAATTTTTACATAATTAAATCAGGAATGACCCCGGTGCCAATGAAATAAAACCTCAGTTCTTCCTGGGCTTCAGTGCACTCAGCTCAGCTTTAACCCCCAGAGCACAAAACTTGGCTGGAAAGGACAAAACTGCTCCAGGTGCCCTCCAGCCCCTTTGCCTTCCCCAGGCTGGGTGACCCCAGCACACACCCTGCTCCCAGCTCCCCATCACAGCACCAGAAAAACCTCTTGTACAGACAGTCCTGCACCCCACTTCAACTTTTATGTTGGATTTTCTGGAAAAAACCTAAACGAGCAGCACAACAACCCACTGAGTGATGTCCCATGATTTCCAAGGACCACCTGGTTCCCCTGCCCTGCCACCAGCCACAATTTCTCCCTCCGTCCACCACGAGCTGCAGCAAGTCCTGACCACCTGGAGAACCAAGTGGGCAACACCAGGGTGAAGGCCAGGCCTTGCCTCAGGTGCCCTCCCAGGAGAAGACCTCCCTTCCTTGGCAGCCCTTCCCAAACCCCTCAGCCTGCTGCTCCCACTGCTCCCCGGGGTCCTGACCACTCCTGGGATGTCTAACGAGGATAATTACTGAGTGTTTCATTAACCAGCCCCCCTTTGGAGGCAGCAGCAGTTCCTCACCTCTACTGTAATTTTAATTGGTGGGCAAACATGATCTTTGTAGAGACAAAGCCTCATTCTTCTCTCCCTTGCAACAGTTTAAATCAATACTAACCCGGGGCTGCTTGGAAATATTTAATGAAAACTATTTTGACAGAAAATTGGATTCTTGATGAGGCAAAATATTTGTTTTCAACGGAAAAGTTTCATTCTGTTGAGAAGCCTGAACTTTTTCAGTTTTTCTGGAAGGTCAGCTCTCAGCCATCGTTCCTCTGTCCCGGATAAAGGGAAGGTGTGCAGGCAGCCAAGGGGATGAGATCCCATCCTGGGCTCTCAGGGCTGGAGCCAGGAGCCCTGTGACACCTGTGACAGCCACAACCTTCATGCTGTGACCTCCCCCAGTGTGACAAAAACCCGGGGGACCGAGGGCAGGTGGCGTGTGCCAGCAGCAGGGCAGCGAGCCCACGGCTCACGGCACACCCCGCGCCCCGGGGCCCTGCTGCTCGTTCACCTTGGGGTGAAATTAGTGATGGCAAAAAAACACCTTACTCAGGTCTTGGCTAATGATTATCCCATTAAAGAATCAGCTGACATAATATCATTTAGTGGTTTTATAAACCTCGGTGACAACAAGACTGATGGGGCCTAAAGCCCTGACAGCTCAACTGCCCGGAGAAGAGGAAGGTACAGGAATCTGCTCTTTTACTGTGCTGTGCATTTCATGGCACTAAAAACCCACAATAAAACAATCCCTGGGAAGCTGGGTAACCTTTGCCTGTCCCCTGAAACACACAGATGCTCACACCCAGCCCTCCCACTCGCTGGCACCTCTCCACCCAGCCTAAAAACTGCAAGTGGAGCAAGTCACAGCGAGCGGCCGGGCTGCCCTGCCCCGGGCAGGGGTGCAGGGATGCAGCAGCTGGGGGGGTCCTGTCCTTGCTGCTGACCCCTCTGGAGCCCCCAGAGGGGAGCTGTGCCCAGCCCCAGCAGCGATGCTGAGCCTGGACTCTGCAGCAGCAGCTTCCACATCCAGCCCTGGCTCAGACTGGGGACAAGGTGAGATCACACCAGCACAACTCACACAGCACAGGTGGCTGCTGTGATTGGCCCATTTAACTAAAAAGGGGGAAAAAAAAAAGTGTGTGTGTGCTGCAGTTCCCGTCCTCAGCCACCCAAACACAACCTCACAGGACATTCAGCGTGCTTGTGATGCTCAGGGGGGTCTGGGCAGGGCACGTGGCCTGTTCTGGTTTAAAAGAGACATCACACAGGGGAGCACTGGCCAGCAAGTGCCTTCCACTCTGGTTTATGAATGCACATATATATATATATTTAAAGAAAAAAAATTAAATTCTTTTACAACTATACAAAAAAAAAAAAAAAAAAATTAGTCAAATCAAATATAGCATTGGCCTAAGGCACCACTGCATCCCAGCATTCCATATTATGCATTTGAGAAGGGGAGGGGAAAAAAAAAAAAAAAAAAGAAGCTTTGCTTTTCTCCCCCTTGCCTGGGTGTCATGAGCAAGAAATGAACAGCTGACCTGAGTTTGAATTTAGAGTGTTCATTAATAGGATATTATGCCATATGCTCAGCACACTGTCTTTTTTTTTTAATGCAGCCGCCAATTTGAGAGAATTTCTAATTAGTAATGGTATAATGAGAGTATTCAGAGGCTAATGTGGTGGGTGGGGAAGCGAAATAGATCGCTTGGTGTGGACTGGAAATATTTCTGTTGGAATTCCTGGTGCAATAATGACCCGCCGTAAAGGGCTGCGATCTCTGACAGATGAAGGACGCTCGGGGAGGTTACAGGAACTGCAGAGGGAGCATTTATCAGAGCAGGGGGAAAGGTGAGACAGTTTGGGCTGCCCGAATTCATGCAGGGAATGGCTGGCAAGGAAAAACATCTGAGCTGGGGCTGGGCTGGACGGCAGGGAGCACAAAGCGAAGGAGAGCCCTGGCAGGGGGAGATGCTCAGCTGGGTGCTGGGGGGGTGGAAGTGCCTGAACCTGGGGAGCTTTGACCCTCCCTGCCCCACCAGCAGCACCCAGGCGTGGTGGCCAGCTGGGCACAGCGTGGGGACAGCCCCCAGCAGGACTCAGCAGTGGGAAATATTCAGGAGCACACAGAAATATTCAGGAGCACAGAGCCACCCCAGCCCAGCAGCTGCCCAGAGCCTGCTCTGGGAGCCAGGGCTGATGGAGGCAGGGACAGGGAGATGACCAGGCTGCCCAAAATGCAGCCTGGAAGGTGCTTTTGCTCTGTGTTTGGGGCTCACACCATTTGCTGTCAACGCTGTTACAGAAAATTTGGATTTTTGAGGTACGGATACAGGCAGGCGTTTTGTGGGAACTTGTTGGTGTGAAGTGTTCAATGTATTTTTAATAAAATGAAGCTTTGAGGGTTGTGAGCTGTCAGAGAGCCCTGTCTGAGGCTGCTTCACCCTGCAGGGTATGGCCAGGAGATAAACCTACAGAAACCACGGCACAGGTCCAGAGGAGTCCATCCACAAATCCCAGAGCTTCCTTCGACTTGAACTCTGATTTTTACAGAGCAGAAAAGGGACAGATTCTCGGTGGTTTGCAAAAAGTCAGGCTGTAAAATGCTCCTCACCCCACTAAGAAAACACAGCACTCACAAACTGGAAAATCAAACATTTTCCCAGGAGAAAAGAGGTTTGGTCTGGTGTGGATATGGGAGTTGGGCTGCCTGGTTCCTCTGGTTTCAGGGGGAAATTCCAAGCAGTGACAGGGAAAATCTGCATGTTGTAAGCATTAAAAAAAAAAACCAAACAAATAAAATTATTCTCTTTCTCCCACGTCCCAGCCAGCACCAAGTCCCTGGTGAGGGAACCCCCTGTGCTGCAGGGACAGACAGCATTCCCACTCCAGCTTTGGGAACGCCGTGGCTCCTCCCTGCAGCCTCTGCTGGAACACATGCAGATTTCTCCAAATGAGCTGTCATTAATTTGCCTTTTGATTGGACCAATTAGATCCCTAACACTGTAGGAAATAATTTTTTACTAATGATTAAGCTGCAGACCAGGAGCTTCCCTCTCCTGTGGAATGGTTTTACGGCGTTGCCATCCTCCCTCTAAGGGAGCCACTGAAATTCTACAACCTCAGGGTGTCCCTGGATCTCCTGCTCCTGCTGTGACACACACAGCTTGTCCAGGAATAGAGAATGGAGAGCCTGGGAAGGGCAGGAAATCACAGAATTCCAGGATGCTTTGGGTGGGAAGGGACCTTAAAGCCCATCCAGTTCCAAGCCCTGCACCTTCCACTGCCCCAGGCTGCTCCAACCTGGCCTTGGACACTCCCAGGGATGAGGCAGAAGAATTTCTTCCTAACATTCAATCTAAGCCTGCTCTCTTCCAATTTAAAGCCATTCCCCTCTTTCCTGCTGAGGAATTGACAGGCATGGACCAAGCAGAGCAGAAAGGCAAGGATTTGCTCAGCCCCAAAGCAGGGACCTGCCCAGCTGCCAGGCACTCGGGGATTGTGTAAACCCTGCTTGGAAAATTAAATATTCATAATGCTCATATTAGATTCTAGAGCACCTTTTAGGAAGAAATAAATGAGATTTGCTTCAAAAGAAGGAAAAAGGCACAGGGGCCATGTAGAACCAAGGCACAGCTTCATAAATAATATGTTTTTATGCCAACACTCAACAATTAAAAGGCTTAAGATTCGTTTTGGAGAATGAATCGAGCTTAAAATTCATTCTCCTACCCTCTTCCACGTGCACAGGAAAATTAATGCATTCACCCAATACATTTTTAGAAGGGATTTATTCCTTGCTCTCACACCATCCCTATTTTCCCAACTAATAGATGTGAGTGGTGAAGTGTAAGCAAGGCTTTTTCCCCTCCCCTAAAGTAAATGTCCATCTTGTTGACAGCCGTGCCCAAACCTGTCAGACCTGGAGGCTCTGCATCCTCTCTGCCCTGAGCTTCCCCCTCTCCCTGTGCCCTGAAGGGGAGCAGGGGACAGTGGCACAGTGCAAACAGGACCCCTGGCACCGCTGGCACCTCCACTCCCACCCACCACAACATTCCCAACACTTGGGGAAGGCAGAGGATGGAAGGGGCACAGGCCCTGCTTGTTGGGAGGGACCCCCAAGCCCAGCAGGAGCATCCCCCAGCTCATTTCACAGCCCATTAGCCAGAAATAAATATTAATATAACACGATATTATTCTGATGAAGGTGAAAAATGTGACTATAATAAGGCTCTCGTGCTGCACTCGAATTAATACGCCCGTTAATTACCAGCAGCTCCTGTGGCCTGCAGCCCTTGGGGCTCACCTTCAGGAGCTTCCCGAGCTTCAGGGAGAGCCCAGAGTGACCCTGGGCTGGAATGAACCCTCAGGGAGCTGCTGCAAGGACCAGGAGCAGCCCCCAGCACCCTGAATCCTGGGAATACACAGTGGGAACGGCGCCCAGGGAATGCACACAGGGCTCTGGTCACTGCCCCCTGGGGAGCTCCTCCTCATCAGTGTGGAACACCCAATGTCAGGGCTGGAGCCAAGCAGTATTTTTCATATTTTCCTTCATTTTCCACCTGAAAGCACCATCCAAACTCATCCTGAACTTCCAAAGGGGTTCTATCATCTCAAAAATCCCACTTTGGTGACCAAGCTGTGCGTCCAAAGAACTCCCTCTCCCAAAACACAGCTGATGGCTGTGCTGCACCCTGACATCAGCACGGAAAGCACCAGAATTCTCTGGAGCCACTGGAGCAGAGCATTCCTGGGAGGCGTGCAGGGATCAGAGCACGGGCACTGGGGAGCTGTGGGAAGGTTCTGCTGTGACAAAAATAATCCTCATCCCAAGAACCAGCTGTGGACACTGCAATCAGTGCCGTGGACACTGCAGTCAGTGACACTCCAAACACCCCTGTGGACATTCCAACAGGGCCATGGACACTCCAAACACCCCTATGGACATTCCACCAGGGCCATGGACATTCCAACAGTGCCATGGACACTCCACCAGTGCCATGGACATTCCAACAGTGCCATGGACATTCCAAACACTCCTATGGACATTCCACCAGGGCCATGGACACTCCACCAGTGCCACGGAGATTCCAAACACTCCTATGGATGTTCCACCAGTGCCATGGACACTCCACCAGTGCCACGGAGATTCCAAACACTCCTGTGGACGTTCCACCAGTGCCATGGACACTCCCTGCTCCGTGCTGGGGGCCCAACACAGGTGCCCACACATCACATGGGGCAGGCCTGGGCCACACCAGCCCCATTCCACCTTGGCTGCACAACTCTGCCAAAATCTCCTCCTCTCCTTCCCCCTTTCCTGAACCTTCCCACCCCAGCTCTGCAAACCTTCCCCCCCGTGCTCCAGCCTGGCACAGAAACCAAACCCCCACTCCCAGGGGCTCAGGGAGCGTGCGCTCCTTCCCGACACGTGCGCGGCCTCCCGGGAGGTGGAACGGATAAGCTGACACCTCCAAGGAGGTCTGAGATGAAAAATGGCATAGCTGTGACAAATATGTGTCAGCACAGCCCCGGGGCTGGCAGCTGGCGCGCCCTGTCTCGAGCCACCCGCGCTGTCCTCGCGGGGACGTGGCTTTGGGACAGCCTCGTGCCAGGGACACGCCGTGGCTCCCGCCAGAGCTCTTTGAAATGTTATTTGGCAAGTTTTGCCAGCTTCACTTTGCACAGCCTGGTGCTGTTCATTTTAGGTTTGTTAGAAATGTTCTCCAGCCGAATGCTGAGTGAAATAAATTCAAATCCTACTCTGCAAATGACACTGCACATAAATATTCAGTAAATTAGCAGCACACTTTTATAGATTTATCAGTCATTGCTGGCACAGAATGACAGGCAATGTTGTAGCTGAAATATTAATGCTGACAAATTAATGATTTCTGAGTAAATGATGTCATTTTTGCACCGTTTCATTAAAATTTACTCACTTTCAATATCAGCTTCATTTCTACGCCAAAAAAAAAAAAAAATTAAAATCATTTTCATTCTCTTTCTCTCTCTCCTTTTTCTCTTTCCCTCTAGGAGCCTTTTTTGAACCCAAAGGGCATAAATTTCCTACATGGAGGAATAAGAGGGGCTGAAGTTTGTGGAGAGGGCAGGCAGTGGAGCCCTGTCCCCCCTGGTAGGAGCCAGGTCCTCTCTCCACACCGTGCTTGAGCCAGGTGTTCCCTGCTTGGAGCATGGATTGGATCCTATGGAACCATCCCTGCCTCTGCCAGGACCCTTTATCCTGGAGCTTTCAGATCCCCCTGCCCCGGGCTGGGGTGCAGAGGTGAAGAAGGGGAGCTTGGGTGTCCTCCCACACCAAGAGGTCAATGAGTGGACCAACACTCCATGAATTCCATTCCAATTCTCCCATGGATTCCCCAAAGCAAAGGGGAGAGCACCTTTGGGGTTCACAGAAGTTTTGAGAAGAGAAAGCTGAGTTTACCCACAGGGAATCTCCTCCCCAGAGCCTCTGCCACCAGCTGCCATCTTTAATATGCCACATTGGGTATTTTTGGCAAATTACCCCATCAAAATCTTTCCTGCCCTGTCTGTCATCCCAGGCAGGATTGGTGACATCTCTGACAGGTGACTGACAGGGACAGTTGTAGGGGGAAAAAAAAAAAGGAGGGGGTGGGAAAAGAAAAAAGAAAAAAAAATAAAAAAAGGCAGAGAGAAAGCAAGAGAGAAAGAGCCCAGAGAAGGTTTTACCCAGGGTTCCCTGGGCTGAGCTATATCAGTCAATCTCCGGGCTAATTCGTGTCAGTACTTGTTTCCTATCTCCTTGAGTCTCCAGCGGAAGGTTGATAAAATTGAAGTGGAAATGAAGTTGGATGCACAGGAGGATACATACAACAATAGCCTGGTGAAATGGGTTTGTATCCCTGATACACTCTTTGGAGCATCAGGATTCGTGGTGACCTTGACAGTGTCCTTGGGAGAATAAAATAAAATAAAAGGCAGAATTTCCGTCTGCCAGAAGGAATTTAAGCAAAGCACCACATTTACCACATGGACTCTGTGGCTGCTGCCATCGTGTATCCAGCTTATTTATCCAGTGGGAATTTGTGTTTGCACAAGTACTTCCCCAGCTATCTGTGTGAAATGCAGAGAGGGAGAGCTCAGAGCTATCTACACTGCTGCTTCCTGCAAGGAAGTCTCTGTTGCCTCAGCCAGTTGTTGGTGAACAGGAGGAAACCCATCCCAGTTTAAATAAAATGTTCCTGGGAGCGTGTGTGCAGCGAGTTCCTCTCCAGGTGTCAACACTGTGTGAGCACAAAATCTCAGAGAAACTCCACCGAGGCACTCCTGGTTAAACACAACATGGATCTCGGTTTGCCAGCCCCCTGAAAATCAAAACACTGGGAATAACTGTGCTGGAGGACGTGGGAGAAGGGGAGAGAGCCCATGAAAGCATCCAGAACGTGGGAAAACGGGGATCATGCTGGTGTTTTATCCACCCTCATTTACTGCCATGGCCTCTTCCCCTCACTCCAGTAATTCTGGAAGTGCCCCACTGACTGATGGATGCCCTGAGTGCCCGGGTTTATGGAAAGCCAAGGATCAGATGAGCAGCTCTGGTTGGACCCTTCCCCTCTGGCTCCCCACGGGATTTTTGCAGCAGTCCTGCTGCCCTGAATGATGGATCAGAGGTTTCCCATAAAGCTCAGAGCAGCCCATGCTTTTTATGAGGCTGGAAAAAGGAGGATTTTAGGTGTCTGTTTGCATTGCAGATAAACCCAAGGAGGCAGCAAGTTTGCTTTAGGTGCTTTTCCTGCTGATACAGACCCTGCAGACTTCTCAGTACAACAGGAGGAGATTTTGGATGTGTGAGGCACAGCTCTGGCAGATTTAGGGACGTATGACCAGGGAGGATTTCCCTCTGGGACTGAGTCCATACAGCATCCTATTTAATCTTGACTGAAATGTTTGTTAATTCTAATTTGGTGGCACTGGTGGTGGAGAAGAAGAACACGAGTAGAGCTGATGTTTCCCCTCAATTCTATCCCTACATCCAAATACTGTTAGATGCAGCAGCTTGCTCAGCAATCTCCTGGTTTTTTTGCCAAGACCTTATGGAAGACACGTTTGAAGCAGCAAGTTTATGACCCTGTGCCCAAGAAGAGGCTGATCCCAGAAGATGTGCAGAAAATTGGACAAAATTGTGTACCAACATCAAAACAAAGGGATCCTGGGAATGCTCAGAGCAACGTCAGCAACAGCAGCTCCTCGTGCTTTGCCTGGGCCTAGCCCTCAGCCCCAGAGAGAGCTGGAGTTGAGACCCCAAATTCACAGGAAATTACCCCAAACCTACAACACCCCCTAGGCAGCCACCAGCACCCACCAGCACCAGGGTTTGGCAAATAAAACCCAGCTGGCTTTTTCCACTCTGCTGCCTGTGAGAAACTGATGACAACCTGTTTGACCGCTGACCTCTGAACTTGACCCCCTGCTAATACCTTCAGCTGCTGATTGTCATGGGTGGCTGGCAGAGCCCTTTGTCTTTTGCTGTTTTGGAGTCCAGACAGATAAATGATTTCTATTTGTCCTTTGGTGCAACGGAAGAGCTGATCGATATTATCCACGAATGATGTCAAGGATTTGTCGCCACAGCTTATGAATGACAAAACACTACCCAAAAAAACACCTTTTGGGGCAAAAGATTGAAAGCTGGAAAGGTTTATTGATTTTTGCTTTCTTAAATAGCAGCTCAAGCCACAAAAGAGAAAACGAAAAGCTTTGTGTGCTAAAATGCAGCAAAAAGCTTCCTCGAGAACAACGATTAGATCAGCTCTTGCATTTAAGTACTGTATGCCTTGCCACAGTCAACTGCTCAATTTTGTCTGCTAAGCCCACTGCAATTTCCCCCCATTTTTCCTTATTTCAAAAGCACTTGTGTAGTGAAATACTCTGGAATAAAAGGCAGCTCTGCTTTCGGTCACTGGTCAGTGAGGAGAAGGCTCCACATCTCCCATGTGGGCGGGGAGAGCTTGGGAGAGCAAGGAAAAGATTTTGGGTCCAAGGGTTGGAAAGGTGGGCTTGGGCCCCAGCATATCACTGTGCCACCTTGGGATGAGGGAAGCTCCCTCCTCCTTCACAGGATCATGGAATGGTTTGGGTTGGAAAGACCTTAAAGATCATCTCATTCCAAGCCCCTGCAGGGACACCTCCCACCCCTTCCTTCTTAAACCCATCAGGAGTAAGGAGAAGCTGGCATAAAACAGTCCCTAAGTAAACACTGATTTAAGAAAGAGTTCATGAAAGGAGTCCCCTCAAACCTCTACCATGTCCCAGTTTTGTGCCTCCTCAAGAAAAAGCAGCATTTAGTTTCCCCTGGAGCCTGGGAGAACTTGCAGCTTCCAAACTCAGTGCCAGCCCTAGATGAAACCAGAGAGTTTCTCCCAGCTCCCACCCAGTCCCAGCCCTGCTTGAAGTTCAGTGAACCTTGCCCAGCCCTCAGGTGGTGATAAATGTCTGCTGAGGTCGCAGGGTTTGGTTTCGGGAGCTCCAGGGAGGGATTACCTTGGTTTGAAAGGCTGGAGCTCCCCGAGGGGAGGGAGAATTCTCCTCCCAGCATGGCTGATCTGCACCAGTAACAAAACTCAGCAGATATTTTGGCCTGGGAACTTTGACCACCGAAATGAGACAACCCTTGGAAGCAATTCTGCTGTGAGGACACGGAGAATAGGAAGGTTCAGGGACTAAAAAGGGACCTGACCTGCAGCTCTGAGGAAGTTTGCTGAGCCTGTTCTGGTGGAGCTGGGAGCTGCATGACACATGTTCCTCCTCCAAAATGCCCACAAGGAGCCCCCCAAGGTCCAGGAGAGTTCACCTCCTGGTTTACAGGCCTGTCATGGCATTAGAAATGATTCAAACCACTGAATGCTCTCCGGCCACATAATTCCTCTTCCCCACTTTGAGCTTTTATTTTGATCTGCCAAGTGTGTCCCATCACCGGTGCCAAAGGAAGTTCCCGAGACAATGTGCTCTGTGTTGTGCTCATGGCACTCACCTCCTCAATTTTACTCCTTGGGTCACTTGACAGCTTGTTTCCCTAAATTTACAGGGCTCACATTTCATGGACGTATTATTCATTACGAAAGAATCTAAATTCCTGCACAATATCCTGGGTGGGATAAACTGATTTAAGCACGTGGTGAACAGGCTGGGTGGCTCCAGCTCAGGGCTCTTCATCAGATGCTCATTAAAAGACACAGCCTGGCTTCGATTTTAGAATTTAATCAAGAAATGCCTTAAATCTGAAGGCAGCCCCCCCAAGAAAGGATCTGAGGATTTCTGCTCATCCCTGGAAAACTTGGCATCGCCTCTCCCACTAGCGGTATTTTACACCCCGCTCGCGACAGCCAAGGCGCTTTGAAGGAAGAGTTTTCTAAGTAATAAAACGCCTCCAAGAGTGGGGATTAGACATAATCCAATTCCTTTATCAAATAAAGATGCCATCGTGGCCTTTGGAGCACAAAGGAAGAAGTTCCCTGGCTGTTCCCATCTCACCATTAGATCACATAATAGCCCCGCCGCAGGCTGGGCCGGCGCCGCCACACAATGAGAGACGGAAAGGGCTCGGCCTCCCCGCCACCTGCTCGGGCTGCTGCATCATCTGGGACACAGGGATTAATCCCGACATTTCCCTTTTCCATCTGCCTCCCATCAAAGGTAACCCCTGTCAATCTGGGGACACAGCCCACGTGGAGGAGCGGGGAACGCCGCGCTCCGCTGGGACCAACGCGGGGCTTTCTTTCGGGGTCTGCTCGTTTCACTCGATTTTACGCACGGATAAAAATGTTCTGTGAAAGTTCCACCGTGGGGTGTTGCAATTAAAAGTGGTGAACTCGATACAGGCTGCTGCAGAGCTGCCTTTGTCTGTAATTCAAGTACTGGGAGCAGTGTTTTGCTCTGCAATCAGAGCTGGGGTTTGGATGTGCTTTCCAAACAAGGTACAGCTTGGAGAGGTGCTCATCAGTTGGGAAGTGCATCTGGTTAAATGACAAGATCACTCCTTCTCCCCTCCACCAAAAAAAAATGGAAATAGAAAAGAAAAAGGACAGGAAGAAATCACTCCACCCCAAACTCTGTAAAGCCTCCCACTTTCTGTCAGTGCCCAGGAGCTGGGATGTTCTTCCAACAGATCTACTTTCCCCTCCACTCCAACAATCCTGCAGTTTGCAGGGGGAAGGGTCCTGGCTACTTTCAGTGCTTGAGGAATGACTCTGAAAGGCCATTTCACCATCTGGCCAACAAATACACTGTGCTTCTTCCCTCCCTTTCTGCCTGGGAAGAAAAACCACAGGAATGAGCTGAAATCATGAACAACCAGAATAGATGTTGCATCCATTGACTCCAAAATGAGATTTGTCAAGGAATAGAGCCCTGGCATTCCAGCTGTGGGGTCAGAGGAGATATTTCTCTACAGAACTGGCTATTCCCCATGCACAGGAGTAAATGAAATATCCCATGGGTGGTGGTGTTGGAAGCTCAACCTCACCAGCAGCAAGGAGGAGTTGGGTGCTGGTCCAGGTGTGGAGCGAGTTTAGAAGAATTGCCATTTCTGGAAGAGGAGCTGGCAAGAAGAGACTCATTTCTACCCCCCCTCCCCATGAACTCGCTGCAAGTCCCTGTAACAGATTGACTCGAGTGCAGCTCTACAGCCAGAAAATCTTAGATCTTAATTTTATAATATCAGCCTCCATTCTATTTGACATTGATTTTTCCGCTAAGTCTCAGTGCAAACCCATGAATCAGCCCATGCACGATAGGAGAATGAGAAATAAAACTTAAATACTTTCATGATTCTTTTCTCTGGAGCTGGCAGCAAAACCTCAGTAAGTCACCGAAAACCGTCGGAGGAAACGCATTCCCTTGAATTTTGCTCCACCCTTTGGTAGTGAGCATGCCATAAAGAAGCCGTGTAAGGGACTTGTATTCCAGAGGAGGGTTGGTGGGAATGGAGGGGCTCTGCTGAGCGCCAAGCCTGTCCTTTCTGCACATGGACTATTTCCCTGTCATTTCATCTGCACGAGTCGCAGCCCAGATCCGGGACGCCAGCCCGACGTGAATTAGTGTGTGAGGGCCATCCACCACCTGTTTGATCTGTCAAGTTATGTGGGAAAGCATATCAATTAACAGCCCTGATTAGCTCATCAGCCTGCCCATCTGACAAAACAGTCACCCCCTTTCCAGCCTAATCCCCCCGGAAAGCTGCGGCCGGGCCGGCTGCGGGGCGGCGATGCCCGCGCGCTGCGCCCGCTGCAGCTCAGGAGTTTCACCCTGCAGCCAGCAGGTATTTGGGTTCAGTTCCCAGGAGCCTCCTGGGCTCCCTCGTAGCTTAAAAAGCTGGGATAGCGGCCAGGAAAAAGGACCTTCCGTGACCTGCTCTTAACCCCTGAGGAAAGTTACACAAACTCTTTCACGCTTGGCTGGGATCGCTGTGTAGGAGTTGGCCAAAACAATACTTTCCCTTGTGTTTGCCTACCTTATTAAATATCAATTAATATTTATGGAAGTTTATAAACAGTGCAGCTTTGGTTTCAAGGGTGCTTAGAAATCCGATCTCCTCCTCCTCCTCTCCCTCCCCCCAGCAGCATTTCTCCTGCTCACTGCTGCATGGTGAGAGCCCCGCTCCTTCCCAGGGGCTCCTGGGTTTGGGGAGCTCCTGGGGCTCCCACCCCACTCTTCTCCCATCCCTCACTGCCTGCAATCCTTTGGGGCACCCCTGGATCCCTCACCCTGCTCATCCCTGCCAAAAATCCAGTGCCAAGAAAGCCACGGCGGCACAGACAGGATCAGGCCTGATGGATTTATACCAAGTAATCTGTATTTATTGCAAGTCCATTCTCTTTTTTTTTCCCCCTATTGACACACTACTTTGTTTTAAATTATGTTTAATTTAAAGGATTTTTCTGTACCCTTATTTCCTAGGAAGAGCCTTTCTAAAAGGCTCCTGCTGATTAATTGTTGCTGGGCTCCTGCCAAGAGTTGGAAGTTTTACATGTAAAGAGAAAATACGTCTCTCTCCACTCACCCAGGCCTTTTCTATTTGGTACTTCAGACTATTTTACAAACATATGGCCTGTCATTCAAGGCAGAGAGCACCATCCTGCTGTCAATATTTCCCTCCCCATCACCAAGATTAACACCCGAGGCTCCAGCAGCAGAGGCTGGGGTCTGGCCTCTCACCCCAGCCCCACGCTGCTCTTTGCCATGCAGCAAACACGTCCCTGCACCAGCCCAACGCGCCTGAGAAATTGCTCCTGCTCCTGCTTTCACTCCTCTGCTTATTTTTGCCAGATAAATCAACATAGCACAGATGTTCATTGCCCCATTTTTCACAGTCCCTTTTAAATTTACTCTTTATTATTTGTAGCAACTTGGAATACTTGAAGTTTAATAATATTAGAAAGCAAGGATTTTTTTATTTTTTTTTTGCCTGCCCTTGGCTTACCCTTCACGTCAAGCTGAGCACTGCGGTTGCTACAGTGGGGTGTGACACTACCATGGCAGAAGCTATAAAATATTATGGAGTTTGTTTTCCTTTTATTTTCCAAACACAGATCACAGCCAACGCTGCCAGAGCTTTGCAGTTGTTTGTTGCTCAAGCTGAGCTGCTCTCACGGCTGGGGGGCAGAGGGGACAGGGATGGAGATGAGCCCACAGCAGCACCTTGGACAAAATATCTGTGCCTCAGCATCTCTGTGTGTGAGACAGTTCACAGAATTACAGAATGGGTTGGCTTGGAGAGATCTTAAATCTCATCTTGTTCCAACCCCCTGCCATGGGCAGGGACACCTCCCACCATCCCAGGCTGCTCCAAGCCCTGTCCAACCTGGCCTTGAAGACTTCCAGGGATGGGGCAGCCACAGCTTCTCTGTGCCAGGGCCTCACCACCCTCACAGGGAAGGATTTCTACCCAGGCTCTGATCTGCCCCTGTCCTCTGGCAGATAAAGCAGCAGCTCCCACACCTCAGGTGAGACACAACAGAAAGCCTCACCCCGAAGCCCTCTCCTCCCTGAGCACCCCTGCATGGACCAGGCACCTGTGGGAGAGCTGCAAGGGCTGGTGGCAGCTCACCCACCTCTCCTGGCCGTGGGTGAGAGATGCCAGGGCACAGGGACAGGAGGAAAAGCAGCACCAGCCCCAGCAGCTTATCAGCGAGGGCTATCACAGGGACCATCTGAGGGCTGCCAGATAAGAGGGTGTCAGGTTTAATACATCAGACAAACCTGTGCTCTTGGCCTGCCAGACCCTGGAACCTGAGAGTTTAAGAAGAAAAGGATTTAGGGCTGGATTCCTTTCTGGGCTTCCAAAAATAAACTTCTGCAAAAAGCGATTTAAAAAGCAACATTCGTTAGAGGGAGCCAAGTTCGGGGAAGTCTGCTACAGTGCTGCAAGCACATGGGGGATAGAAGGAATAGCCAAGAAAAAAACTAAACAAACAAACCAATCCCTGCCAGCTAATAAACCCCTCCATCTCATGCACTGTCGTTATTTTTCACTCTTTCCCTCCACGTTCACCTCCCAAACCTACCGTCATTTAATGCAGAAAAGTAGCTGCAATGTTCTAAAAGCTCAGATCAATAGCAACCCCCTCCATCTTTCACTTTTTTAACCTCCAAAATTATTTTAGGCAAGGCTGGGCCCCATTTTATCCTTATTTATTTATTACTTAATCGGTAGAGAACCCTTGAGGCAAAATAGCCTCGTTTGCAAGAAAGATCAGGTGCCAGGAGCAGCGGAGGCAGAGGCACAAATCAGCATGCAAAGCACCCCACGCCCCGCCAGGAAAGCACATGTGGTGTTTGCTTACATTACTTAACACAGTTTAACACAGGCTTTTTAAACACAACACTTGTTTAGGAGAGCCACAATATGGAAAGGCAGGAAGTTGTTTCCAAACCTGGATAAAAATTGGAAAAGGCGTTCGCTGGCGGAAGGCGCGTCCACCCCGGCACTGCGCAATCAATTTTTGCCTCGTTAACACATCCCATGAAAGATGCCCTGTCTGCCCCTTAAGTGTTGTTCCTGCATGTCTCCCTTAAATCTCCACATTTGTTACTGCTAATTATTATTTATACAACTTTGTTTGCTCCGGAGCTGGTACAAAGTGCTGAATGATGTGGGGAGGATTTCCTGACAGGTTAAAAAGGACTCCTCAGATCATACAATAATAGAATCACAGAGTGGTTTGGGTTGGGAGGGACCTTAAAAGCACCTCCAGTTCCATCCCCTGCCGTGGGCAGGGACTCCTTCCACTATCCCAGGTCGCTCCAATCCCAGCCTGGGCATCCCTGGGAGCGCTGTCCAAATGCTCCTGGAGCTCTGGCAGCCTTGGGGCAGTGCCCAGCACCCTCAGAGGGATGAACCTTTCCCAGATCTCCAGCCTGAGCCTCCCTGACACAGCCCCAGCCCTTCCCTGGGTCCTGTCCCTGCTGTTCATGGTTGCCTAAGCTGAATTTCTCCCATTGCAACGATTAAAGGATTCTCTCAGTCCTTCCCCTCATCCCTGAGCAGGCAGACAGGTAGCAGATCCATCAGATAACTGGCATTAAGATGTCACTTCAACAATAGCGTGTTCTGAATGGGGAAAATAGCAAAGATTTGGATGAAAGATCTGGCCTGAGGGACCAGCATGAACCCCATGCCACGGGCTGGGGGTGCAGGAGGATGACATGGACACCAAGCTAGGGACAGCTGACAGGAGAGGAAGGGAGGAATCAGCTCAGGAACAGGTAACACACTGCCACAGATCATCCCCCCTCTCCCTGGCCAGCAGGAGCTGCAGCCAGCCTCGATAACGAGCACCATTAGAGAGGGGGATTTAAGTGTCAGCAAACTTAAGGCTGGACGGCTGAGGGTACATTTCTTTAATGAATAGTTTTGTTGTCCAGGGATATTTACAGCCTCTGGTGGCAGCACTGCAATAACCCCACGGTGCAGCGCTGCTTATGGAATAAAATGACTTGCCTTAACCAAGCATACTGTAAATTTTCCAGAGCCTGTGTCCTGCTGGAAGCAGGGCCTGGCTGTGTGCTCACATTTGATTTAAGGTAACTTGTCCCTTGCTGCTCTCTGTTCCTTGGCTTTGTAGGAGATCCTCTCTCCATGCAGCACTTTGCCAGGGGGTGCTGACACAGGACAGGACACATCATCCCCAGGGTCACCCACGGCTCTGATCAGTGTCCCCAAAGGCTGGCAGACAGCAGAGGCCTGATTTGGCAGAGATTTATGCAGGGGGTTGAACCTTAGCCACAGAGGGGGATCCTTCTGCTCTCAGCCAAACCCAGGAGCTCACACACAAGTCCACAGCACTGAGGAGTTCAGACAGGTTTGTGTTTTCTGTGAGTGAACCTAAGTCAGACATTTCCTTTGGCTGTGGGTTTTTGTCATGCCCAGATCTGCCAATTTTGCCGGAACACTCTGCTCCCAAATTTCAGACATTACCCCAGGAGCCTCCTGCAAGACCTGAGTGATCTTTATAGACTGACAGGAGCCACAGCTCAAGTTCATAATGACAGCAATTTGAGAACTTTCTGTATTTTTCCTGCGCACCTGTGTTGTTTCACATGGATACAGACATGGAAAAAGAGGAGATATGCAGAATATGAGAAATCCTCAGGAGAAAAAGTGAGGGAGGATGAGAAAAAATTATCAGAACTATAGAAATACTCTAAGATTTGCAAAAACAGCAGAGGAGGAGGGACATTGAAAGCTGGCTTTGGGCACAGGACTTTCCATGACCTCAGCTCTGCTCCGTGCCCTCTGGAAAGAGGAAAACGGAGCAAAACACAGTTAATGATTAACTGCACAACCCAAAGCTCTCCCACAAAACCCCTTCTGAGCATGGCAGATATTATTCTCCCACTTCATAAAAGCTTAGCCCCAAATCCCAGCCCGGAGCGATCCCCCCGGAGGCTGCGGTGACCTGGAGCCACCGGGGCTGAGCCCGCTCTTAACCCCAGAGCACGGGGACACTGCACCAGTGACCTGCCATTGATTTACAGTACAGTGAGGGGACAGTGGATTAGCAGAGTGTGTGTGGCTGGATCAGCTTCCAAGGTGGAAAACAAGCTCAGCCCGGGTTGGATCCGTGTGTGGGAAAATTCAGCGCCGCCTCCCCCAAAGCTCGTCTGCAATTTTCGCTCCTGGAGTCGTGGGGTTTTTTTTACAGCATCATCAATCGGTCAATCAGCAGTCCCCAGAAAGTCAAAACATCCCAAACTTCCACAGAGCAGCACGGCTTCTCCTCCCACTCAGCCCTCTAGTTTGTGTTAGCTCCAAGGGGAGATGTTTTCCGGAGAGGCCGGAGGGAGAAGGGAGCAGGCAGTGAACTTGAGCTGAGGGAGGAGGGAAGGAGGAGAAGTGGGAGAATGCAGCTCTCCTCCATGGCCAGTGAGCAAAACACAGCAGAAAGGGAAAACCACGGCACTAGGGAGCACCACTGACAAGCCCCAGTAAAGATAACATTTACCCTTGGGGTGTCTAAAGAGACTTTTGGAGAACACCCTATATTTTGGGGCTTTGGGAATGGATCAGGTTTCACAAAGCCCCAGATCCTGCTTCCTTAACCCTTTGGACTGCCCTCCACACAAACTGGGAGCTTTGCTGTTTTTATCCTCAGTGTCCTGGCCAGGGGCTGTGCAGGCTCCAGCTGTTGAACTTTGCCTTTCAAGTGGCATTGCCTCCTCCCTGCTCCTTCCACTGAGGGAAGAACATCAAAGCCCAAGCCCAAGCCCAAGCCCCAAACCTGGCCCAGCTGGGCAGCGAGGACATTCCCCTGCAGCCATGTGCACACAGCCAGGGCACACCATCCATCCCGAGCTGCTGTGTCTCTATCTGAAGTGACACAGGCACAAAAGGGACGTCCCCCCCCCCGCCACCCGTCCCCATCTATTGAGTGATACAGATGGGCAGTTCGGGAGGACTGTGTGCACATATGCAGAGATGCTCTCATGTCCTTTGACCCCTCGTCCCTCCATCATGGTCGATCTATAACATTTACAATCCAAAAAACAAAAGAGAAGGGAGAGTAGGGCCAGAATTCATCTTCCAAGCTGACACCTAGCGTTAATTAACGACTTAAAAATCAATGACATAAGGGACAGGCAGCAAATGACACCTCCATGCAGAGCCTGTCTGCTTTCAGGAGTGAGGAAAAAATATCTTGGAGGACAGCTTTGATGCACACACTGTACAGGGGGAGCAGGAGGAGCGAGGCTGCACCCCCAGCCCATTGATTTCTGCCACCTCGAACACCCCAAATTCCCCCATTTTGGTTTCCTATTTCCCAACCACCACAGTGCCATGTTGGGATGATGCTCCCAAAGGTGTGGGGAACCCGAGGTGTTTGAAGATGAACACACAGCAAAAAGCACTGCAAGGTCCAAGTGGGAGGTGGGCTTTAAAAAGTTCTCAGAGATGAAGAAAAATCACCTGTGTGAGTGACCAACGTGCCATGGGAACAGACTGGGAGGCCACTGCTGCCTCCAGAGAGATGGAAGTGGGGATGGATGGAAGGTGGGGATGGATGGATGGAAGGTGGGGATCACAGGTCAGCCTTGCAGCTCCCACTGCCCACTCAGCAATCCGTGCCATTCACCATTTTGCAAACTAACGGAGTTAAAACAAACCAACCCAAACCAATCCCCAGAGCAAAGGGTAGAGCAACTCTGTTGGTAGGTAAGGGTAGGTAACTCCAGCTGCTGCCCATCCCCAGCCCTCAGCACTTCTGCTGCTGGAACAGCCCCACTGCCACGAAACCATGAAACTTCTGTGCTGGAGCCGTGTGGAGGGATGGTCCTGGAGAGCAGATGGCATGGGGTTGTTTTTTTTTTTTCCCCTCTTGAAGAGCAAACCTTTCTGGAATACTAAATCTTACAGGAGCTGTAAATGTCAAATTTAAATTCATACTTTGTACCACCTTTGATTTCAAAGAGGATTACACCTATTCGCTGAAAGCAAAGCAACACCAAAGCTACATGAAATGGAATTACGACTACTTAGGCCTTTTTCTATTGCCTCTTTATATTGTTAACTCCTTCCAATTCATTAAGTCTAATCCTTATTAGGCTAAGTAACACACATATGAATAGACAGGACTGGACACAGGAGCATATGTGCCTTTTGTATCACTTCCCGCTTAATCCGCAGCCCGGGGAGGGCCGGACCAGGGGAGCGGTGGCCGCAGCTCTGCGGGGCCGGTGGAGCCCCGTCCTCCTGCCGGGAGCCCCGGGCGGCCCCCGGGGCTGGGGCTTTGTTAATGCCGCGCTCCGGAGCGGCGGCTGTGCCGTGGAAATCCGCCGGATTCCCGCGATCCCGCCGCAACCGAGCGCAATCGGGAGGGGAACTCACGAGGTGGGGATGGAGGGATGGAGGGATGGAGGGATGGATGGATAGGAAATGTGTTTATAGTGAAGAACCAGCCCATTTCTAGTTTGCCACCTTCCCAAAGCAGCGTTCTCTCCACCCCTGGGCTCTCTCTGCTCCGTTGATGGAATTCCAGCTCAAGCAGCAAGGAGGGGAGAGGGCTGAAAGCTGCACCTTGCACGGGCACTGCCTCTGGCAATGTGCCTCTTGCACATTTATAACCTGGAATCGCATCAGGAAACGCTCAGCTCCTCATACAGCAGTGTCTCCCGTCACGTGCTCTCTGCACAAAAAAAAAAGGGGAAAATTCTCCTTTCCCAGGCAAGATTTAAACCAAAAACGACCTGCGTGGTTCCACAGCAGTGAGTGAGACAGGAATCAAAGTATATAAAATAGATATTTATACAGCACCAGCGTTGCTCATAGTGTTTTAAAAACAATAAAGCAGCAGCTTATATAGTCTCTTGCATATTGGGGACATGAAATAAAGCCAAGACAGGAGCTGGAATATCTAATTCCCTGGCTACACAGAAGAGAGAGTGATTCAGGTTTACAGGGTGCCATTCAGTTTTATGACAATATCTCCTAATACAGCAGGTTTATCAATTGAGCAAAAAGGCACAACGGGGTGTGTTATTATTGGAGCCTAATCTCATGCCTCGGGTGTGTTGTGCGAGGCACGGGGGCAAAAGGCCACACCACTGTGTGATTATCCAACAGCAATGCTCACTCAGGACACCATGTCTGGATTATAAAGTGGATTGGCTCAGGTTTTAAAATGAAATGTTAACGTTTGTTGCTTAGGTTTCAGCCGAGGATGGATCTCCCTGCTGTGGGTGTGAGGAATGGAGAGCACGGGCAGAGGAAAAGCGAATATCCTGCTCGGTGTCACCATGGCTGCCCATGGCCTTGGGGTGCCTCCAACCCAACACTTTGGGGAAGAACAGATCTTCCTGGGCCATGGGAAGGACCCAGGACACAGAGGGATGGACATAAACCAAGAGCACCCCACAGAAAGCCTCACTGGGCAGGTCCCCAGTAAATCTGACGCTCCTGGCTGAAGGATGGTACCGAGCTTCCCTCCTGGATCCCTGCCTGGGGAGAAGCCCTGCTCAGGGCTCATCTTCCCACCCCTAAAATGGACCTAAACTCATTTCTCCACAGATATTCCCAAAGTCTAAGAAGCCTCCTGAGATCCTGGGCATGTCCACCACGTATTAAATGGCCCCTGTGTAAGAGCCACGGAGTAAAAGCCTTGTTGTTGCCCAAATGGAGTAAATCGCTCCTAAAAACAGGTCTCCTTTAGGCCAGTGGGATCTAGGGGCACATGCTGCATCCCCGGAGGGAGACCAGGACCCTACGGGTTTTAATTAGCACTCTTGGAGCAGCAAAGTTCCTGTCTATTGTCACTTAATTACTGTGTATCTACCCCAACAGACATTAAGCTTTCCCTGTGACCTCTCGCTCTCCACACCCTTGTCATTCTCTCTCTCTCTCTCTCTCTCTCTCGGAGCCCCCGTGTGACACTGGGGAAACACGGAGCAACTTCTTAATTAATTGGGCTAATTAGTCTCCTGGATGGCTGGACAGCTGGACCCTATCTCCGCCCCGATCTGCTGGTGGAGGGAACAATCAAATCGCGGTTTGTTTCTCCGGGCCTGACGGAGTCCCGGCGCTCCGGTTCCCATTAACCCGGCTCCCCCGGGAGCCCCGGAGGATGAAGACGTTTTCCCTTTTACTAATCAAGTCCACAGCAAGACCAGCCTGCTGCCAGAGCAGCACCTGGAAGCCTCGGGAAGGGTCAAGGTTCCCTCTCATGCCCATCCCTCTTTGCAGGGTTTGTGACTTTGCTCCACCTTGGAGCCCTCTCTGCTGGGTCCCACCCCAGAACCCTTCACACCTTCCAGAACTACCTTTAGGCCTTTCTAAACCTCGGAATCAAGCCTGGTTTGGCAAAAAGGACCATATTTGATGCTCCTGAAGGGATGTTTTTCCCTTCCATGTCCACACACTCATCAGCACCTGGGGCCTGTCGCTGGGGCTCCCTCCCAACAAAGCACTCACTCCTTTCCTCCCTCAATAAATGCAGCATTTTCCATTCAGGCAAAGGTTTGGACCATGCCACAGTCACAAGGGTTAACCTGCATAGCTGGGGTTTTGGTAATTCTCAGACTTTTACTCTTTCACTGCTTTTTTTTGCCTTTAGATATCTCAGAAGTCCCTTTGATTCACACTAGGAATAATTGTTTCAAACATTCTGCCACACATCCTGCCATAGATACACACACTACAAACTAGGGAGAAAAGAATATTTTCTATTTCTGGAGCACTTTTGCAATTCTGAGTGCTGGGATTTTATTCCTGATCTGCTGGGGGTGAACTCCCCCCAGAAGCAAAGACAGAGATTTTTTTTTTTTTTTTTCACCCTGTCTCTATTATTTCCTTCAGAGCCACAAGCTGCTCTCCCCAAACGACACAGCTTTAAAAAAAAACTGAGAACAGCAAGTATCCATCTGGAGAATTATTAAAAAAAAAACCAAAAAAAAACAACAACAACCCAAACCAAACCACACTCGGTGCATTTTGGAAGCAAATTCCAAACAGCTGAAGGCTGCAGCAGGAGGGAAATGGGAGGCAGCCACTGTGGCTTGGCAGACGAGAGGCAAAGGAGCTGTTAGCTGCAGGAGCAGCAGCAGCAGCCACAGAAGAAACAGCAATTGAGTGCTGGAACACGTCTGGAGCTCTCAGGGATGGGGACAGAGACTGGATTTGTTCAGAGCAGCCCCCAGCTCCTCGGCAGGACTCGCTGCTTTGGTGGGAAGGAAAATGAGGAGGTGAGAAAAGCCCTTCCCCAGCACACAGACAGGCACCGGGTGTCCCCTCCCCTCCCACAGCCCGTCACTGAATTGTCA
Organism: Chloropsis cyanopogon; assembly: GCA_013400585.1. Taxonomy (NCBI): domain Eukaryota; kingdom Metazoa; phylum Chordata; class Aves; order Passeriformes; family Irenidae; genus Chloropsis; species Chloropsis cyanopogon. The sequence continues at coordinate 121,274 of WEZZ01038046.1, read as the reverse complement.
GAGGGGGGAAAATTGAAATAAGTGATGGAGAGCATCTGGGCAGGCTCTTCCCTCTCGGGGAGCTCAGGGAACTTTCCCGAGCCCAGGAGTTGGACAGTGAGAGAAGCAGGAGGAGCTGCAGCTGCTCAGGAGTTGCCAAAGTTGGGGTCCATCAGCCCTGAGCAGAGCTGGGAACCCAAACCCCCTGGCTTGCTCCAGAACCATCACCTGGGCTGGCAGGTTATGGACGAGATTGAAATAAGTGGGAAAATGGAGCAAATAAAATAAAAGGAAAAGGCTGTTTTTCAAGAATTTATCCTTTCAGGGCACGCTACAGCTGACAGAGGTGACCAAATTTCAGGTGCTTTGATCCTTAGACAAGAAAATGATCAATTATCTGACTCTACAAGTGCTGCAGGACCAGCTCAGCTTTGGTGGGAACTATCACGTTCCTCAGCCAGGGCTTTGTTCAGATCAGAACCAGCAAGTCCCTGGATTCCTGCGAAAAAGAAAGAACTGAAAGAGTGCAAGGCACCACTGGGGGCTGCACTGCCCAAAATCCAGACCTCTGGGCCAGCAGATCCTGGATTTAACTGCCAGCAAGGTCCACTGAGCTGATCCTGCCTGATTCACACTCAGGAATTTCCCAGCCTCAGTTCCAGTGGCTCATCCACAACTTTGTTCTTTTGCCCCCAATAAATGGCATTTTGTTTTATAAAGACATTCAGCCTGTATTTAGAAGACTTGTGAGTGATGGAGCATCTACCATATCCCCTGGCAATTTTCTCCAATGGTTAATTACTGTGACTGTCAAAACACACACTTCAATTCTCATTTGAATTTCTCTGCCATCAGTTCCCAACCACGGAACCTTGCTGTATATTTTATTTTTTCCCCTTGTTCAGCTTTAGAGTCTTTTACTGTCTCTTACTCTTCCCTGAGTTGGTATTTGTAGATTATGACCACATTGTCTTTTAACCTTTTCCCACGTAAAGATTGGTTTGAACTCCTTGGCACCTGATACAAGATTATCCTAATGCACTTCTGCACTGCAGGGAGGGGCAGGGATTGCAGCCACGAGGGGCTGTACTGATATAAAAAAGGCAATCAAGCCCTGAGAAGTGACCTGCACAACTCCCTCACCACATCCACGCTGCCTTTTTTTGCACATTGCCTACACCACGGGCATTTAAACACAGGGAGGATGAGAGCTCAGAAGGCAAAGACACCAAAACACCCCCAGCAGCTTGGCTGTTGGTCAAACCAGTGGGCTCAGGGAAGCCCACTGCCCACATCCGAGCCCACAAACCATCCCAAGGCTGGCAAAGCCTCTTTCCCAGTGGCTCCCAGTGCTCCCAGCTCCCATCCTCACTCTGGAGGGAGAGGAGAGCCTGAGCGTGCCCCCCCAGCAGAGCCTGGTCCCCCCTGTGATCCCCAGGAGCAGCTTCCAATTCACTGGCAAAGCACCAACTATTACCTTTTTAACTCGTGCATTTTCAATACGTACAAAGAACATGTACAACAAGGTTTTGCTGTGGTCAATAATCCCTGAAATGATGTTTTCAACAAACCTCATTTCAAGTCTAGATCTGGAGTAGAGAAGTGATTGGATGAAAGGCCATTATATGACTGCTGTAATTTATTCTGCAGAGAGCTAAAACCACCAATTATCTGACATGAATGACACCACTTCTTTTTCTTACCAACACAAAGGTGCACAGTATCTATTTTCCGAGATCTAATTTAAATTTTAAAAAAAAACCTCCTATGTTTAAATAAAAGGTGGCGGGTACAAACCAGCTCGAGTCAGAAACGCTGAGCAGGAGTGAGAAATCTCAGCTGAGGCAGGAGCTGCATCCCTTGCTCCCTGGGCTCCACTCGGGATCCTCGGGAAGCAGCAGTTGTGGCTGCATTAATTCTGTTTACAGGCACAGGGCTGGCAGGAGTGAGTGGTTTATTACTTTGCAATGGGGGTCTAAAGAGGGGGATTTTTTGTTTTCCCACAAGCTACAACGATCCATGTTTTGGGATGCAGAATTTGGCGGGCAGACACACACCCCACATTGGCCTGACTGAGTTTCTTATCTGAAGATAAGAAACTTCATGATGAAAGACACTTTTCAATGTCTGGGAAGGTGCAGCAGCCAAGTGCCTTCAGTAGGCTCTAAAGCCAACCAAAAAGCCCAGCAAACTCTCTGCAATAAATCAGAAATGCTTATTTAAGGGGCAGCACCCTCTGCTGTGCTCCCCATCCACGACACCTTTCTCTGGCTGAGGAAACTGGTGACCCACTTGCTGGACCAAATTAATTAAATCCCATCCACTCATTAACACCAACGAGCGAGCGAGTGCTTATTTTAGCAGCGCAATTATTTCCTGTCCTCCCCTCCAGAAGGACCCTGGCGCCCAGTAACCACTTGTGTGGTGCTCCTGAGGCTGCCCAGGGTGCTGAGGCTCCAGGAGAAGTTCTGCAGCACCAGCTGGAGCCCAAGCAGTGGCCAAGGGTCGCTGGGAGGGAGCTCAGGGTTTAATTTACTGCAGGGAAAGGCCACTGCTGCTGTAAGCAGGGCAACACCTTTAAACTGACAGATGTGAGTGACACAAGTGACAGCACCTTGCCAGTTTGCTGCGAGGGGATGGAGAGGAGCAGCCTGGATCGTAAAATACCGGCTTTAATATTCCACCACAGGAAAAAAAAAAAAAAATTACAAGCAAGAGTGGGAAGATAAATATAATTACAATATTCTGAAAAGCTCTGTACATATGTGCATCTATCTGGAATATCCACCTGGGGAATTGCAATGGCTCTGTGCTGGGGAAGGTGGGAACCCTCAGCTCTGAGCAGGCAAACCCAACTCCTCACTTCAAGCAGAGCATTGTCAGATGGTTTGAGGGGGACAAACTGGGAGGAGAGCGGGGTTTTCCCCTCTCATGTTTGATTCACTGTTGGTTTCTAGAGCTTGGTGTAGGACAGGGAGTGAAGTGTGTAGGGCCCCTCTGTCCCAAATTCAATATCTGAGCATCCTGCCAGGATGGGCCAAGGCAGAACAGGAGCCTGGACATCCCCTCCCCGGCTCTCAGCGCGTCCCGAGGATCCCACTGACCTGCTCACCAGCAAATAACAGAAATTAATGTCTGATCTGGCATTTGGAAACCTCTGAATGAAATGACAGGATCATAAATCCACAACGCTCCTTTGAAATGTCATTAGCATTGCCAATGCTCCGGGTCAAGCCTGAGCCCAAACCCATAAACAACCCCAAGGAAAACAGAAGCGCTGGGAGGTGAGAAAACCACCCTTTCTGGGACAGGGACCTCCAGTTTTTCTAAACCACTTTGAACTTATTGCAGCAGCTCCTATTTATCTTCAACAACGACTCCATAAACTCCAGTTCCGTGGCTAAAATGAAGGCAAACACTTTTTATGGAGTGGAGCCGTTCACGCCGCGCGGGTTTACGGGCACGGCCCTGCAGGGATGGGGACGGGGATGACTCCGAGCTGTCACTTCCCCCTCCCGATGTTTTACAGCCCCTGCTGCTGCTGCTGGAGGTGGTTTCTGCTTTTCCTATCACGGTGACATCTGAGTGCCGCTTTCGATGAGGCCAAATGGCCAAGTTCTAGCGGGCTTTGGACACCGGGAATTAATCAAAGTTCAACGTTTATGTCCCGCGCTCATTCATCAGCCAACACCACTCCAAGGGAGGACACCTGGCTTTTCCTTCTGCTCTGCTTTCCCAGCTCTGCAGAACGGGGGAAAGTTTGGTCACACAGAGCCAGTTTGGATCGGCACAGCTGGTCCTGTTTAGCATAAACCCCTCAAATTCCCTGTCTGATCTCGGGCGTGTCACCAACCTGCCTGGGAGCCGGTTGATCAGCTGGAAGGAGGGATGTGTGACACGCAGACGGGTTAAACGCTGCTTATTTTAACCCTTTCCTAGGGTTAGCCACAGGGCTGGGAGCTGAGCCATCTGCCTTGGGATTTTTGGCATCCTTCTCTGCCAGGACAAACCTTGAACATTTCCATTTTACCTTTACCCTACGTGCTTTCAAAAAAAAAAATAAAAAAAAATATATATATATATACACACCACAGCGGGGTGATGATACAAGAACGGGCACAGTGAGAAGGTAACTTTTTCTGGAAGCTTTCCAACAGACAGATTTGATGGGCTGTGCATTCCTCCTGCTGGACGAGAGGAGGGCTGGGAGGTGCTGCGGGCAGGAGACAAAAGCCGGGGATGCTCCCTGGCACACCAGGCTGACCTGCAGCATATTGCCCGTGACTCACCGGCGCTCCAGGGGCGGGCTGGCCACGCCGGGAGGAGGCAGGGACACCTCGGCAGGGACACCTCGGCAGGGACACCTCGGCTGTCCCCTCGCTGCCAAGGCAGAGCCCCGTGTTCTCCACCCCGGGAAAAATAGGGCAAACAGCCCTGGAAGTGAGGGCTGGAGCCCTGGGGAGAGCGAACTCATTAAAGGTGCCACGTGTGGTGGAGATGTCACCAGGCAAGGGCTGGGTTGGCTGCTATTAAGATGTTTTAAGGAGGGCGAGTGGGCGAGTTTGCGTGGGCAATGCAGGGGAGAGCGCACACGAGCAGGAGAAAGAAATATTACACGGAATAAAGAACCAATTAAAGGGGGGACACGGGCCCTTCGGAATGATTGGCCCTGTGGAAGCGGGGAACTGGAGCATTTAACCTTTTGTTTGTGTTTCACCCAAACGTCGCCTCGCTCCCTGCCGGGGTCACACCCAGGTCACAGCCACAGCCCCTCCCGGCCGCTGTAAATCACCGGGGCTGTGCCCGGCCGGCCTCCACCCAGCCCCTTCCACCCCTGGATCGCTCTGGGAGCAAAGCTGGCATCGGGAATTTTGATTTTTTACATGCAGGTTTAAGTGTACTACTAAAGGGATGTTTTCACAGCTGGGCGGGGGTGCAGGAATAATCCAATATATGCGCCCTAAATCCTGCGTGTTGGGTGCCCCATCCGAAGTGGAGGTGCTCTTTCCACAGGCTGCCTTCAAGGGATAAAGCCAGAAGAAATACTGGATTTTATATAATTTATAAATAAGCTTTTCCTGCGAACAAGAATTTTTCAAACAAAGTAAAGTTAATTCACTTAATCTCCCCACTTCTCCAAGAAAAAGGGAATCCGAAATAGCCAGAGTCTTGTGAAACAGATCAGAGGGCAATTTTGTCACTTACATTTTGAAAATTGAGACTGATTTATAATGAACCTAATTCCTCCCTTCTGCCCAGGTTGCCAATAAAAATATGTAACTTTTGGAAGCCTGCTAGGAGGGAAGGACTTACTGCCCTCCTTGGCAGTTGGCTAAACAAGTGCTGAGAGGCAGGAATGGAGAGGATCCTGCTCCATCCATCCGCACGGAGCCCTGCTGATCCACCCGAGAACCAAAGGAATTCTCTCACTCCCCCTTCTCCAGGCTCAAGCCCTCGATTTATTCCCTGAGCACCAGCACAGCAAGGCTCCCACACCCCAAAAATCCTGCAGGCTGTCCTCTGCTGCCACAGCACCAGCCTGACCTTTGGGGCTGCACTGAAGTGTTCATCCACCCTCGGGGCAGGGACGATGTGTGTCACTCTGTCACACACACACGCATTTGGGACACCCACACATCCCAAAGTCACGTCCCAAACTCTTCTCACGCCCAGCTGGAGCGCAGGCACACAGACACCGTGGCCATCTCTGCTGCTGCTCTCCCTCCCTGCGTGTCCTTCACCGTCCCACCAGCCCTGGTGCTCCCCCAGCTCATCATTTCTGTATTAACTCCTGAGCAGCTCGGAGCTGGCCCAATTTCTGGGCCCCCCTGCTGCAAGGCGTTAATGGAGGATTGGCAGCAGCAAAGCCAAGCAGCCTCTTTGCCCAAGAGGCTTTCATTTAACAGAGAGCCAGAGCAGGAGAAATGCAGCAGGCGCTGCTGCCCCCATCCCTCTGCCACCTGCAAAGTGGAAGGGCAGCCTGGGGTTCCTGTGCACATTGTCACTGCCTGCCCTTCGCTGCTTTTCCTTTCACAGGCACCAGCAAAATAAAACTGACACAGCACAGCCTCCAGGAACACAGCCCTGCACCCCACAGACCCCCGGGATCACAGCATCCCAGAGTGGCTGGGGTTGGAAGGGACCTTAAAGCTCATCCAGTGCCACCCCTGCCATGGCAGGGACACCTTCCACTGCCCCAGGCTGCTCCAAGCCCTGTCCAACCTGGCCTGGGACATTTCCAGGGACCCAGGGGCAGCCCCAGCTGCTGTGGGCATGGTGCCCATGAAGACCCTGCTAGGAGCAGGGCAGAGCAGACCCTCTGCCACCCCCAGGACTTCTTCATTTCTATTTGCTGACATCCTTCTGCCAAACCTCCTCCCTGCAGCCAGAGAGAGACCAGGCACCCCTTGGATAATGTCATTTCCAGTATCAGCCAAAGCCAAATAAAGCAGAGAGCAGAGCCAAGCACAGGGCTGTGCTCTCAGACAGAGGGAGGGGGCTCTGCTGGTTCCAAACATCCAGAAAAACCAACCCAGAGGTCCCAGTTCAACACCACACGTCAAACGTGGATGGAGTTCTGTTCACGCAGATTCCTCGCTCAGGGAAAAGAGACAACCCGCCCTAAACATTCCTAATGTGCACTGCTAACTGCTCGCTGCACCTCCAATCATTTGTATGACAGAGAAGGAACCTAATCCTGAATCTGAAAAACTATGTGATGGAGGATTTACAGTATTAGAAGGCAAACAGTGGCAGGTGTAATTAGGAGAAAAATTTGTCATGCTCTTGACTCTAGGAGAGAATGAAAGGTCTGGAATAGCAATCTCCCAAGTGTTTACCCAATGTGAGCGCACACAAGATGGAAAGCACATTTCCGACCACGGACAGATTAATATTTGATGCCAGAAAGAGAAATGCACGCTGTTCATGTTTATTTAGGATATTGTGAAATACAGTGAAATTTGCAATTTTATTGGATTCAGGGGTTCTGTGTTTTTGAAAAGTCCTAAGCTACTGTATGTTGGATAAGAAGCACATATGTTAGGAGTTTAGACATGCCAGCTGCAGGGAATGAAAGGGCTTCCCCTCCCCCTGATTTTAAAGAAGAGGGGGAAAAAAAAAGAGATATAAAAAGATTAGCCGCAGGATAAACTGGGAAAACTCCACTGAGCTTTCTGTGTCTCTTAATACTAATTTTAGTGGCTAGAACTGACACAAAGGAAAATTATTATCTGGGTTACTTTGTCAGCCGCTGCAACTCTGGGACTCTGTGGTGTTAAAGCAAAACTCTGATCTAAGGGGCTGTGGTGGGGCCTGCCCTGGGGGTGCTGTGCTCTGCCCAGTGAGGGTGGATTTCAGGGACAGGGGCCATGGTCCCTTCCCTGCCCCAGGAGGATTTCCTGCACTTCAGGCACTCCCAGAGCTTTGTTCTGTCAGGACACAGACACCCAGAGCTGCCCCCAAAAGCAGGTGTTCCTTTGGCAAGGCCTGCCACCCCTTCCCAAGCAGCACCTCGGGGCTGAGGCTTTGCCACACGGATTCCCAGAAGGATGACAACAAATAAATCAGCAGTTCAGGGCGTGAACGGGGTGGAATTCTCTTTGTCATCATGTGTGTACCCTGCTCTTCCACACCTGGGTACCAAAAACTGCTCCTCCCAACAAACCCCAACAACTCCCCTGCTCTTTGGACACCTCACAGCCCTTCCAGGAATGACTTTTTTTTCTCCAGAAGTTAAAAGTTTAATCACACACAAAGAAAAACAACAAAGAAAACCATATAAACCATGTCCAAGCCCTTGTGTCCCTGTGTCTGTGTGGCTCTGTCCCTGTGTCTGTGTGGCTCTGTCCCTGTGTCTGCTCAGCTTTGTCCCCAGAGACACAGCCTAAGCTTTTCCAGAGGGCTCCTCAAAAGCCCAGCCAGGATGGGAGTGACAAAAGGCAATCTGAATATTCTGGGTGAGGAAGAAGGAGGCTGTTACTTGGCTTCTCTCATTCCTCTGCCAGGCTGTGAGCCCAATAAAAGGGATATATGATGCTCCTACACATCATTGGGCAGGAGAGGAAGTGTGTGACAGCTTCCATATTCCCCACACGGGGAAGGAGCACGGGGAGATTCTCCTCTCCCACTCGGGGTACCTGAGCACTTCACAGTGATCCATCCCTCATGGAGAGCTGGGCTGCAGCACAGACAGGGAATCTGTGCTGGAGGAAGCACTGGAACAGCAGGAAGGGGATGGAGAGAGACAGGAATGAAGGGGGGAAATACACTGAGGGAGGCAAAACCTGGAGAGGAACGAGATCTGTGCAGAAACGGCAAGGAAAGAATAACTGGTGGAAGTAATAAATAAAGCAGGTTAATGGAAGAGGCTGAGAGGAGGTGGGAAATGTTATCAGTGGAGTGCAGAGTGAGGAGGGGAGGGCAGGGGAACACGTGGGAAGGGTCTCCAGCATCTCCAGCCATTCCTGCTCCCTGCCACCAACAATGGGAAGTGCCCACGGGGTGCAGGGGCTGTGCCACCCAGCCCCAGCACGTGTCCCAAACTGGGGACACAGGGCCAGACCCATCCCCAGCTCCCAGGAGAACTGAAATAGGGGCAAACCCAATTAATTAATTAAGGCAGTGCTGCTGTGATGGGCAGCAGGTAGGGGAGAGCAAGAGGCACAACGTGGAGCATGCCAGGATTTCTGCCCTGAGCCCTGGGGTGTGGCTAAAACACCCTCTGAACTTTAGGAATTAAAAATACCCTGACTGCCAGGAAGGATTCCACATTGCACAAGCCCCAATCCATCCCTGCCAACCCCCAAAATCCCATTTTACAGAGCTGTGTGTGTGTGTGCACACACTGAAGCCTCCTCAGAGGTTTGCACGAGACAGACTTTGCCATGAACCCTCTGCAGCTAAAATTAGTATGAAAATGGTGGTGTTTCATAAAAGAAAGATATGTGGATGCCCGTAAGTGCCATTTTATTTCTCAGTGAGAGGATAAAGTGTTTTTTCCTACATAATTTTTGATGTAGAGGCTAAATTAGGCCCGAGAAGAGGGACAATACAACTTTAAACATCATTAGTATTCAGCCTACGTAAGCCAACCAACAGCAGTTATGTATTTTTGCAAGTATGCATATAATTTATTGTGGAGAACACAATTTACATGGGTAGTCGATGCCTGTTTTATAGCCTCACAAATAGATGTATGAACTCAAGCATATAATGGCTCAACCAGCAGGCGCAAATACGTTCTAAATCTTCTAAATGTGCTTCACAAAAATGTAACTGAGGAATATAAAACAGATCAATTCTTGCATGTTATATATTGGTTTTTGATTTACAAATCTAATCTGGGAAATTTCTTTAGAAATGAGTGGATTTTTTTTTACTGAACTTCTTCTTTTACAGGATTGTGCCAGTCCAATCCTCGAGGATTCCCTCCTGTATATGGCTGGGTTTAGAGGTTTTTTTATTATTATTTTAATCTATGGAGAGAATACAGTATATATTTGTGGCATTTGATTTCATAGCTTCCTGTGTGTCCTAGTGCTAATTTCCTAAGAAAACCCTTTTCTGTTATTTACAGTCTCATAACACACAGTGTGCTTTATCTATGCTGGCCCTAATTAGTTTCCCAAAAATGAAAGGGAAGGGAAAAGAAAGGAAGGAAAAAAAAAAAAAAAAAGAATAAAACCCCAAACACATTACTGTGTGGATCCTTGCACATCCTAGAAAGTTGGCAGTTTCATTTCTAATTCAGGTGCAGGGGGAAGATAAAATCTGGGTGTCTGGAATAAAACACATTTCTAATGGGATGGAACGACAATCCCTTATTACCTCCCACCATTTTTCTCATAGTTTTGCTCCAAGTACAGCAAATCCCTGTGCTATATTTTTTCATAATGTATAGCTTGCTATTACCTCTCAAGAACAATTTTTATAGAGAGGGTGCCCTGTTCAATAGATCTGTAGTGTCTCCAAGGGGGAATTCACACAGGGTTTTATTTATGGTTACACTCAACTGTACCATGTTGCCAAGCTTCCCCCTTTGGATTTGTCAAAAAAAATATTCCTTTCTCCACCAAAGCCTCTGCATCACATGGGTATTAAGATATAAAGGAAATAATTATTTTGCCCTTTTTAAGACCCTCATAGCACTTGTCTGATATAACATCAAAAGAATAATAATAATTAGAAGAACAAAGTTGGATGTTTGAATATCAGAGAATGAATATTCCAAAACACAGGTTTTGCTTTGAAGCCTGGATTATCTGGAATCTCCAGAAAGATGATTGTTGCTGACTGATTGTATGTTTTCTGACTCCCATATGAAGCATTTATCTGTCTCCAAAGGGTTTTGGCATCATCTTGGCTTATACCAGAGCACAAACAAATTAATTCCATCACCCCCCTCACATATTCTTCGAGTTAGATTTCATTTTTAGCCCTTTCCACAAACACTCGATATTTCTGGTCCAATTCACTATAAATTTTAAAAAAATCACAGTAATTTAAAATTAAAAAAAAAAAACAAAAAAACCCACAAACCACTGATCATGACACAAAATAAATCCCACCTTGTGCTGACCTCTCCTCTGGCAATAATTTCCTCGAGGGTGCTGTGTGTGTCTGTGTCATTTTGGGTCCCTGTCTCACGTGGGCACTGGCAGAGATCCACAATTAAACCCATTTATCACAAACCCCTGTGGGGAGCAGCACCCTCAGCCCCCCAAGCCCTGCTGACCCCAAACCCCGGCACTGGGAACAAAGAGCTGCTTCTGCTCCAGGTGTGACCGAGGGCATCCCCAACCTGCTGCCCCAACCCACCTGCAGGGACAGAGCTGCAAAATAATTTACCAGTTGTATTTGGAGGGAGAAGAATTTAAAAAAAAATAAAAAAAAAAAAATCAATGTCATTTAAGGTCTTGGAAATGTTTTTGTTTGGGTTTTCCAGAAATAAGGGCAAAGGCAGAACCCTTCACTCTGAATTCATGGTGACAAAAAGAAGCAAAGATTGAAACCCAGAGAATTTTGCTGTCGCTCTCCTGCAAGAGCACATTAAAAATACTTCTTTTTCCACTGGGAGGACTATCTGATTTTCCACATAAAGGAATTAGTATTTCTATTTTTAACAGTACAAAGTCTACAGCTTGTCTATGGAAAGATCAGTGTCCCAAGTGGCAAAAGTTCTGAGGAAAAAATCCAGGTTAAAGCACGGCGGCTCTTTCCAGGGGGATTTTTATACACCAGGAACTGAGAGGCAGCCCAGACTCACTTCATTTAGGACACCAGAAAACCACCACAACTTTGAACAGAGCCATTTAAACAGAAAAATATCAATAGGTCATGGAAACATCCAGGAGGAAAAAAATCCTCTTTGGAAAGTTAAAATGAGTAAGATGACAAAGGAGTACCTAGAGACAGTTCTGCTTAAAATAACAAATGCAAATGTTTCTGTGTAGAAAAAAAAAAAATTCATTGGATCAGCTGAGGATAATTCTCTAGGGTCAGCTGCTGAAAAACCAGGGAGAGAGCTCTCTCCTCTGGAAAATCAGGTCCATGCAATGCCTGGCAGCTCCAGGTGACAGAACACAGCACCAGCACAACCTCTGCACCCATCAGGGGCTGCTGCAGGGACACCCCAGCCCCAGCTTCCCCAGGCCTGCAGAACATTGATTTATCTGCTTGGACACCCCAGAAAATCCCTGAAGGGAAAGGGGTTTAGGTGACAGCCCAGTGGCACAAAAGCCCAGTGTCCTCAGTAAAGAGGTTCTGCCAAAACCTTGCATTACTGATGACTGTAATTAGTATTAGTAATTAATTTGTTACTCCCCTCGAGGAGCCAACCCAGACATGTCCCTCTGGTTGAAGTGTCGCTGGACACAGGGATCATCCTGCCCAGCAGCTCTAAAAATCTGGCTTTCCAGGTGGGAGTACAACTGGAGTTAAATTCCCAGCCCAAGGAACGTGGAACATCCCCACTTCATTTTAATTGATCCTGCCAGGCAAGATTGATTATCTGCAAAGGGCATATTAACACTGCAGAGGTAAACAAGGAGCTCTGCTGGCAGGGAGCAGCCACACCTGAGAGAGCAGGGGCTGCTCTGAGAGAGGACAAAATCCTGGGGGAAACGGGGAAAACCAGGAAAACTCCCAAATAACCTTCCTGAAGGGAAGGATGGCTGGGAAGGAGGGCAGTGCTGCTGGCCTGGCTCAGCCTGACAGTGTCCAGAGCTCAGCCCAGGGTTTGGGAAGCATCTCCACCATTCCATCAGGACCCCCAGGCTCCCAGAGGAGCCCCCCGCACTCTCCTGCCTCAGGGGCTCTGCCCAAAATAAGTTTTCAAAGCAGAAGGCTGCCCTCAGCTCTGGTGGGCTTGGGAAGAAGCTGAATGGCCTCAAGGGGAGGTGCCAGGCTGGGTTTGCTCTGGGAGAGCCCAGCCAGACCCTGGGTCCCAGAATATCTGCCACTCACAGCTCAGTCCATCTCCCACTTCCTCCTTCCCAAATCCAGCTTTGCTAAAACGCTACAACACGGATCACTTCTACCTAGGGTTGCAAGGAAAAAACCTTCTCTTTCTCCTTTTAAGGTGGACTAAAATAATAATAATGTGAGAAGACCCACATGCAGGGCTGAAGTCACATCCTGTTCGTTCATTACAGTAACAAATGTGTTCGACAGTAATTATCCAAAGGGGAGAATTCCAAATCTTCTCATCTTGCTCTCTCCTAATTAATTAATAGTTTAAATGTCATCATGATGGGAAGTGCTCATCAGAAGCAGAATCTGCTGCCATGATTTACAACTCTGCCTCCAAATGCTCTGAAGCAGTGGCACCCCAGGGTTAAATTTAATTCAAAAACCTAAGGCTCTTATTGCTCTCCTCTCCAGTTTAGCACTGAAGCTCCCCATCAAACCAACAGTGTGAAGGGAAGATGTGGGGGAGCACTTCCTTCCCCCGCGTTTTATTTATTTAATTTTTTTTTTTTTCCCTTTCCATCATTAAGTCGCAAACGGAAAGATTAAATTAAAATTAGTCGTTTGTCAACTTGTTAGAGATTTGTTGCAGGAGGCAATCGAGGGCCAGGCCTGCTGTGGAGCCGAGCAGAGCTGAGCTGAGGAGGAGCCCTGGAGCTCGGTGAGAGCCGTGTCAGCTCTGATCCCGGCTGGAAAGGGAGCTCAGCACTCCAGCTGCAGAACAATGAGGAGAAGGAGCTCTGCTCACAGGGTGCAGCGCTCCTTGTTCCCAGCCAGCTCTGAGCATTCAGCCAATTAACCAGCACAGCTCTCCTCTCCCAGCAATTCTGGGCTGGGATAATTAGAATTTGCACTTAGCAGAGCCTCTCCTGCTGCAGGAGTGAAGTGGGGAGGGAAAGGCAGCGCCAGCCCGGGGTGCCCAGGAGCAGAGAGGTCTCTGAGCACAGGGAACCCTGCAGGGCTGACCCTTGGTGGTCGCCCAGTGCAGCTCTCCAGGCAGTCCTTCCAACCAGGAGCCATCAAACCCCTTTTGGTGAGCACCAAACGCTCCTGGGAAGGGAGCACAGACACAGCTCTGCAAACCACTGCAGCTGGAGCAGCTCCACAACCCTTCAGCCTCCTGACTGGGCAGCCTCTGCAGCAAACCCACGCCTGCAAAGGGAGGGATTCATCCCAAAGACACAAATCCAGAATAATTAACGCATTCTCCATCCTTTGGATCTCTTTAAAAAAAAAAAATTAATTTCACTAAACAACCAATAAAGCGTTTTTTGGCTTACAATGAAGAGCTCTGCCCACATCATTCCAAACAAAACCCTGACTGGATTGTCACCAAGCATCCTGTGTCTAATGGCAGAGCCATCCCATGTGGGCTTATCCTGGGAAAAAAAATCTTCTGCATTCAGAGAAACCTGTGTAGTGATCTGGATTTTTGAGTATTGAGAGGAATTCCAGCTGGGAATTTCATCTTCAGAAGATCCCCCACGCCCATGCAGGCACACAAAAAACTGCAAGGAATGCTCAGCACCATCACAATCCTTACAAGTGAGCACCCTCTGTCCTGCAGAGCTCATCCCAGCCGAGCTCAGCCTAAGCTGGAGTTTTCTGCTACAGGAGGATGGGATTCAGCCCAAGGGCAGGGAGCTACCCGGGATGTTTAACTACAGCTCCCAGGCACGTGTCCCTCACTGATGGATCGACTCCATCTGGCTGAACATCACCTCCTCCAAAATAACAACATCCCAGCCTTCCTCTCTCCCACCTTCCCTGCACACACTTGCAAATCCGTGAGGTGGGAAAAGAGAAATTACAGATCTTTATTTGCCAACTTTGCACATTTTCTCCCTCCCCCCATTTCCATAAAACAACTCTTTTATTCCCAAGGAGGGATGGGGGGTGGGAGCTTGTTATTTTTCTATTTCAGATAAAAGGTTGGCAAAAGAAGAACCCGATTCATGTCATTGTATTTCCTTATTGTCTGCATTAACCTTCCCCATGGTTACTTGTTCTTTGTAATGTTACACTTGTCTTGCTGCAACACATGAATACCCGAGCCAATTTTGTCATGCAAATGAATTCAGTTGGATTGTAAATTGTGTGAAGGAGCATTAGTTTATCAGGAACCCGCCTGCATGCTGCACCCAACTGATTTCTCCTATTCACACCAAGAGTGCAATGTTTTCTAGTTGATCCTGAATGTCCATTCGAAAGCTGTGGGGTTTATTATCATGATTATTATTATTATTATTATTATTTGTAAGGACTTTTACATTTGCATTTACTTATTTATTCAGTCAGTCACAAAGCTGTATTCCTTTTCTAAAGCCTGATTTATATAATCAAAACCCACAGCTATGCCATCAAAAATGAAATATTACTGCAACCCATGTCTGTATTTATTGTAAGCCTGAATGGAAGGCTTGTACCTGTGCTGGGAAGGAACAGACATTATAATCTGTGAGCCATCAGGTAGATAACGTTGCTGGCATTTCACACTGTAAAATGAAAATATTTCTATTGAGGTCGATACCTGTATTTAGAGTGACATTTCTTCAGCCAGCCCTGGGGTTATCAGTGATCTGGAAAGCCCACTCAGGACAGAAACACAAACATTGCATCTGCAGAGCAAACCTCCTCCCTGCCAGCTGCCCATCACCCTGGGAAAGGCACTGCCAGGGAATTCCTGAGCTCCCACCCAAATCTTCAATCCCCATGGAACTGCACATCCTGCAGTGCTGGGAACGTGTCCCACCGGCCTCCTCAGGGCCCTGATCCCAACAGCTTCACGCTCAGCACCCCAGTGCCCACCCTGTCACTGTCCCCAAACCTTCCACCTGCCCCTGGCTTCACCCCAGGTGTGTGAGGAACAGCTGGCACAACTTTGCTGTAGAGCTGGAGACCAAAGCCACGACCCCATTTCAGTGCCAGTGACAAAGCTGAAGCCAGAAACACAGACTGGATATCAACAACCAACTCCTGGGCCTGCCTTGATTTGTAGTGAAGCTCAAAATTATCAATAAGTTGGTGGCAACAGCAGAACAACCTCCAAATCGAGTGCAACAGCCTTACTGCTGCCCTTATCTCCCTGCAGACTGGGCACTATGTCACGGGCAGCCTCAGAAATGAGACCAGGATTCACGTTTCCTCACAATCTTCTCCCAGAATTATGGATGGAGCCAATACTCTGCCAGGCATCTGCTGGATCCTGCCCCATTAAACGACAAATACCAGGAGAGTCTGTCCCTCTCCCTCCAGGCACAGCGGGAGGGATGGCAGGGACATCCCTCCCACAGACCAGCTCTACCCCCTCACACAGCAGGGAAGGGCTGGGAGAACTGGCAATGTTCAGCCTGGAGAAGAGAAGGCTTTGGGTGACCTAAGTGTGGCCTTCCAGCACCTGGAGGGAGCCCAAAAGAAAGATGGAGAGAGGCCTTTGACAAGAACATGGATGACAGGATGAGGGGGAATGGCTTCACACTGCCAGAGGGCAGGGTTAGATGGATAATAGAGAAAAATTCCTCCCTGTGAGGGAGGTGAGGCCCTGGCACAGGGTGCCCAGAGCAGCTGTGGCTGCCCCATCCCTGGCAGTGTCCAAGAACATGTTGGACAGGGCTTGGAGCCACCTGGGACAGTGCAAAGTGTCCCTGCCCATGGCAGGGGATGAAACAAGATGAGCTTTAAGACCTCTTCAACCATTCCCAAACCATTCTGGGATTCCATGACAAGGGAAGATTTGTCTGAATGTCACAAGTGTGTCGAGTGGGCTGTGACCCACAGGTGACAGCCCTGCATGGTCCATGGCAGCAAGGGCAGCTGCATTCTCTGGGCCCTGCAGCAGCAGATCTGACCTGACTGGGCTGGGGAGAGCAGCCCGGGTGGGATCCTGGGGGACCTTCCCATCTAATCAGCCTGGAAACACAATGGGAGAGCAGCGGGTGCATCCTCACCCTCCATGTGCCATATGGAGAGCAGATTAGGAGCCTCTGGGGCCACTAATCCAGCACAATCACTGAAAAGGCACTTGGGTTGGTGATTAGAGCAGGGCCCTGGGTCCAGGCAAGGCAAGTGCTGCCAGCAAACCTTCCCAGCTCCACCCAGCCTCTTCTGGGCCTCTGCTTCTCCAAGTGCAAAAATTCCTCCTCCTCAGAGGGGCACTGGAAACTCACTCAAATTCAGAAAGTACCTGTGAAAGCTCCAGATAACCAGTGTTGCAGGTGTACAGAGTGTTCTTTACAACCCTGCCCAATAAAAACAACTTTAGGAGTGTGCTTTATCTGCTGTGGGCCCGGCTCGAATTTGAACATAATTCTTCCCCCACCACGCTGGAGATAAAGAGATCAAACCATAGGCAACTGAGGATGGAAAAGGGAAAAGAGCAGCACCCAGAAAGAGCAATGGAAAGGAGACTTCATCCCTTTTGCAATCTGGAAAAAAACAAATGGGAAGGGCAGGGCAGCAGTGAAGACACCACCAGCTGCATGGAGAGACTGCCACAGCCCTTTAGGTGACTTCAACTGCACAGACCTCCAGGGCAAGATCTGCCCAGGGTGGGTTTTTCCAAATTAGAAGTTTAAAACAACCCAGAAGGACGTTTTTGCCCCGGAGGTCCCTTCCCTGGCTCCAGCAGCGTGCTCTGGGTGTGCAGGAGCACGGGAGGGTGGAGGTGGCCCCTGTCAGAGCAGCCTCCCTGCAGACAGCTGTGCAGGGACAATCGATAGGGAGGCAGAGCTGGTCACTCCACACCGAGCTCCCTCTGTATTTATTGTCCCTCTTTGGTGTAAATAGGTCTTAAGCCCATGGCATGTCATTATAACTTTTTCGAAATAATGATGCTGCCTTTAGGTTTTTTTGCTATAATTTATGCCCAATGCACCAGCGCCAGTCACTCAATACTGTAGAGTCTGCAGAGGTGGAGATAGCCCTTAATGAGAAGAGGTTCTGCCTTTATCTCCTTTATACTTCAACCATTATCTTCCTCCAGTCTATAACCATGCGGTTACCACTGACAATAATGCTCAGAGGCAACAAATGCTGATGAGTTTTCTATGCAGTCTTCACAATAAGTCTATCA
The DNA here is from genome assembly GCA_013400585.1 of Chloropsis cyanopogon. Taxonomy (NCBI): domain Eukaryota; kingdom Metazoa; phylum Chordata; class Aves; order Passeriformes; family Irenidae; genus Chloropsis; species Chloropsis cyanopogon. The sequence continues at coordinate 103,756 of WEZZ01038046.1, read as the reverse complement.
AAACAACCTCGAAAAATTATGAACCCTAGTGACAGACAAATAGAACCAGCTTCAGCACGAATTTACAGCCCAAATGCAACGTTCCTTTTAATTCTTCAGGCTTTTCTTATCTCTGCTGTTCCTCTTCTGGCTAGGAGATAACAGTAATTCTTCTGTATGCTATTTTTTTTTCCAACTGAGTAAGATGTTCCTCGTGTCTTTCTGCTTGCTAAAGATAAAGGGTTAAAGACCAACTTGTGTTGGTCGCTTTGTGTTGGGGGAAAAAAAAAGTAATCAGTATTCAAGAGATTGTTATCAGAGGTAAAGCGAAGAGAACAGTAATTTTGCCTGCTTCAGTTCGGATTTTTTTTTTTTAGGGTTTT
>WEZZ01038046.1:87344-103357 GCA_013400585.1 Chloropsis cyanopogon | reverse complement strand
AGAAAAAATTTTTTTTTCTCCTTTTTGTTTTTTTTTTTTTTTTTTTTTTTTTTTTTTTTTTTTTTTTTTTTTTTTTTTTTTTTTATGAATGCACATAATGCCTGGAGTGTTGGGGCCAGATAAAAGAATTAGTGGCAGCGCAGGGGGACGGAAGCACAAAGTACACCGGAGAATTAGACTGTCTATCTTTGTCTCTCCCAGCTCATCCAGGCAGCCGGGGCTCGCAGCTCGTAAACAATTTAATCTTTTTGCTACAGTTAAAATACAAAGACAGCAAACCTCCTCCTTCCCAGCCGGGGAGGGGGCACGGTGCTGCGGGGCGGGGGAGAAACCAGAGGAGAGGAGGTGGCGGCTGCAGAAGGGAAAAAAAAAATCAGAAAAAAGGGCTGACCCAAACTTTTCTGCTCAGTTTAACCTCTCGCCTTCCACCATCAGCACGATTTCCCCGAAATTCGGGGAGGATATTTCATCTCGGCAGCCAGCCCCACCTCCCAGGCGATTTTCCCCAGCCTCTCTCCTCTCCACCTCCCTCATCCCCAGCTCAAAAGCTTCCCATTGTCGCTGGCTGAGAATTCCTCCGGCTCACAGGTTAGAGAGCTCAACAGATTCACTCATGTAGGGAAAGGGAGGAAAAAATAAAGCCAGACGTGAGGCTTTTTCCCCGTTCCCGGCTGGAATGCGGATTCGGCTCCCGGACCCAAGGCCGGCCCGGCTGTGCCTCCCTCGCTCCCGGCCGCGGAGCGGGCTCGGGCGGTCCGTGCCTCGGGAATCCGGGAATTCCGTNAATTCGGGGAGGATATTTCATCTCGGCAGCCAGCCCCACCTCCCAGGCGTTTTTCCCCAGCCTCTCTCCTCTCCACCTCCCTCATCCCCAGCTCAAAAGCTTCCCATTGTCGCTGGCTGAGAATTCCTCCGGCTCACAGGTTAGAGAGCTCAACAGATTCACTCATGTAGGGAAAGGGAGGAAAAAATAAAGCCAGACGTGAGGCTTTTTCCCCGTTCCCGGCTGGAATGCGGATTCGGCTCCCGGACCCAAGGCCGGCCCGGCTGTGCCTCCCTCGCTCCCGGCCGCGGAGCGGGCTCGGGCGGTCCGTGCCTCGGGAATCCAGGAATTCCGTGTGCTGGGAGCGGTGTGGGATGGGCTGGCCTGGGGGCTCCTCCACCCGCACGGGAGGAAGGTGGAAGTGACTCTCAGAGCTTTGGGAGCAGCTTGGAAGGAGGTCTGACCTTGTCCGGGTCATCACGTTTTGGGCTTTCCCAGGTGGAGACGTGGAATTAGGGGTTGCTTAACACTCTGCTGGAGTGAGACAGCTCTGGAGCTTTCCTGAGTCAAGGTTTAAGCTGTGGAGACTGAATAAGAAGGGCAAACCAGCTCAGGGAGTTATTCCTGCTCTGCAACCACAGCAACCAGCACAGCTACACCAAAAAAATCCAGAAAAGCACAGGACCTGTTCTGCTCTGCTCCAAACTAAAGCTCCTCCCTGGTGACCCAGTCACTCTTCACCATCACCAAAGGGATGGAATCACCTGCAGTTATTAGCCCAAGAACTTGAGGGAATAATTGTCTGGGATTAACAAATGAGTGAAACAGTCACGGGCTGGCCGTGCAGCCGCTCCTCCCACGTAACAATCCACACACAGAGCTCTGGTTTTGCCTGCTGGTCCTTGAGCAGCCACACATCACTCCCCAGGGCATCACTCACAAACGAGTGGCAGCCACAGGACAAATGGAAGTGTCTGAGGCCAGGCTGGACATGGCCCTGAGCACCCTGGGCCAGCAGAAGGTGCCCCAGACCATGGTGAGAGGATGGGAACGAGATGAGCTTTAAGGTCCCTTCCAAGCCAACCTTAAAAAACAGCCCAGGAAAGCAGAGCCAAGTTGTGGTGCTCGGATAGAAGGAGTTTGCTCACTCTGAGCAGCCACAGGACGTTTTCTCTGCAGGCTCCAACACCCACCCCACTCCCAGAGCAGCCCTGTGGCATCTGCTGCCTCTGAGGTTGCAGCAGAGACAAACTGCTGCTGGCACCTCACCACATTTTTTTCGTTTGTTTGACTAAAGGCAGCCTGTGTACACAAACAGAAAATCAGAATAAAATAGTAGGAACATAAGACTCTGTAAGGAAGAAATATTATTGCCAGCTTTAGAGCGAGCTGCTGAGAGCTGCTCTCTCATATCTCCATCCAGGAATTACCAAGGGCTTTAGAGACACTGTTTGAAATAGCCTTATCCACTGCTCCGAGGAGAGGGATTCTGCCTGTTTGGTTAAGTGTGAGAGCAGAGAGCAGGAGAAGCGTGTTGCAGTTAAAAACGTTGTATTTCAATACTGAGGCCGTGTTATCCAACTATTATGGGATATTAAAGGCTGCATTAGTCTGACTGCTGTAGGTTGGTTTTAAACACTCCCAGGAGGTCGAGTGAGGGGCTAGGACATGGTGCCCAGGATCCTTGTTTGAGAACCAAGATGGGCACTTAGGGCAAATAATGTGAAAGTGAAAGCAAAGCAAAGCAGAGCAGAGCCCTGTCCACACACACGGTTCTGTCTGTTCGTCACTTCCACCAACATTAATTCAAACACGTCTATTCTTGCACATATTAAAGCAGAAAGGGGAAACAGTTAAATGATGTTAATATTTTTTAAATTAGGGAACAAGGAGATCCCGTTTAGGAGTCAAAGGCTGCTCTCACCCAAGGTTTTGTTTTAGAAAGGAGTGCAGAAGTTAATGAACCCAGAATAACCTTTAATTTTCAGTGTCCCCTCACAGTCTATTCACTCAGCATTCATGGCAATGGCATTGCTCCTAATGAATGACTTGGTATTCATGTAGCTCTCTCAGTATTACTTATGTGTCTGATCTCTCCTAATGGAAAAACTGATTGTCACTGGGAAGTTATGAGGAAATATTAAAAAGATCTGATCCACAGTGAAAGTTTCTTCACTGTAAATGAAACTGCCAGATAACAAATGCAAATAAATTTGGGGAGCTTATTGGTACTGAAGTTTAGTGCCTTTATAATTTATATCTTTACTCGGGAGTATCTGATCTCCAACTTAAATGGAACCAAAATCTTTATGAAAGAGGAATCACCCTACTTTCGATATCCTTCCACCAGCAATCACAGCTGCAGCCTCTTCAACCTCCTGTTTACATCACAGTTAATTTGTTTTATATCCAAGCTGAGGTAAAGATTCCTCACTAAGCCAAGAGACTTTTTTCTTATTTTTAAATTATCTCTGCTGTGCTACACATTTATAGAGAAACTGCTGTGCATCCGTCGCCTCCTCTGCCCTCCTGGGGACCTCCCTGCAGCCTTCACTGCTCAGGTTTCCACAGCACCTGCAGAAAGTGCTGCAGGAGGCCAGTGGTGCCAGAGCCCTGGGAGTTCCATATCCAGACCCAGAAGATCCTACTTTTCCAATTTATCACCCCACTGCAAATCCCCCCGCTCAGCACCCACATCCCTGGGATCAGAGATGCTCAGAATCACAGGATTGGAAGGGACATTAAAGCAGCCACAGCAGAGACCCCCCAGCCTCCCTTTGGGCCTGCACACACCTGGCACATCCCACACCAACCTAGCAAACACCCAGGGACCTGGCACAGGGGATAATTCTCACTATCAACAGTTGTACAAACCAGGAAGAGCAAAATGATTCCCAATTTCCATCCAGAGAAGACGTAGGCAAACCAAGCCACATAAAGCCTCTGAAATGTTTCCATGTGATTTGTGTATTTGAGCAGGCTTTGGCATTAAGTCTGAACTGATTGGGAAGATCAGTTTGGAGGCACCACACCAGAATACCAACAGGGGCTGCCATCCAGCTCCGCTCCCCTCCTTCCTTCCCCCTTTGTAAAATTCCCCCAGAGGTAACAAATATCTGAGTGCTTTACCGCAGCCTTTCTTCGGGATAATAACACTAATGAAAAATGCATGCGAATGATTAGTTCTAGCAAAACAAATTTCCTTCCCAGAAAAGCTGGGAGTTAAATCCTGCTCGGAGCCCCACGTCAGCCCAGTCCCAGCACAGCCCCGCTGCCGTTTCCCCGTTCCCCACGTCTGTCCCTGCAGGACCCGGCCAGCTCTGCCTCACAAAGCCCCCACGTGTTGTTCACTAAAAAGGGTGAAAGCCCATTGTATTCAGCTTTTTTAGCAGAGCCAAACTCCTTGGAAGAAGCAATAGTTTAATGCCTTCGGAGAGTTGTGTTTTAATTTTGCCACCGTCTTCCCCAGGAAAATGATTCCTCTGCTCGGTGCCCCGGTCCCAGTATCCCACACCAGATCCACCAGGCAGCTCCACAGCTCCTGAGCTCTGCAAAACACACTGCTGCCTCCTCCAGCTCCTTCACCTCCAGCAGGTTCAGCTGGTTTTCCACTCCTTGGGAATCCCAGGATGAGCCAAGGCTCTCTGGAAGCACAGGGATGAGGTGGCAGCACACCTGGTGTGTCCCTGTGGCTGTCCCCATCCTCCCCTCCTGCTGCACTCACACCTTGGACCTCCTCATTTGCAAACAGTTTCCTCCAGTCCTCACCAACCCTTTTCCCCCACGGACATTTGCATGAGCGGGGATTTTGTACCAGGATCTGCGGAGAACTTTTGGAAAAAAGCTATTTTTAACTGGCAGAAATGTGGTGCTGGTGCCAGAAACCTGACCCTGCTCCTGTCCCGTGGAAGGGTCACCGTGACCCACACGTGACGCTCCACTGCTGCCCCAGCTCTCTCCCAGGAGCTGTTCAGAAACGTGTTTACACATCTCAGAAAACCAAGAGTGGCTTCGCTCACCGAATTTCCACAAACAAGCTTAAATTAATCCAATAAAGTCGCTGGTAGTTAATTATTTACCCAGATTTCATTGGAGTCGAAGCTCAGGCTTCCACTTTAACACACGAGCACGAGGCACGGGTGGCAATTCCAGGGAGGTTGTTTGGCAAAAACCAGCATTGTTTTCTTCCATGCACCTGCAGATTGCTTGGCTGCAATCCCTCTTGGCTGCAAAGCCTTCCAGATGTGGAAGAGTTTCCACGGCCGCCATCCCAGCCCCGAGCCACGCACGGCTGCCATGGCCCAGCACCAAAACCTTCTCTGTGCCAAGCTGGGGCACCCAGCCAGCCCTGCAGGGCCACACCTGGGGACAGCAGAGCCAGCCCCGTGGGTGAGGGGTTGTCTCCTCACAGCGGTGCTGGCTGCAGACCCCTTGTCCAAACTGGGACACCTCTCCCACAGCCACCAGCACCGGGATGTTCACACACACCTGCCTGAACCAAAATAACATCCAAAGGTGGGGAAGGGCAGAGCCTGGCAGCTCTGTCTGGCACCCAGGGACACACGTGGGTGTGAAATACCCCTGGCTGCCCATCCCTGGTGCCGGGAATGCCGGGCTCACCACGCTTTGTTCTGGGCTGGCAGATGGGCAGGGCCGGGGGTCAGCGCTGGCAGCAGCGGGACACGGAGCTGCTTTACTCACTTCGGCGTGAAAAATGTCACCCTCCTCAGGCTTGGGGGATTTTCATCCCTCCCGGCCTCGCCCCCTCCTGCTTCCCCACACAGCTGTTAATGAGACAGTTTGCCTGAGCCAGACAAATGCAGACGGGCTGCCCGGGGCCAGGCGCTGGGAGCGGGCACGCAGGGCAGCGTGGCACTTTTGGTGTAAGCATGTGGCGTGTTGGGAGTGCCAAAAGCTTGGTTGGTGGCCTCTATTTGTTTTTCAAAGAGCTTGTCAGGTTCATTTACACACGTCAGCGCCCGCGTGTGCTCGAAGAGAGAGGGGAAACACATTCTTTGTCTGCCGGGTGCCTGCAGCCCTGCCTTGGGAATGATGGGCTGAGGGAGCTGGAGGCTCCAGGAGCACGGGGCAGTGGAAAAGATCCCTGCAAGGCATAGCCAGACCCTCAAACCACCATCCTCTGCCAGCACAATGAACACCACTTTGGCTTTTCAGCGGTGTGAATGTCAGAACCTGGCTTGTGGGATCCCTTGTCCTGCTTTTCCTAACGCCAAGCTTTTGTTCCGGGTCAGGGGAAGGCAGAGCTGGTGACTGAGCTCAGCCTTGTGTCTCTCCAAATGCTTATTTTGAATTACAGAATCATGGTTTGGGTTGGATCCTAAAGACCATCTCATTCCATAACCCCTTCCACTTAAGCAAATTGAGGATTCTCCTCAATTCCTGCACAAAATTTAGACCCTTTGTGGCAAAGAATGTAAAAACCAAAAAGTTTTTATCCTTTTCCTTGACGCTTTCTGAGTTTTGCAAGGAAACTGCTGCTGGAATTGGGATCACCTGTCAAAATTGCTACCAGGAGATACACAGCCCTTAACCAGCTCTGAAACACTACTTGAGTGAAGTGGAACAGGATTGAACTAAAAGGGTTTTACCTCCCCGATATTAAGTGCATATTGAAGATTTAAGTAGCAATTAAGGTTGCTGTAGAAGATGGCAAATCAGCATGTTTATCTTCCAAAGATAAGTTAAGAATCAAAAAAAGAAAAGAAAGAGGGAAAAGGGAAAAAAACCCAGCAATTAGGAGAGTAGACTGGGGGAAAAATATTAAATGGATGTTTCTGCACAAAAAAACCCAGGCTGACAACATTTCTGCTTTGTAAGGGGGAAATTACTGTAACGCACTGTTTACATAGCAGAAATCAGGGGAAATTATGCTGTCACACTGACATCTGTAGGAGAAGGACAATTTTAAAATTACACTGTTCAACACCTTTAATGATTTGTAACACAAGAGGTGTGGCTACTCCTATTAAATGTGTTGCCAAATCAATAAAAGGCATAATTGGAGTTGTTAGAGCAAATTATAGCACCACCGTTATGTTGCAATACAATGTTCCCTTGTAAACTGCTATTACGGGTAAAGCTGTATTTCTCTCTTATTTGGCTGTTTTGTAATGAGTTGGCATTTTGCTCCATAATAGTTCCACTTTCTTTTATGGAGCTTTCACTTTTACTTTCCTCTTTTGTGCAGCCTATAATTTCCCTTCCCTTCCTCTCTGCCTGTTGACAACCGGTCTATACGCGTTTGAAAACAGCCCTGAGGTTATAAACTATATTATTTAACATTATTTGTAATCTTTTTCAATTGGAAGTCAAGGGGGGAGGCACAACATTGGCACATTTAGAACCTGAGGTGTCTTTAGGCTGGGCCTTCACCTTCCCTGGAGGGAAGGGAGCTGCAGCAGGGCAGGAGGGATGGGAAGACCTTGCATAAACTCTTCAAGGGTTCTTGCTGCTGGCATTTCAAATGAGGGATTTGGGCTTATCTATCTGGAGCACAAGGAGTGGCTGTGGAAGCTGCCTGGGAGTTGTAAATCACCAAATGTGCCCCCGTGCTGAAGTTGCTGAGGTCTCGGTCACTGCCTGCCAGGGGACACTGCTCTGCTCCTGCTCGGGAGGGGCTGTTCCTCTCCCCAGGAGGAAGGCTGACGAGCATCAGCTCCTCCACAGGCTCAGCCCCCAGCCCAGGGCTTTGCTGGGATGCAGAGATGAGCTGGGGCCAGCCTGCAAGGTCACTGCCCCGGTGCTGAGGGGCTCACAAGGGCTGCTGGGCTCCCTGCCTTCCCTGCAGGGGAATGGGGGAGGTTCACCACTGCCCAGCCTCTCCAGCTCACAGTGAAAAAAACACAGGAAAGGCAGAAGAGAGAAGAGAAAGAATTGATGATGAACCAGGCTTAACCCAGTAACTTATCCCAGTTAGCCTAAAATCCTGGGGATGGTTGCATTCCCACAGCAGGAAGGAGCTGAGCCAGCCTCACTTTCCTCTAGTCACTGACAAAAAGGCAGTAGCCAATATTCCACCTCCTTTGCTAGAATAAAAGTCATCTGTGTCCTCTTCTGCCACCAAAACACTGCAAAACCTCAGCAGGAGACACACAGACACCTTCAGACCGTGGGACAGACAGACCTTTAGGCTGGCAGATCCCCCCAAAGCCTGTTTTTAAAGGCAAGCTGTTAAACGAGACCAGTTTTAAACCAAATCCCTGCAAGGGCTGAACTGTGACAGCGTGTTTCCCTGGCAGGCTGCAGCAGGAATGTCCCAAGCCCTGTCAGGGCTGCTGCCAGCCTGGCTCAGCAGCTGTCCCCACGCTGGCATCCCCACAGCAGGGCCCTGCCAACTGCTGGGATCCCATTGTCACGGCGGGCACAGCGTGGCACACAGGGGTGTGTGCAGCTGCTGGGATTAAACTCAGTCCTGAAGTTATTTTTAGCCACTGAAAGCCATGGAACGGGTCACAATTAAAGGCAGATGACCAGCACAAGGCAGAGGGGAGTGGGGAGGAGAATGATACCCTTGTGAGTGTTGTGATCTGCAAACAAAACCAGGGAAAATTGCTATTAAGTAGCACAGGAATGTTTGGAAATTAAATATTCTCACCGTGCTGGCAATCAGGAGAAACAAAGGCTGGATTTTGGCCTTTGACTTGTGTCAGAGAAGCTTTAGCATCCACACACAGCTTTGTGAGATGCTGCTCACAGGGGAAACCTCCACACAAAGTTTGTGCGATATCAGATTTATTTAGCATTGTTTTATCAATTTCTGGGACCTGCAGTAAATTTATTCCTTTGTTTTTATGTAAAATTTTTCTTTGAGCCCTGTATCACTCACAGCCAGATCCTGTTCTCTCCCAGATAGAAGCTGTTATTCACAACCAGGGAAACAGAGGAATAAATTTTCCTCCTGTGAAGACAGAGGAGCAACCTTTGAAAAGCTGCACGTAAAGGAGAGCAACAGGAGAATGTCCAGGGGCATCCTTCAGAGCCTGGGCAGCTCCAGGGCCAGCGAGGGCAGCAGGAGCAGAGATCAGCACACACAGAGACACTTTGGGGTGCAAAAATATCTCCCTGAGCTCAGCATGAGCCTCCCTGGGTTTTCCCAGGGAACCAGGAGGGATTTGCCCTGCACTGTCCCAATGCCATCCCGCCCTGTCCCATTGCCATCCTGCTCTGGGTGCTGAGGCACCCACTGGTGTCCGTGCCAGGTCAGAGCCTTGCACATATTCTCTCTCTAGCAGCATCAGAGAAAAAAAAAAATATAGCAAATCATGTCACAAAATTAATTCCCCCCAAGAAAGGTCCGAGCTGAAGGCACAGCAGAGTCACACGGGTGGGAGGGGATGAGTTCCTCATCCCCAGCCCAGGTGAAGAGGAACAGAGCACACAGACGTTTGCCTCTGGTGCAAACCCCCTCACGCCCATCCAAAGGAATGAGCAGCCTGCTGTAGTGGAAGGTGTCCTACCCATGGCAGGAGGTGGGAACCGGGCGGTTTTGGAAGATCCTTTGACAGAATTCCACGATTCTGTGGTACAAAGTGGGCAGGGAGGGAGAGGAGCAGCTCCAGGGTCGCACATCCCCTGCTCCAGCAGACTCCAGCACCAAACTCGGAGCAGTGGCGAATGGAAATGTGCATTTTTTTCCCCCCCCGCTGCAGAGGTTTTGTTTCCAGTGAAATCCCTCCTCCTGGATTCATATGCAGAAAGGTGGGAGGGGGCCAGCCCAAAAAAAAAAAAAAAGTGAGGCTCCCATTTCCTACCGGGCACGTGCTGGGCTTACCAGGCATGAGAATGCACTGCTCAGCCCCAATGTAGAGCAGTTCATAAACGGGCTGTTAATGTGTCAGCAGCCAGCAGCACACAAGGCACAGTGTCTCCGGCTCCCCCCACACCTCCTCATAATCCTAATTGCATCAAATCTAATCATTTTTATGGGATAAAAAGATTTCCATAGATGACAAAGGGTTACATTCTCAGCCCTGTTGATCCATCCGGTAAAATTAGATAAGAAATAGATTTCTAGCCGATGCATTAAAGACGATTTTGGGGGGGGGGGGGCCGAAAAAAAAAAAAAAAAAAAAAGGCGAAAGGGGAGATCATTTACTGCAATTCCGCGTCTCACTCCTCGGTTCAAGAAAGAAAATGTAAATGTGATGTTCGTTTGGCCACAGGCAGCTGCTTCTATCAGGCACCGCAAACTGCAGCAGGACAAAGGGGTAACTCTGGTAAAAGGAAAGGTTAATAGCAAAGCAGGGGAGGGGGGCTGCTCATCGGCATGGACGGCACGTCGCAGCCCCGACACTCGGTGATGGGTTCGAACTGGGAACTGACATGAGATATAGAAGTGCTCGCTGAAAATAATTCAGAGTGACGGCCGCGCTGGCCTGAAAATGGAGAGGGGCTGAATCAGCCGGCACTTGGCGAATATGCAGGAGCAGGGTTGCCAACTGCTCCTGATTATTTTCAGTAATAGCCGGGATTTTACTGACCACTCCTCTCCTCCCATCACCTGCCTGCCCCCCGCCGCTCTCGGGAGCTGCAGGTTCAGGGCACTGCTGGGGGCGATGCTGGTGTTGGCTTGGATTTAAAGGAGGAATACACAGAAATCCCGGTGGCAGCCGCTGTTACATAACTGAGCCACGGCGGAGGGAACGTAAATAATGAGAAAAATTAAACCCACACTCGTCCCTAATGTTAATTTTACCGACAGATATCCTAGCAGAGTCGAATTGCACTGCTCATGCTGTGACACATAGGAGACAATCAAGGCCTAGGATATTCTATATATTTACAGTTCCACAGCTGTTCATACACCAACATACACACTGAAGGAAACTCTACATGCACTATATGATAGATACATGGATACTTTACCAGAAAAAATACATTTTGAGCACTCAAGAAAGAAATAACAGTTCCTAAAGACATTCCCAAACCAATACTCAGGTTTCTTGCAGCTCAGGGTGCTGCGAAAGAGCAAAACCAACGCTCCACAGCCGAGTCTGCTCTGCCACAAATTGTGAGCAGGTTAGAAAGCTCTGTATTGTAGCAACTAAAATTTTAAATGATGCTCTTACAGGTCCTTTAGCTGGGGGGATGTAGCTGGCCTCCCTCCCCAAGAGGGGCAGAGAGCAGCCTGGCCCAGGGGGATGAGGGGCTCTCCTGGGAGGGCAGCACACCTGGTGGCAGGTGACAGCCCTGTCCCTGCCCAGGTAACTTATCCCCAGAGAACAAGAGGGTCCCAGCATCACAGCAGGGTATTAACAAATGGAAAAGTCTCAGCAGGCACCTCGTGGGGTTTGTTTGTTTTTAAATCTGGCGTGAATACATTTGGAACAACAAAGAGAAGAGGTTAAAAATATGCTAAAGCAAAAAATAGATCCTTCATCCGCAGCTCGTCTGGGTGGCTGGCACTGGCCCTAAAACACGAGTTACTGGGAGATTCAGAAGCTGTAAAAATCACTGCCCAAAAGGAAGAGAGGAGCACAGAGTGAACCTCCAGGGTGCCCACATATCCCTGTGAGCATTCCCCCTCCAGCCTGACCCTCTGCTCCTGCTCGGAGCAGCTCTTTCCTGCCAGAACCCAGGGCTCAGGCAGCTTTTGGACCATCCCCTGAACACACCACAGGACAAAGCTTCTGCGGAGAGGCAACCTGTCGTGTGGGGATGCCAAGGATGATTCTTCCACGGCTGAAGATTTTTTGGGAAGGGAAAGCTGCCGTGGTGAGCGGAGCTGGGCTGGCTCTGAGAACTCCAGCACCAGCCAGGAGTGGGGAACTGCCCTGGTGTGGGATTTACCAGAGGCAGAACCTTCAGAGCCACTTGCCACACAGTGCCAGATGCAAGCCATGACAGGGATCGGGCAAAGGAGAAGGAGGTGGCTCTCTGGGCTTGAGGTTCCAACAGGGAAGAGAAGGGATAAGGAAAGGGATAAGGATCAAAGAGCCTGGGGCACTACAAATCAGGGGGTGGATACAAGCAAATGACCAATAGGGGAGGAATGAGGGGGTTCATTAACTGCTTTGGACTAATTAGGGCAGGGGGAGGAGAGGGAAAGTCACACGGGCCAATGGGGCCTCGAGTTTTAGGGGAATTCCAGAGGGGTGTCACAGTCGGGGATTGGATCAGGACAAAACTGACAGGGAAGGTTCTGGAATAAAGGCTGGGTTACACTGATGGGCAGGGAAGGAGCTGGAACAAGGGGCAGGGAATGGCCTGAGGGACAGCTTGGAGGGAGGGTAAAACCCAGGGGTAAGCCAGATCAGGGAGAACAAAGGGGTACAACAGAACAAACCACTGAACAAGAAATCCATAAAATAAATTCAAACCACAACATCAAGTAGTGCTGGCCTGTGAGCCAGACTATGAAGAGACCTCAGCCTCTCCTCTGAGGCACTTTCCTCTGCAGCTCACAGCCTCAGAAGGATTTGCACAGTCATGGGGTGGTTTGGGTTGGAAGGGACCTGCACAGGTCACTGAGTCCAACCCCTGCCACAGACAGGGACACCTTCCAATGTCCCAGCTTGCTCCAAGCCCTGTCCAGCCTGGCCGTGGATGCTTCCAGGTGTGAAGCCACAGCTTCTCCAGTGGTGCCCAGCCTGGTTTCAGCCCCTGCACCGTGTGGAGCAGGGTGTGCTCAGCCCTGACATCCTCTCACCCTCCCCTCAGTCTCCTGCAGGATTTGGGGTGCAGTTCATACAGCCCCTGCCATGTCCAGCCCTTCCTTCCCTCCTCTGTCATTTTAAAGCTGCCATTGTGAGAACCCTTCTGAAATTATGTAAAGCCCGGCTGGTTAGATGAGGGCAACCTGTATTTATAACCCCAGTGTTGAAACACATACTAATTCCACATAAATCTACGGCAAGTTAATCATGCCTGCATTTCCAATCCAGTTTTATGAGGTCAGAGCTCTCGGTCCAGCACTCCTCCCGTGGTGGTGGCTGTCAGCTGCTCCAGGGCAGCTGGGCTGTGACACCCCAGAGCTGTCCCCTCCACCCCAAACAGGGAACCAAGCTCCCCATGGGCTCCCCTGAGAGGGTTCCCCTTTCCAAGGGCTTTCAGCTCCCCCCAGACTCGTCCTACAATGTCACAATGCCAAGAGAAAGCAGAGGGGACCTGCTCTGTGTGTCCCTGCTGTTTCAGCTGATCTGTTTTGGCTGCGGTGTGATCTCCAGGCAGACAGGCAGGGGTGATGGCACAGCTGCCACAATGACCCCGTTTTGCTCTCAGCCAAAGCCCCTGATTAAATTCAAAGCAGTCAGAGCACCCCATCCCTGGTTTCATGCCTGGTGGAGGTGGGGAAAGGTGGCACAGACACCTGAGACAGCCGTGGGGCCATCACCAGCCACATCAGGCAGCTCCTCACCCTCACTTCTCTGTGGAAGAGCATTTTATATTTATATTCATATTATATTTATATTATATATTATATGTTATATATANNNNTTATCTATTAATATATATTATATATTATATATTATATTTTATATTTTATTTTAGTTCTTTAGACCTCCAACCTTACCAGGAGTTTTACTGACACCTGTACAGCAACTGAAGCTGCAGTTAACTTAACTCACAGCCCTCCCACCACAGCAATAGGAGCAGGTACCACCACACCTGGAGCCTCCTGAGGAGCTGCTGCACAGACCAAGGTGGAATTTGCTCCCAGCCTGCCCCGATTTTCCTTTCTGAGCTGGGAACATAAATCCTTGCTCAGCTCCTGGTGCTGCTGCACTGCCGACCTTGCTAAGGCTTGGCAGGGGCATAGATCTTTGTTTGGAGGAGCGAGGAGGATTTGGATCCCAGCTCAGGATGGTTTTGGCACGGGTGGAACAGAGAACAAACAGATTTCCTGCCACATGGAATTGCTGGAAGGGAACAATAGCCGGAGGCAAAGAAAATAACCAAAATCAGGGGCATGTCCTGTCGCTTCCCATTTCTGCACCTGCACGAAATGTCCAAAGCTTTGAGGGACAAAGCTGAGCTCTGATGTTTCAGTTGCTCTTCCCTGTGGATGCAGTGACTGAAGCAGAACGGGGAAAGGTCACTTGGCCTCAGTTATGGTTCCAGTCCATTTCAGGGTTTTAGCACTGACATCAGCCCATAAATAGTAAAGGCATCATTTTGTGAAATAGATTTTTAAACTGTTCTGTTTATACTCGACTCAGTAAAACATGTAAGGGCTTCCCACAGCAAGCTTTGGAGGGCTCAGAAGGCACAGACACCTCAAGAAAATAAAGGGAGAGACCTCTGGCAGTTTGAAGAGCCAGCTTTTTATCTTTTCCTTTCTTTTCTTGATACCATTATTTTGCAATAAAGCACAGTTTTCTAAACACGTTTCTTAGCTGGTAAATAAATTGGACAGCAAGGTGACTCTAAAATGTGCAAAAGTTTTCCCAGAAAAACATGCAGAAAGCTCCACCAGGATTTCTGTGCTCGGATATCTGGCTGCAGAGTAAGCTTATCACTTTGCTAATAACCATCAGCTCTCCATCCCAGTCAGGCTGCCCTTCCAGGAGCTGAAATTAAAAATATTGACAGAAACAATTTCTGCCAGGCAAGAGAAGTTCACACTGTTACTGTAATTTTTCGTAGGTTCCTATTGAAGTTTCTATGTGTGCCCTGTATTACCTGCCAACTGCTGCTCTATTTATTTTACATTTCTGAAATGTGAAAAATTAACACGAAAAAAATATCATACAGAATGTAATTTCTCCTGCAGAACGTGGGAGGAGGCGAGCTGGGAGCGCCCTGAGCTGTGGTTATTGGAGCAGCACCTCTCCCTGGGCTGTCCCTGCCAAAGGAGTGGATCCAGACAAATTCCAGGCAAGAAGAGCCTGGGGATGGAGACCCAGGGAAGCTGAGCACTGTGCCCAAGCTCTGTGTGCAGGAAGATATCACAGGAGCAAGGCTGACAGCTCCTTGTGGCCCTCTGCAAGGTGCTGACACTGGTGTCCAGTCCAAGAGGGAATTTCCCAGAGGTTCAGAGCACTTTGGGTCACAGGCTCCAGCCACTGATCTTTCATACCCTTTATTTCACATAATTTCTGCTCTCCATCCTCCCACAGCCACAGCTTAAACTGCACAGCAAAACCCATTCATGAGACCTTTTGCCTTAGAATTCCAACCCTTCCATAGCTTGGGAAAAAGCTTTGATAGGAGACTTTTGGTTCAGGCCCATTTTACATTGGAGGCAGGTTACAATAATCCACTCTTGAACCACAAACCCTGTCTGGGAGGCTGCAGGAAAGGCTCCCAGTCAAAGCCATATATGAAAAATAAATCCCTGTCTTGGTGGCACAGACAAAAGTTGCTGCAGTGATGGGCATGACTGCCAACAAACCCCCACAGCCAGGGCCACGAGGAGGGGAGGGTGATCAAGAGCAGCTCAGTTTCCCAAAGAACACAACCCAATCCTGCTTGTTTAGGATTGTTTGGAGCGTTAAAATATGGAAAAAGCAGAAGAGCAAAGCTGTGGTAATTACACAGTGGGACGTGGTGTACTCAATTCAAATGTAATGGGAGCAGTGCTGGGTAAATGCACACACAAGAACACTCCCTCCCTCCACACGCCCCTCACTCAAATGGGTCTTGCAGGCACAAAATATACTTTTAGCCCAAATATATGCAACACTAGGGTTGTTTTTTATTAGCTGAAATAAAGAAACACCACACTGGGTGTGCAGCTACCTCTGCCTGACAGGCAGATGCCAAAGTTACACAGACCCTCCTGCTCAGGCACAGCAGACTTTGCCAGAGAATTTCTAAAAGATTTAAATGGTTTCAAATTCCTTTAGCTTGTGCACCTTGGTTGAGATAGGATTATTATTTTTTTTTTGAAAGGATCTGTCCTGAGATCATTTACAGGCCTCTTAAATGAGAA
This sequence comes from Chloropsis cyanopogon, assembly GCA_013400585.1. NCBI lineage: Eukaryota > Metazoa > Chordata > Aves > Passeriformes > Irenidae > Chloropsis > Chloropsis cyanopogon. The sequence continues at coordinate 87,701 of WEZZ01038046.1, read as the reverse complement.
TTAAACCCCTATTACCTCCGAGATCAATACTGGATGCAGGCAGCTGTTAGAGCAGGGCTGCCCCAGACCTCAGGGCAGGAGGGGAGGGAAGGGCACAAGGAGCAATTGTCCTCAGAGGGCTCCAGGTCCCTGCAGGTACCCCTGGAGCCAAGACCATCACCCTCCCAGAGGCAAAAATCCAGCAGAGCAGGATCCCCTGCTGGCCACCTCAAAGTCACCTTTGGCTTTAAGAACCCCTGAGCAGCCAAAATCTGCTCCTACTTGGTTTTTTTTGGTTTTTTTTTTTTTTTTTTGTTTGTTTTTTTTTTGTTTTTGTTTTGGGTTTTTTTTGTTTTTTTTTTTTTTTTTTTTTTTTTT
>WEZZ01038046.1:74193-86334 GCA_013400585.1 Chloropsis cyanopogon | reverse complement strand
TTTTTTTTTTTTTTTTTTTCCCCTGAATCTCTGTCTTTTCAGTGAGGACAGATGATCTATTTTGAGTTTAGTTACTGCACGTGGGATTTCTCATTGCTGTTGTCTCCGGGACAGACTTTCCCCCGGCAGGATTTTGTCCCCTTTCCTGCAGAGCAGCCCCTGGAGAAGGAGCATCCCCATCTCCCTGCTTTGCATAATCAACCTCTGGAGCAGGGCAGGAAGGGGGCCCTAACAGACTCGCCATCATCTCTGCTCTTTTTGCACCTTCTTTTCAGCCTCTCTCTCTCTCTTTTTCCCCTTACCAGCTTTGCTCCCATCTATGAAAAATCAGCAAATAAAAAGTTACATTAACCCCACCCTGACCTCTCCGACATAATACACTGAGGGCTGATGGGCTGCCTTTGGAGCTTCGCTGAAAAGCTGTCATTCCTCGGCATCCCAAGCACAGCCCAGGGAGCATTTACCAGATAATTAATATATTAAATGCATGAAAANAAAAAAAAAAAATCCTGGAAGGGAAGGAAGGAAACTTGGCATGGGGGACATGGAAGCACAGCAGCGAAGCCATCAGCTCACCTGAGGAGGAAAAGGGGCTTGGAATTTGTCCTCTCTGACCTGTCAGGTTCTGAATCCCACTGAGGCCATCAGAGTAATTATTAATTGGGAAGTCTTTAGGCTTTTTTTCCCCCGCCTCTTTTTCTCTTTTTGCTGACTGCATATTTGCCTTTTTAAAAGGATGATGGAAGGCCAGGGAGGCAGCCCTGCCCTCCAACTGTGTCCTTCAACTTTAAGTGGGCCAGCATCTTTTTTGGTGCTTTGAATCCCCCTCCCCTTTCCCTCCCCAAATGCAAAATTCATGAGCTGGAGCATGGATTAACAAATAAATTATAATGAAGGCAAATGGGCGGCAATAAAAAATAATAATAATAAAAAAAGGGGCCTCACCTTCACGTGACAGAGGCTGAGCAATATAACAAACCAGCTCGTTTATTTTCACCCAGGCCTGTTCTCTGGCTTGGGAAGGCAGGGTTTTAAAGCATTTTATCCTTTATTTCCTGTAATATATTTGGACAAGGTAGCTGTAAATCTGAGGCAAGAGGAGAAATCAAAGGGTGGCAGGAGAAGATGGGGGTCGGAGGGAAAGGAGCTGTGCTGGTTTGTGGATATGGCCCCTGAGCTCCTGTGATCCAGGGATTTAGAGCATTCACCTACACACCCCTGCCCGGCTGCTCGTGCCACGCTGCTGCTCCCAACGCTTCCAGCCTCTCACTCCAGCCTCCATTCTACACCTGGGCGCTCATTTTGGAGTGGAATAGGTAAAACAGCAGGGATGCCCCTTAAAAGTGTACACACAGGGCTTGTTACACTCATCAGTCATCCAGAGTCGAGGGGAAACCTCAGAGAAATCAGCTGGTTTGTCTAATAAAACAGAGCAGGTTTAAGAGAAATCCCAATCCCAGGTTTAAGAGATACCCAATTCTTCACTCAGAGACAGTTTCCTTCCTCCCAGAGCTGTATCACAAAAATGAGCCTTTTCAACCCCAGGAAAGTTTCAAAGTAAACTCCATTTCAATTTTCAGTCAATATTTGGTGAGTTTTGCTTGGCCTTCATCTGTTTGTATTGTAGGTTAGGTTTTTTCCATGTGTTTTTTTTTGTTTGTTTGCTTGTTTTTTTTTTAATAAATCAACACTAAAACCACCAACATCATGCAAAGAACCATTAAAAATACTTCAATATTTGGTCCTGCTTTAGGTTTTCTGATTGAAGGAAGTTTAACAGAAAAAAAAAAGAAAAAAAAAAAAAAAAAAGGAAGAAGCAGTTACAATTTTTTGCCCCATCCCTCTCCAGGTCCTTCCTTTGGCTGAGCTGGTCTCTCATGCCCTAAATGTCAACCAGAGTGGAAGAGAGGAACGGATATGAAACTGGCAAGATCTGGGAGATGCTGAACTGCCTTTGCCTGACAGGACCTTCAAAAAGCTTCTGGAAAACATGTTTACTTTGCCAATCCATGCTGGTTATGCCAGCGTGGCTCCAGTTTGGGACTCCTGGGTGCTGGGAAGAGGATCCAGGCTCTGCCCCTGAAGGAACCTCAAAGCATCCTCACCTGGAGGAGCTGCCACCCCACCTGGAGGAGCTGCCACCCCACCTGGGAGCCCCGGGAGATGGCAGGGCTGTGGAGCCCTGCCTTTGGGAGCCCTGGCTCTGGAATTCCGGCTGAGGAGCTGCCACAGCCCTGCCTCATTTGTCTCTTTCATGTTTATTCATGGCGAGCTGCGGCAGGACCCGGCTCCGTTCGGGAGGTGCCAGCAGGTGGCCTAATAGTGGGAATTAGTGAGGCACAGAGCCACTCCGGGGCTGCCTAATGCTGCCGGGATTAAGGCACGCTCAGGAATGAATAAAGCTTCTTCGAGGGGAAAAAATAACTGCGAGGGGATGAAGAGGAGCAGAGGAACCAAGGGGGAGCCCAGTGGGCTGTGCTCAGCTGTGGGGAAGTCCCATCAACCATGGGAGAGAGAAATGTCTTGGGGTCCAAAAACCCCGAGGTCACCTCTCCATCCATGCTCTGGTGTCCTGCAGGTGCCACAGCATCCCCTCAGGGTGACCTCTGGAGAGGTTTCCTGGGCCAGGTGTGAGGCACCAGCAGCTCCTGGGGCTCCAGGCACGGGAAACACGACCCCAAATCTCTGCCAGAGTCCTCATCTGGTGCTTTCTCTCCAGCTCTGGTTTTCCAATACCATTTCAGCCTCTGGAAACGTTTAACCCCCTGGGAAAGGATGGCACGGACTCAAGGTGATTGTGCTGCACAACACCAACCCTTTTCACAGCCTTTCACCTGCTCCTTGAAAATCAGGGCTGAATTTTACAGAAGGGAGAAGAGCAAGCCCTGCCCTGCCACGTCCATCCGTGGCAGGCTGTGCTTCCAGTCATCCCATCCTGCCTGGGATTTTCACAGCTAGCAGCACTACAAATAGCAGGAAGAGGAGCTTTGTTTCTTCTGCTCATAATTCTTTTCCATTATAAATGTTAATTTCATGGTTATTTTCCAATAGTGTTGAATTATTTTTAAATGCCAGATATGTACAGGTGAAAAAAACAAAAAAAATCCCAAACCACAGGCAAAGCCCCTTTCCTCTCATTCCTGTTTCCTGCAAATAGGAATCACACACACAGACACATCCCACCAAACACACACAATTCCTGCCTAGCACTGCAAACTCCTCTGCCTTATTCCCCTCTTTATGAATTAGGTACCCAGATGTCAGGTTTTTTTTCCCCTTTGGAATTTTAAACAGATTTCACACCTGGCCTGACGAAGGTTCCAGGTAAATTACCGAAAAAGCACTGACTAATTTGAAAAAATATTTAAGAAACTCCGAGTTCCCTGCCTTTTTTACTATCCTCTGCTCCATAATTACATTGCACTGCCTGATATTTTCATGGAACATTAACCGAAGTCAGGTGACTGCCCCCTTACAGTCTACGCCTATCCGTTACCCATAAGACCCCCATGGACCTTGACATTATTAATAGTCCTATTCATTAAGTATTACTCTTGTAGAATGAGTAGCATAATATTGGCCTGGAGATAGGAACAGGCAGAAGGAATAAGTCAAATTAATTTTCCGCAGCAAACGCCCCGATTCTGTAAATGACATTCTATACTGTTAGCATTTTAAATGTGACACAAATGGCAGGAGATACAATTTGAAAGCAAAATAGTAGAAGACATGGCTCAGGGTGTAATGTGCTGCATAAAAATCCAATAACATCAGTTACATGAAGGAAGGGAATGAACCAACCCGATGGAGGGTTTTAATTTGCATTTGTTTAAAATGGCAGGTAAGGGGGCAAGAGGAGGGAGCAGCTCCCTGACTGGGGTTTTCTCCCCTTCTGCTCTCACACCTTCCTGCCACCTCCACTGCTCTGCTCTGCAGGTGGCCAAGGGGTAAATCCCAGCCTGGCCCATCTAAAGCAGCCTGCAAGCTCAGCCTGCCATGCTTCAGGTCCCTGCAGAAGCTCAGCTTGAGCTGCAGCTTCCCCAGGGGGAGGATGGAAAGATGTCTCCATCCATGGAAGGGTTAAAAAGCACTGGGCCAGGCTGCCCTTGGAGAGGAGGGGCCCCATCCCTCTCCCTGGAGAGGTTTAAAGATGTGGCACTCAGGAACTCGGTTCAGTGGTGGCCTTGGCAGTGCTGGCCTAGTGGTTGAATTTGATATTAAAGATCTTTTCCACCCTAAAAGGTTCCCTGACAGAGTGAGTGGCTCGTGGGCACCATGTGCTCAGTGGCATCCCCTGATTTTCCATGCTCTGCCAGAGGCCTGCTCTGGAGCTCAGGATTTGGAAATGGATCATCCCCCTGGGACCCTCCCAGCTCAGGATATTCAGCCTGAGGTGGTGAATATCTCATCTACAGCATCTCCTTCAGGAAACACCAAAGCCACACACCCAGCTCCTCTGGGCTGCTCTGGCCCTGGCAGAGATGGGCCAAAGCCTGAGCCCTGGATTTAAACCCAGCCAAGCCCAGACACTTCAGGGAGGGGGGCAGTTCAGACCCAGGGCTAAAGACAAATTTTGAGAAAATGTTGCCAACTTGGCAGTGGTTCAAACCAATCTCTCAGATCTACAGTCCCCCAACAGCTGCCCAGAGGATGAATGGGGCTGAAATTCAACACCAGTGCTGAATCCTGGGCTTTCAACTTTTTTTTCTCAATAATTTTTTAATATCTAAAGGCATCTGCTCTGGGGGAGATACAAGAATGCAGCTCTCCAAGCCATTTTGCATTTTTCATCATTCCCTTTTCCCTTAATTTTCTTCCTTACAAAGTTCACTGTACTGCAGACCACCAGACAGGAGAGATCTGATCAGGGAAAAAAAAAAAAGCCTGACCTCCATTAGTTTTACTTAGGGTAAAGCCCTGCACTGTAGTTTATTTATTAACAACATAAAAAGACACTGCCTATAGAACATAGAATAAATACACATAATTTCCCCAGAAAGAGCATTGAGCTGGCTTCCTGAGGGGAAAAAACTATCACTTAATTGAAGCAAGAAATGTTCAATCCAATAATCTATAATTAGATATTTTATGGAATATGTTACCTAGAGATGTTTATTTATAAAATGTTTCCATCAATAATAAGTTGTTGGGAGGGGGAGAGAAGGTTTTTTTCCTTGGCTGCTGGGATCAGTGTTTGTGTTGGAGGGAATTTCATGGGCAGGGAAGGAGGCTCTTCCTGCAGCTCAGGATCCTCCCTCAGCATCACCAGGTGCCCAAGAGACAGGAGAGCCACCAGAGAGAGAGCTCAGGAGTCTGGAGAACAGAAACTTCCAGCCATGGAAAGGAAAGGAAAATGCTTTTTAAATTTTTCTGGGAGGTGTCCCTGCCCATGGCAGAGTTTGGAAGTAGATAATCTTTGTTCCCTTCCAAGCCAATCCAGTCTGGGATTCTCTGCTTAAAACCACCTCAAAATAAAGGGATACAATGCAAGTTTCTAGGCCTGAAAGAGGTGTGGGCACCTGAGAGCCATCACCTGTGACACTGCCATTTCAAACCCATTAAATCCCCTCAAATACCCTTGCTCTCATATTCTGTACTCCCAGAACACATTGGTCAGTTCACAGAGGGGTGTGAGCAAATATTTGAACGCTGCTGTCGTCGAATCAGCAGGACTTCAACGGCAGAGGAGGAAAAGATGCCTCTAAGAGTCCCCCAAACCCTGCAGCCCCAGATGCCACACACAACCTCCACTCACACCTTCCCACTGCTGTTTTTCCTCCAGACAAATTATTATTTCTGCTGGTTGCTACCCTACCGCCATTCTTATTACAAAGGCAATTTTTCCTCTCCCTTTAATTTGGGGTTGCTCAGTGCTCCAGCTACTTCTGCGGTGTGGCAAACTGTAAATTGTGTTTGAAACTACAAAGTGCAGAATAAAGCAACTGATTGAAGCAGTAAAAAGGAAAAAGAAAGGAGCAAATGCACGTTGGTGGAAGGGCTGTAGAAAAGGAGATTCTTCATTCATCAAGGTAACAAGATTTGGGAGGGAATATACATGACAGAGATGAAATACAGGTGATAATTAACACATATCCTGCAGGAGACAATGCTGTGGTATAGAAACACCTGGGCAGAACTGTCCGGTGACTTCCAAAAATATCAGACTTAATAAGACTTGTTATAATCTCTAGCAGTTCATAGAGTATTACCAGGTTGTGACAAGAAGAACAGTCTGTCCAGAAATGGTGGATTTGCACAGGTATTCAGGACAGGGAGGCATTAACAACAGCAAATGCTCGTGTCCTTTTTTTCCTCTTTTTGTCCTAAAAACGCAGTGGGAAGTGCTGGTGCAGGGAGTGCTTACATTTGCTCAAAAACTGCCTACAAAGGGCTTGTTTGCCCTTGCTGCCTCTGTCACAGGCAGCTCCCGTGGAGCAGGGTGGGCACTGTCACCGGGTGGCTCTGGGGACAGGGGACAGCAGAGCCCAGCTCAGGGCAGGCAGCGCAAACAAAGCCTGAGAGCGCCGCGGAGCCAGGGCTGCCCTCACCCGTCTGTGCCACGAGAATGAACAACCCCACTCCACAGAATGAACAATCCCACTCCTCAAGCCAACTGTGGCTTGGGTTTGGTGACCAAACCAGCGTTTATGGGGTGCCAGGGGCGTGACACTGCTGAGTTACGCAGAGCACACGCAAAGATCTCGGCCCGAGCGCGGCGCACGGAGCTGCCCTGGCGTGGAGGCAAAGGGAAAGGCCATTTTCCAGAGAAATGCTTTGTCTGGCACTTTGAGGAGGTGCCACCTGCAGCCATCACCAGCACACCAGGGCTGCCCAGCCCCTCTCCCCATCCCCATCCAGCACGGGGAGAGAGCTCGGCCACCGCCGATCCATCAACGGTGTTTACACTTGGCTCCCTCACTCTGCCACGAGCAGGAAATGGGGGGAAAATTATAATAATATCACAAATGAAATTGAATGAGTAACAACATTTTCTAAGAACAGAATAAATACAGTTGGTGGCGCCTTTTTTTTTTTCCAATTTAGTATTGTTTAATATGCATTTAATCAACCCATTCAGTATTATAGAGTCTATGTACCGTGACACCCTCCTATGCCACAGAGGAAGCATTCATAGGCCATTAGGCTAAAGTAATATGTATGAGGAACCACTTTTCCCCAGGGTGTAGTAACTATTTTTGCTCCCCAGTCGTCCCCATTAAATCATTAAACCTCATGACTATGCTTTCTGAACTCTACCCTGATCTTTAAAAAGCAGAACATTAAAGGGCAACTGTCACCCTCCATTGCACAGGCCTTGTGTTTTATATATTCAAAGCATTAAGCCTTTTGTCAGTCTATACATCATAAGCACTGGAAGAGTGTATGCACAAACAGGAAATGTTTATAACTGATGTCCCTTTTATAGTGGATGTGCGAATGGGCAGGATAAAAAAGCTGAGGCTCGGCTATTTTATGGAAACTGAAGCAACGTGATTTTCCCCAGCTGCTTGCAATAAAACCATCTCCCTTACTTATCTTTATGTGGCCAGTTCCAGGAGAAAAGAGCAGCAGAGTAGCACGGGCAGAGAGTTGGAGGAGTCTGGAGGAGTTGCCAACTTTGGGCTTGCAGATCCCTTTCCCTACTTCATGGCAAAAGTTTAATTAGAGAACAGACAGAGAATCTGCTGAGAGATGGTTGGGCTGGGCTAACAGAGATTCTTCCAGCTCCCAAATGTCTCTTTAAAAATGTGTCACTGCTGAAATGCAGCCACATCTGGGAAGAAGGAGGAGGTGAACAAAGAACAAGAGGTGCAGACACCTCCACCACATCCCCGACAGCTCAGTGCTGCTCACTCCACCTGAAGGGTTTTGAAAGACCTTCCACAGCAAACTCTTTGCCATCTCCCCTTTGCTCCTCTTCACACTGGGGGCTGCAGGTGCAAGGAGAGGTCTCAGCCTGAGCTCTGTGCTTTGCACAGCTGGAAAAAGCCTGGGAGACCATTCCCAGCTCCCTCAGAGCCTTGGAAAAAGAGGGCTCTCTGCTGCCTTGTGCCTTGCAGCTCCCACCTCGCTGTGGAGAAAGCAAATAATGCTTCCTATGGTACGTGTTCAGAGCAAGGTGATCTTGCTCAGGCTTCTGGAATTCTCTCCTGGGTTTCTGAGGAGTGAGGTGCTGCAGAAACCCTTGTGTGACTTCGATTAAGATTTTGGGCAAATCACTTCCCTGCACTTGTGTTCTGCCCTGTGCGCCCTCCCAGTATGACAGCTGAGCTGTACATGAATATTCTCATGAGTAAATTGGGAAACAATGAGCACAGGGCAGAGCTCTGCCTGGGCTTTTAGTGCTTGGTTAAAGGGGGACAGAAAACACCCCCTAGGGAAAGGTTTCTGAGATAAACACAGCAGCAACAGCAGAGAAGAAAATTAGGAAATACCTTTCGAAGCAGGTAAAAAGAGATCAAAATAAATGCTGAGATCAGGTGAGGGGCAAAGGACAAACACAGCTCCGTATTCTTTAGCCTGTGTTACACAGGTAGCACTGCACAGCTCCCTCACCCACCTCAGCTCCTTCCCCCAGCACCACATCCCCTCCCCATCCTTAGGCAGCTGAGGACACTTCCCAGTTACCCGCAGATCCCTTGTAAAACAACAGGGAATGTGAGGTTAACATGACTTGGGGAGCGATAGCAGGGCTTGCAAAATGTCACAGCTTTCATGCTGTATGTTAACTTCCCAGCCAGTGGTATCAATCTGCAGCAAAACACAGTTATTTCATCATGACATCAGTTCACCTTTAAAGGCATATGGTAAAGCCTGCTTTGTGGCTTGCAGCAGATGAGCTTCCTATAATTACAATTTGAACTGTTCCACAGGCAGCTCTATAGATAGTGGATCAGTGATTAAAGTTGAAATCACAGGGTAAGTAGTTCTGTGACACCGTGAGTCACAACAATCATCAAAGACTCAACTCTGGTTTCTGATGAAGTGGAGATAGTGCAGTGATTCAAGTAGGGGACTGAGACTCAAGTGCTGCTACTTGGAGGCAGGAAAAGAGCAGACACATTCTTGAGGAAGATACTCAGTGCGTGCTATTGACTGGCCCCAAGCAAATCTTTAACCCTGCGTCTGGGCGAGAGCATGACTGTGCATCTCATTGCGGCGGGGCAGTGTCACACCTGAGGATCACAGGCTCCGCTTAAACATTCCCGCAGCCCATTCCCTTTGATTTCAGCAATAATGCATGCCGGGCACAGGGCTGCCGGCACTGCCGGGGCTCGGCTGCAGCCTGAGGTGTGCGTTTGTTTTTCCCTACTGAGCTTTGCTGCTCCAGGAGAGAATCCCGGCAGCAGGAGGCACGGGAGGGAAAGAAATGTGTGCTCACACTGCTGTCCCCCCAGCAGGAAGGGCTTCTTTTATTAGTATTATTTTAAACATGCAAGAAGCCAGCCCCTGGTCTGCCTGGCAAGGAACTGAGAAAATCCAGCCACTGCCTCTCCTGGAGGATAATGGGCTAAAGCATTCCCTTTCCCTGGTGTATCTCCATTAAACTTGGGTGAAGCTGATGCCGAGATAATTTTGGTCCAGGAAGAAAAAAAAAAAAATCGATGTGTAGAAATTTGTATGAAGTAACCCACGATGGAATTGCCACAGCAAAAAACCCCATGCAGATAAGAATTAACTTAATTCCCAGCAGAGAGGAGTCTCACTCACATGTACAGTAAAATGGATTTTAGCACCTGCAAGGAATTGAATCCTTTCTCTCTCAGGCTGTACAATCTGCTCCTTCTCAGCCCTACACATCCCCACTGCAGGAATGCACAAATCCAGGTGCTGGAGAACTTTTACCAACCATAAAATGGAGAAGAACTGAGGCACTGGGGGATGCTACACCCATGGCTCAGGTGACACCAAGCAGTGTCCCAGCCCAGGTGGCACTGGATTGTGCCGTGTCCCAGGGGAAAGGACTGTCAGAGGAGCTCATGTGAGAGAACCTGTGCTTTTAAGGTGAGCCAAATCCTGCAGCCAGCCCACAGAACTGCTCTGGTTTGGAAGGGAATTGCTTCCTTTGCTATTTCTGTGGAAGATGAAAGACACTTTGTGTGGCACAGGGGAGGAGGAGGAGTGACACCAAGCTGCTCCTCAGAAGATCCTCGCTCACTGCTGGATGCCTGCCACACGGGGCATGGACAGGGATGGATGGACAGATGGACATGGCTGTGCCAGCTGCACAGAGCCAGCCAGAGGCTGGGACACAGCCCAGTGCCCAGCACAGCTGCTGCTCTCAGAGGAACAGGCAGGATTTGGGGAGCACTCAGCCCAGCTGGGACAAATCTGCTCTCCACACCAGCGTGCCTTGCCCTGGCCTGATGCTCCAGGGGGAAAGATGGGGATGGGGAGCAGAGCTCTGGGTGCAGAGCAGGGTTTATCCTCTGAAAGGAGGTGACCAGCCCTGTGCAGCTTTCACACATCACCAGGTGTCTCTTCATACAGCTTGTAGCTTTAAAGGTTGTACGCAAGATTTTTGGGAATATCTGCGCTGTGTGCTGGTGTGAGGAGGGGCTGAGAAGAGGAAGAGGAGAAGCTAAATAAGAGAATTAATGTGACCCACCAGGTTACAAGGAAATCCTGGCAAGAAAATGTCACCCTGGGGTCTTGTAAGCACCCAACACTCAGACCACAGCAAAGCCTTTAGTGCAGGAATTGGAGCTTCTGAGGAATTTACCAGGAGGTTTGTCCTAACTTTACAGTGCTCATTTTAAGTGGATAAACCAAGGTAAATACATGAACTTGCCTGTGAGAAGGATAAAGTTATTTCCCACAGGACATCTTGAAGCAAATATTCATAGGATTTTCAGAACCACAACCCTACACACTATTTTAAGCAGTAGAAGGCAGAGCTTCCCATTTTCCTTGTACCCCCCTAGAAATTCTCAGCAGGTTTTGGTTTTCATCTGGAGATTCAGGACCCAGCAGCCTGGCTGAAGGCCAGCACCCAGACAGCAGCACAGAGCATCCACTGCTGGAATCCTCTGAGCAGGGAAGGGTTAAGCCCAGGGCACCCCCAGCACAGTGCAGCACCAAGGTCCTTCCCAAGGCTGCAGGAACAAAGCAGCCATCAGTCTATATTTGGCCTTTGCCCTCGGATCATTTATGACTTATTCTTCACCTCCGATGACCACCGCAGCAAGCTTTCAATCTCTTGCTCTCTAGCCTCGAGCAAGGGCTCTCCCAGCCCCCCCTTTCCAAAATCACACCATTTGCAATTAAAAGCGGCTGCCTGAGGAGGTCTGAGCAAGCCTTCCCTGCCCCTTTGTGCCCTTTGCCTTGCAGAGACCAGACTGCAGGCACGATATCGCACCAGGGCTGGGTTGAGCTGGCGCTTCTGTTCTGTTCTGTCGGGATGTGGGCAGCAGGGGGATGGAGACACCGTGCTAGGCTGCGCTTAGAGCCCAGCCTTCAGCCTTAGAGAAAAGGTCTGCAGGCCGAGGTGCTGGCCAGAACAAAGCCTCTCTCCTGTGAGAACACCCTGAGCTGCTGGGATTACTCCAGATGGGTTTCACTCAGGAAAAGTGATTTGTCTGGATTTGTTTTCTCAGCCCAGAGCTGAGAACGTTCTGTTCATTTCACAGCCCCGTCCTCTCCTACTACACTCAGAAAAATCTCTCTGATGTAAATACACAACATAATCCTGAACATGAAGACAGAAGCGTTCCTTGTTCTGAGACACCTTTATCAGGACTTCAAGCAGCTCCTGGGAAGCAGCACACACGTGTTCAGGAGACAAGTCCTGCTCCCAGCAATGCCTGTAGGAAGCTGATGAAGCAGCCTGGATGCTCCCCTCAGGTGAGTGCTGCAGGCACCTTTTGGTGAGCCCTGGACCTCATTCACAGGGGCTGTGTCCATCCAACACCCCCAAATGCATTCCTGGGGGCAGGAGAGGAAGGTGGGCACCAGGCTCTGCTCCTCTCCTTTGCCACCACCAGGGTGGACAAGGTGGAGAGTTCTGCACCCCTTCAGTTATTCCCAAGGGCCCCGTGGGGACACAAACCCAGCCCAGAACACCCCATGAGATCAGAGGACACGGATCCATTTTTTGTGGTAAGAAGGAGAAGGTGAGTGGATTTTTTTTTTTTTTTTTTT
>WEZZ01038046.1:9483-60841 GCA_013400585.1 Chloropsis cyanopogon | reverse complement strand
TCAACATCCATGGGGAAACAGCGACAGAGGGGAAAGTCCTCGCCCCGAGGGGCTCCCAATTCCAACTGCAGCGAGTATCGGGCTGCCAAAGGCATTGCTGGGTCAGGAGGCTCAGCTCAGCTGGGGGCTGCCGTGGCTAGCAGGAACAGCGAGGGGCTACCTGGCTGCGAGCCCGCGGTCAGCCTGCCTCAGCACCCGCGGGGCTCTGCTCCCCCTGCACCCCCTGAGCGCATCGCTCGTGTTTTTAACCACATTCCAGGCAGAACAGCCGGAATTTACCCCACCGAGCCCTGGCTCCCGGCGGACGGAGCCCGCCCCGCTGCGCATCCCTGCGGGCGCCGAGGCGTGGGGAGAGCCGGGCTGTGCTCAGCAGACACCGCAGCCCTTTTGCACTTCCCCAGCGCCTCTCAGCCCCGGGCTTCGGCAAACAGAGCCGGCCTGCCCTGCCCCTCGCTGCTGGAGAGCCGCACATCGCCCCGTTCCACAGCAAAGGGATCCTTACATCCCTAACCGCNGTTCCACAGCAAAGGGATCCTTACATCCCTTACTCGCAGGGATGTGAGGCGCAATCCCACGAGCAAGGGAGCTCACATTCCTCCCCCGGGCCGGGAAAAGCCCCCGGGGACAGCGATGCCCGGGGTGAGGGCTCCCTCTCCCGTCACAGCCACCTCTGCCTTTGGGAAAGGCCACGGAGCGTCCCGGGGGAAGATGCAGAATTCTGGGAAGGACACAAGGGAAGTGCTGCCAGGGCTCTGCTCAAAACCTGGAGTGGTTGTTAACCAGAAACTGTATAAGGAAGGATATCCCAAAAATGCTGTGCCTTAGCAAACCATCCAGAGGATTAGTTTAGTGTTTACCTGCAGCCTTTCCCCATTGCTCCTTCATGTTATGCACAAAAAAAAAAAAAAAAAAAAAAAAAAAAAAAAAAAAAAAAAAAAAAAAACATTTTTTCTTTGAAAANATCATTGCTTCCTTGAGAATCCCCTCATCCATTACAGCCCAACAGGGGGAGGAGGGAGGCGTGGGGTGAGACAAGTGAGCATCATCCTCCTCCAGCCCTCACCTTCCTCTGGAATCCTGGTCCCGAGCTCCAGCCCCAACGTGGGCATTTCCTGCCCCTTGGCTCTGCCTATCAAATCATTATTAATCTCTCTGGCCTGTGTATATTCATTAGATAAACACTGAAACTGTGATGGTTTTTATTGTCTGCTCCGTACACATCATAACCCTGGGAAAGACAAGATGAATTTGACAGCTAATGTAAAAATTACAGCGGGCAATATATCTTAGATTTGGGTGGAACACCAAGATGAGAGTTAATCAATAAAATCCTAACTTAGGTATTGTATGAAATGGCACTTCATTCATTATTAGGAGTTGGTATAAAACATGATTTACTGGTTTGATGTATTGGCCATTCACCTTAGGGACCTATTTTCAAATCCAGTCCAATCCAAAGTGACTAAAGATCCCTGTAGCCCGAGGGCTTGGGAAGGGATACCACTGCCAGGAATTCATGGGAGCTTGCTTGTAATGAAATGTTTGTAGGCACAGGGATGCTGGAAGGGTTAACCCCCAAACCAGCACATTCATGCAAAATCAGCCCCTTCTGAAAACATCAAGGAAAAATGAACATCTGCTGGGCATTCCTTCCTCTCCTCATGGATTCTCCCCAGCCCTGGAGAGCAAGTGCTGGATCACAGACTGCTTTCCACTTCCATTTGCTTCTCTCCCTGCTCTAGAGAGCTCCAAGAACTGAAGTGGTTGGGTTTTTTTTGTTTGGTGGTTGGGTTTTTGTAAGCCCTCAACATGAAAGGCACATTCTGACCCCTAAACAAAGATACAGGGGGGACAAAACCCCCTGGCACAGGGCAGCTCAGGTACAGCCCGGCCCAGATGCTCCACAGTGCTTGGCCATCAAACCCCAGTGAATTCCCCAGTAATTTTAAAGCCATATTCACACATCAGATTTTGAAGCCTGATCCATGTGAGTGGGACTTGGCTTCTACAAAGAAGAAGTTTAACTATAATATTAACTACAATTTTAATTATAATGGTCCAAGAACAGACCTCTAACAGAGCTGCTCTGCCATGGAGCTCCTTTATCCCCACCCCCTTCCACTCCAGAAAGAGAGGGAAGAGATTCTCCTATTGTATCACACTTGAAAATTAGGTGGGTTATTTATTTTTTTTTTTCTTTAAAAATCCTCACTTGTTTTTTTTTTGCACTGGGGTGCTGCACTACTATGCACAACACAAACTCAATCCTCCTGTAATATTTCAAGAAGAAAAAAAAAAAAACTTTAATAATTCATAAAGAAAACACATGGCAGCACAGCCCATCCTCCCTGCTCAAAAGGGCACAGAGAGCAGTGGTTTGCTCTCCTGCTGTCTTTTTACAATCAATTGCTCCAGGAGACCTTGTACAAAAGACCTGGCTCAGGTGTCCCATGAATCCAGTAGCCATCACAGCCCAGTAAACCTGAATGAGAAGTGGGATGATTTAGATGCTAATGACTAATGGAGTGATATCTGTCTGTGCAATTGGCAGCCGTGCAGGGATAGCAGGCAGCTCGCTCAGGTCTTGTCCGTGCAGGGAGAAGAGAAAGATCCCTTATCACATTTTATAAGTTTGCATTTATAGGGCAAATAAAATAGAGCATTTTTAAAACCAGGAAGCATTTCAGAGGACAGATTTTTTTTTTTCCATATAAAAATCACAGATAGAATTTAACTTTAAATACTTTTCTGGCTAGGGAAAAAAAAAATCAATTGAACTGATTACCTTGTTGAGTACCAGTGAAGATTTTAGTTGTCTTTGTAATTGCAATTTTTCCTTGCTGGCTTTTAAACATAAAAGGAAAGTGACTTTACTGCTGCAGTAAAACCATGGGCCCTAGTCAAAACCAACAAAGCAGAGTATTAACCCTCTCTGTGCTGTTCCAGCTCCACAGGCACCTTTAAAGCCTTTCTGTTCAGAAGACCAGTGGTAAATCTCTCATGTGCTTTAGAGGCAACACTTTGATTTTTTTTTTTCTCCCAAAACCAACCAATTTTGACAAGCTTCTAGGGAAAAAAAAATTAGAGGAGCTGATAATTGCTGTAACCAGCAAAGTGTCTCCCAAGGGGAGGCCAAGGGTTCCCAGGTTCCTAGGGGACAGAATTCAGCTCTGCCCAGCAGCCACACCGTGGTCACTCTGCTGTGGTTCCTTGTCCCATCTCACAGCAGCCATCTGCACTTCTTCTCCCTGATTTTCATTTCCAGAGGCACACTCAAGAGCTGCAGGGCCCTGCCTTGGTGCCACTTCAGCACCTTGAGCATGAAAAGCTCTCAGACCCCACTGCCCCAGCAGCCAGGGAAGCTCTCCCTGCAGTTTAGGGCCCATGTCCTGATGGAAATACCACTGATCTGCTGGAAATACCACCTAAAACTCTGGAAATACCACCTAAAACTCTCCACAGCCCTCTCAGATTGGATCAACACACAGGATTTTGGGTCAATACCAAAGGTTTTGATGACAACACCAGCCGTGAGGTTGGGACAGACCATGGCAGCAGCAGGGGCTGCCCTTGGCACAATCTCCAGTCTGTTGGCATTGGTGTCTCCAGCACTGCTCCTGCTCTTCCAAAGAGAAGGAACCCTCAGGCCAAGCTGGACCCTGCCTCCCCCTCCTCCCCAGATCACCATATCACAGTGCCTTCAGTGCCAAAAGAATTTTCAGTGTCACTTGGTGGTGATAAGATTCCACGCTGTGTCTCCTGAGATTTATATTTATACATTGCTCTGTGTACAACGCTCCCCACTCATAACAGGCATGGTTACAAGACAATCAGTTAGAGGGAGCAAAAATAGATTTCCCAAACCAGACGTCATAAATTCAGTCCTTCACCCATCCTGGTTTAAAACTAGCACAAACTGCAAATGTAAAAGTGACACTTGGAGGCCTCTGCAGGTCCTGAACAAGGAGCAGAAACAAGGGAGGCAAGGACTTGAGCTGGAGATGCAGCTTCCCTCCAAATAATCACCCAGGAACGAAATGGACTTTCCTCAGACAAAACAGCAAAGGTTCTGCCATTCAATAACCATTTCTGGTCAGAATTCACTTTCCTTCTAGCACCCTGGATCCTCCAGACAGCTCTTTATGCATTTCCCCTGCCACCCTAAATCACCAGCTCTATTGTAACACTTTTATTGTCGCCCATTCCCAGGCACAGCCTGGATGTGCAAGGCAGGCTGAGCAGGGAGCCAAGGAAATGGGGCTGCCCCCAGCCCGAGCCTCACTCACACACTGCTCCCACCCAGGGGACAGAGCTCCCCAGTCCCATCACACTTGGCTGTTGGATCTCGTTTCTTAAGACAAATTTCCATTTCTGATTCTTCTGGGATCCCCTAAAGGTCCCTCTCTGGATACTTGAGGAGGCAGGAGTGGTTGAAGTCACACTCCACGTCCTTTAGGGCTCTGTGTTTTCAACCACGTGGCTTTCTGGAGTCAGTACAACCTTACCCAGCTAAACCAGCTGAAAACAAGTCCAACTAAACCCAGCTTTGACTCAGGAATGATCCCACCCAGCTGGCCCTCCTCTAACACCCCCAAAATCCTCAGCAGTTGTCACTGAAATACCCCAAGCAAGGCAGAGGAAGCGCTGCGAGGTGTCAGAGTCACAGTTTGAGAGATCACAAAGTCAAAGGCTGCAGAGCCTCTTCTGGGGCTGACAAGGAAGCGTGGTAGACACTTGCTAAACTCGCAGTTTGCTCTCACTCTGCAGAGCAGGGGCTCTTGTGAAACCAAATCCACAACGCTTTTGGTGGGCAGGAGATCAAAGGTGCATCTACACAACGACTGCAGCACTTCTGTCTGGGCAGGAAGCAGAGAGTCAACAGGATTTCTTTATCTCCTTGCTTCTAATACCTTTAAATGTCTTAGAAAGCCACCAGCCCATGGTGGTTGTGCAACACTCCACACACGGGGATTTTGACAGGAAATTCAGGAATCCTAAGAGTCCCTCTGGCTTTGGAGTAATTTGTTTGCCCTTGATCTGGCACGAAAATTACCAGGTGTCTGCAACACATGGGTTTGAACACAGAAAAAGGAGTGAAACAGCAGACAGAATTCACAGTGAGAGGAGCAAAAAGCCTGAAAAATTCTGACTAAAATACTGAATTGGGTGCAGCTCCTACAACCCCTTCCAAAACAATCATCCCATGCCCGTTTCAGATGTTAGTGCTGATCACCCTGCTTGTTCTGTCCGAGGCTTTGCAGGTGGGTCTCACACCAAGCTGCCACCAGCCAGGGGTGGTTCCTAAAGAGCAGCTCCCAACCCCAGCGTGTTTAATGCCATGCAAGGCTCTTCCTCAGCCCTGCACTCCCCAGCCTCACACTGCATGTTCCTGCCCTCATTCCGAGCGAGGATTTAGCTCCTTGTTGTCAGAGGATGAATGTTTTTATTCTGTTTGCTCCCAGGCCAGTATCAAAAGCTCCCAGTACATGGGTTAACCAGATGATCCTTTAATACACAAAGGACCCCCAAACAGCTTAACCTTAACCCATCCGTAAAGATTCCACCCAGCCTGCTAATGCTGTCCTGAATCGTGTTCTCTATTATTACGTCTGAAATCCGTTAAAATTTCACACAATTTCCTGCACAGCAGTGTATATAATAGTGCTGGGAGCCAATATGTTTCTATAATTGGGCCTGTAGTGGGGCAGAGTCCAAAGCAATTAATCCAGCCTCCTTCCTTGTTTGCGCCCATATAAAGCTGACAGGGTAGAGAGTAATTGGAAGTGAGCGGCCTCTATCCCCTACTTTAAATTAATATTTTCCTGTTCTGATTTAATTTCACCCGGTAACAGTGACACAAAGACACGCCATGTCAAGCACTAAGTAATCTGCAGCAGCTGCCTTAGGAGGAAACTTTTATTCATCAGTAATATAGTGACCTGTATATCACTCCACACACTGTACACAATATTCCTCTCACACAGACAGCTGCATTTAACTCTGTATAATCAGCAGAGATGAGGGGAAAATACATATATATAAAAGTATACAGTCCTTTCTACGTGTGCTTATATGAAGATACAAAACAGATGCAGGAATTTATTTAATTATGAAACACTCAGCTTTCCAAAAGGGGGGAAAAAAAATTAAATGGCAAATATAAAAAACATGCTAATCAGCACAGCCAAGAATCCATGCAAATGAAAAGCCAGAAGTAATGGCCAAAACAGCCAGGCCATTAAATCAAATCACTGAGAAAATAATGGCTAAACTCTCTCTTACTTGTAACACTCAATTTATGTAGTCAATATGGCTCTGAATGAATGAGTGAAGGTACTAAGAGCACAAATCTAAATTCAATATACATATCTTAGAAAAATCCCCAGCGCCCGCGCTGACGAGGCCCGGCGAGCGAGGGGAAACAAAACTGCCTCAGCTGAGCTCACGCCCTGCCTGCACCACACAAAACATCCAAGTGCCCACAGATCGTGGCAACAAGCCCACGGCTGCCAAAGAACTGGGGGGAGTCTGTGGCAAGCTGGGCTTGGGAGGATGGGAATGGAGAGCAGGAGTTCCTGGAGCTACCCTGGGATCTGCACAAGGTCTGGGACTCAGTTAAACACGGCCCTGGTGGGAACACTAAAGCTGTTCCCCTTCAATACATGCTATGTTAATACACAATGTAATATATATTTTAATTCCTAGACTGCTCAGACGTGGACCAGAGACAGGAGCTCACTCTTGAAATGACATTACTTGTTGGAAATAAGGGGTTTGTTTTCCAAATAAATAGGGCTGGCTCAGTCTCACACTCCAGTTTTGTTTTCCAGGGAATTTGAAGCTAACAGCTTCTTTGTCTCCAGCTTGTGGGTCTCCGTCCCACATTGGAGAAGCACAGTAGAGTGGCACGGACAACACCACAATGGCTGCAGGCACAGCTTCCCCAGCCAAAGCATAACAAAATTCACCACTAACACCCAGCAGGCTCAGCTGCCTGTGCTTGGGAAGAGAGAGGAGCTGAAGGATCTGTTTGTAGGGTGAAGAACCAGAGATCCCAGTTTACAAGCTGGGATGTGCAGCCTGGAGCAGTGACATCCAGGTTTATCAGGGACACAGAAGGAGCTGCAGGAGGTTTACTTGCAGAAAAGTGTCGTCTCAGAGGGGCATGGCAGCTTAGCCCTCTGTGGATCAGCAGCTTATTTCCAGTTGCTTAAATTTTCTCCTCCCCTCTTATTCCTGATTCTGTTGGATTTTCTCCCTTCTCGCCAGTGTTACATTTCCATTTACAGGCAATGTGCTTAGGCCAGAGATGATCACCAGCACGGGCAGCTAGAAATGGAGCTGACCCTAAGAAGTGCCCTGCATTAAGCTCAGCTGCCAGATGATCCTACAGCCATGGCCACACCCCTGTGAGACCCCTCCTGCTCCTGCTCCAGGAGCTGAGGCCATGGGACGTCACCTTCAGCTATCACAACATTGTCACCTGCTTGCAGAAACAGCTCCTGCCCTGGCAGGGGACTTCCAGAAATATTCTCAGCCCTGGGATCGCTGTCTGCCCCAAAATCCAACGATATCACCACAGCCCTGCTCCAGCTGTGCTCACAGGACTCCCAAAATCCCAAAGCCACAGACTCAGCTACATCCTGCACAGCTCAGGCGTTTGTCCCCCAGCTGAGGACAAAGCTCCTGGCACCCACAGGGTTTGTGCCCACACCAGCAGAGGTTCCTTTCGGTGCTGGTTTAGCAGAAGGTTTGGTTCTGCACGTGCTTAGCTCTGTCACAGCCTCATTTGTTACTGCTGCTCCCATCACCTCCCAGATCCATCGACACCAGCAGACATTTCTAAACGTGACCTTGTTTTTGCACTCAAACGGCAAAAAGCTTTTCCCCAGGAATGCTTTGGACTCAGCTGCATGTGTCCCACCGCCCTTCTGCCACACATGGAACTCAAGGAGAATGGAGGCCATGAAGATAAAGGTATTTACTTCAGGGCAGGGCTTTTCTCCTAAAGAAAATCGTAACAAAACGAGCTGCTGCAGCATCCTCCAGCATCCTGCCCGCAGGGGAGAGCCAGGGTGGGCACTTGGCAATACAGAACCTCATTGCTCCAGCCAGGACAGAGACCTTCCTGGGCTAGCAGGGCAATCTGCAGCTGAGGATCCTTTTTATTCCAACAAAAACAAGCAATGACACCACCAGCACTACATCTAACCACACCCCCCTTGCTCTTATTCAGCACTTTGTCTCACGGGGACACTTGAAACAATCCCAGCCTTTTTACCTTTTTTTTTTTTCTTACTTAATTTTGCTAAATTCTGCTGTCAAAAATAGTAAATAGGAAGCAAATAGATCACCCCGATTCCACTCATTATTTCCATTGATTTTAAGTCTGGGCAGGGCTATTACGATCACGTTACAAATTGTCTATTTGTAGAAAGAAAAGTTTAAAAAATGGCAAGTTATCTGTTCTTGACCCAAAGCGATGGGCAGCATTATAACCAGCTGTTCCCCTTCACTCCCGAGGTGGCTGCAGTTAGTGGCAGAACAAATGATCCCTTTGTGCAGTTTTGCATAAATGTTTGTCAAGTGTCTTGGGCTTCCCTCACGACGT
Source organism: Chloropsis cyanopogon (assembly GCA_013400585.1). NCBI lineage: Eukaryota > Metazoa > Chordata > Aves > Passeriformes > Irenidae > Chloropsis > Chloropsis cyanopogon. The sequence goes on along the minus strand of WEZZ01038046.1, from coordinate 52,230 downwards.
TGGCTATTAAGGAACAGAAGTAAAATTCCCTGGAGCAGGAGTGTGTGTGGGGAGTTATCCACTTAGGCTAAAATCCTCGTCGATATATTTTTGTCTCGGGAGAATCCCCATGCAAATGGGAGAATAAAATCCGTGATCACCATGCAGAGGGTGGTTGCAGGAGGACAGGCAGGTGCAGGGAGCACTCGAGCAATCCTGCAGTGGCACAGCCTTCTCCAACTGGCAAAAAATGCTGGAGCCAGCATTAAAAAAAAAAAACCAAAAAAAAAAAAAACAACAAGCAGCCTCAAAAGCTTTTGAGCATCAGCCTTGCAGCCAAGCACACCCAGCACACTTCGATTTTGATGTACAGTTTGAAACAAATCAATAGCAGTATAATAATACTCAGCACGCTGTGTAATTTTTATATCATTAGTTTTCATTTTCCGCTCCCCATGCATCAAAAAACTTACAACGGGCTCGTAAAGTTTATTTAGTATTCCATGAATTCCTAATCAGTTTCATTTCATAATGATTCAGAGCGGCCGTTGCCAGGGCCCTGGTGTCAAAAAATCGATAAAACCAACACACTTTTCCTGATGGCGGCTGCAAAAGGATCTATTGTAGGGGAATTATGATTTATGTCTGGGCTGCACCACGAGCAGCAGCAAGCGACAGCCTGGCTCAAGAGCTGAGATGTTCGCCAATAATGATTTATATGCGCTCCTCTCCCTTCCCCGGCCCCCGGGGTCCCCCCTGGGCTCCAGGTGCCGGGAGCAGAGCCCGGCCTGCCTAAGCCGGGCTCAGGCGGGCTCAGCTCGCCAGCCCAGCCCAGCCCAGCCAGCAGGGCTCACCCAGCAGCGCTCCCCCCGCGCCCTGCCCTTGTCCCCAGGCTCTGTGACAATCTATTCAGCTCCAGATGAGCACGGGCACCGTTCGATTTTCAGCTCTGTGCACAAGGTGCCGATTTATCTTGGGGCACCCGCTCTGTCAAGGCTGCCCGGGGCGGGGAGGGTGGGTGCGAGCGGGCTCTGTGTGTCACCAACCAGAGGGGGACACAAAAACCCCGCGGGGAGATCACAGGAGGGACCCGAAAAGTTAAAGACTTTCAAAGGAAAAAAATCTTTTTCTGAAGAGCCAGAAGCCAAAATCCGAAGGTTGCGGTGGTTTCTCAGCCACACGCGGGAAACAGGGATGCTCCGGGCTCGGGATGGATGTGCGGGGATGGGGAGGGGGCTCCTGCTCCGGGAGGAAGCAGCAGCGAGCAGGGCTAGCAGAGGGTTCCGCTTCATTTCATATGGAAATCAGCTCGGTGCTTCTCCAGCGGGGAGAGGCAGGGCCGGGGAGGGGCTTTTGGAAACAGAAAGCGCAGGTAGAGCTTCTTGTTAAGGTCCTGTTTACAGAGAGGATTAACAGCATCACTTAAACATCTAAATTAATTTATTGAGGTGCCTTTACTACCCTTTTCTGATTTCCGTGAAGAATTTTGAACAGCCCTGCTCCATGAGGAGCTTCCCTGCCCTCACAAAGCTGTTGATGCTTTTCCAAGCACAGTCCTTCAGCCTCCAAGGCACAGCCACCTTTCCATCCTAATTTTAAATATTAATATGTACAGCAGCACGTATGATAAACAGCTTGCTTTCACATCTTCTGGGCTCTAGCACAAGCTGCAAGGAACAGGATGTGTTTGGAGTCACCATGACCCAACACAAGCACCAGGAGCTCCAGCAAAGCTCCCTCCACTGTGCCAGTCAATAAAGTAAATTATTGGGGTTTTTCTTACAGCAGAATCACCCTGCTTTATTGGGTACATTAGGCAAGAGAGGGGAGCAAAGGGGGAGAAATATTCAGAGAATGATCTCCCTTTCAGGTGAGTTGCTGGCCAGAAATCAGGCTCGTGGCCAGCACACAGTTGCCCTGAGCCCTCACTCACAATTTTAGCCTCTGGCCATCACATGAGAAGTGCTCAGCTTTGGGGCTGGCTGGAGGAAGGAGTGCACACAACCTTCTACAAGGACAGTTCATGCAAAGCATCACCTCTCCCTTCCCTCTGACAATCGTGTTCACAAGGTTTTTTTCTCTGTTAAAACACAGACCTGAAACTTTCTTGTAAGAATAAAGCTGAGGTTCACACCCAGCTCTAGATCTCTGAGTGAAACACTGCTTGGTCCTTCTATGAATACATGCAGTTAGAAGGTTGAAAATTAAGTATTCAGCACAAGCTCCTCAGCAAGTCTCTAGTAAACAAAGGGGAAGTTTAAGTTGGAATTATGCCACTTGGTTAATAACAAGCAGTTATGATGAGATGATTCAATAGCTTGGGTGAAATGAAGGTCCCAGAGATAGTATTGCCTCCATTTATTTGCATACCTCGTGTTCACACACACTGTTTGCTGATTATCTTGGAAAAGCAAAGGTTGAGATCCAAGCTTCTCCTGCTCTCCCTGCTCCAGTGTGAACACAGGCCTTGTAAACTGAGAGTGTATCAGCTAGCAAAGCACTCGGAGGCACCCAAGGGTGCTGGTGTTCTTATTTGGGGAGCAATTCCACGAAAAAGCCTCCCTGGAACACAGCATCCCCTAACAGGGACATGCAGACAATTACACGGGTCTCTGACAGAACAGTTGACAGGTATTTGCTGCCAGCATGAAGTCGAGTAACAGAAGTAATTAGCCAGCAGCTTTCCAAATTTATATTCTCTTTCTGAAGCAACAAAACCGATTTATTTATTTTTAAATCAGGCTGGTGAGTGATGGTGATTTAGGGAAACTGAAGCCACTGAAGGAGGTTTTGTGCTGTCATACAACAAGCAAGTTTCTTTTCTCTCCCTGAATAGAGCCCAAAAGGGCTCTAAGGTGCAAGATTTGGAGGCAAGAAGAAGCAAAATGTAGACAGTATTAAGAAAAGGTGAAAAAGATAGTTCAGGGGAAAAAGATGCATGCAGGGAATGAGGATGAAACTCTTCCAGTTCATGGCAAGAGGAACTTTGCAGCTACAAACTCCTCCTGTTCACTCACAGCTCGCTCGCTTTGTGCTGCCTCCAAGATGTTGAACAAAAACTTCTCAGCAAGGAGTGAATTTTCTTAAAATCCACCTCAGACTCCCCATGAGTGAAGGGACAACAACTGGGCCAGCAGACAGCACACCTGCACATGAAGAATTCTGCTAGAAAAGGCATAGCCCTACTTTTATCACCTTTGAATTTAACCCAGGAATTACTGGATGTAGTTATTAAGACCAATCTTATTTAAAAGACATTTTTCAGAAAGACAAAAAGACCTGCATGGACAACATAATTACATCTTGGTTAGCATAAGTTACCAATTTTGGTACAGCCACATTAAAAAGAAAATAGAGTTCTCTTCCCCTCAAAAAAAGTAGATGTTGTTTAGAACTGCACTTTTACTGTGTTGGGGGGGGAGAAACTGGCTAAAATATTGAGATTTAAGGGAAAAAAAATAATCATGGGTTTATATTCCCGGGCTCCTGTGAATATTTTCAGCATATTTCACCATATCATTGCACGGTGGGCTCTGTTCCTGCTGCCAGAATGGATGTTCCATCATTTCTATAGTGGGCCTGTGTGACATTCATTAAGTGCAGCTACAAAGGGAGAGGGTTAAACAGCACGGCCTCTTTTCTCTGATTTGGTCATACATCAGCAGGCGCTCCAGGTTAAATGCCCAGGATCCTGCAGCAGATGGATCGGGAGAGGCACGGAGGCAGATACTTCACCCCACACTACTTAACCCAGGGAAATGAGTCTCGGAGTCGGTGTCATGGTAAAATATGGAAGCTCACTCAGATAATGTGCAGTTGAAAATTTTTTTTCCCGAGCCTTTACAAGCGACTGCACGTTAAGATCCCGCACACCCCCTTCTGCAAACTGCCAGCTCACTCCTCTGCAGAGCCTATTTTTGAGTGTAATTTGTCTTTATTGACTATCAAATAAGAATTTAAACCCGTAGTGCAATCAGTGGTAGAAGCCCCAAATATTTCTTCTTCGCCTCCAGCTTCACCCCGAGACAAACTGCACACAGGGAGGTTTATTCTTCCTTTCCCAAAAGTCCTTTTGAAATATTAGAGCAGACACCTACTTTAAAGATATCACCCCACTGTGCTTTGTCTGGGTCTGAAGAACGGGTCTCACACTTGCCTGTCTCAGGAGAGCCCTGGGAGCCCTCCCAGTGCCAGGTGCTGTGCCAAGTGGGTGTCCTGCCCTGTCCCCCAGAAGCTGTGCACCTCACCTGAGACTCCTCTGCACTTCTGTCTCATTCCTGACTGCTGTACTCCCAGGTGTTGGTTTCTATCTCTAATTCTCAGTCATTTGTCAGCTAAAGGCAACGCACATCTTCAGCTGTGCAGTGTTTCAGTGTTCTGGATTAGCTCAGCTCCAGAATGTGTTCCTAAGAAGTTTTTCAAGAACACAATTCCAGCAGCTTTTGGGAAATGCACTATTAAAGCCCTGTCAGCAGGATGCTGCCATTGTGGCATGTTTGCAATGCATCTGCAAGGCATCAGCCAAAAGATCTAATAGTCCTGCAGGTCAGAGGTCCCATCTGAGTTTTTTCAGTAATGGCTGAAGCGGCTTCATTCTTCTCTAAAGCTAAATCCAAAGTTTTACTATCCCAGTTCACATACACAGAAGAGGAGCAGGGTAAGGGTAAAGACACAGTGCTGAGAGATAAAGAACAAAATACTCTGCTGTTGCCTGCCTTAGTTTATTCCACCCACCCCCCAAAAAAAAAAGTAAAAGTCAGAATCCAACTAATCAATGCAAAGAGACACAGTTACCACACCAAAGTGTTGGTACATGGGCACACATGCACACAGGATCATAAGGCAGTTCCAATAATTCACATTCTGACATGGACAAACAAGTATCGAGTTGTGACCACAGTCCTTCCTTTCTCTTAATCCTAATTGAAATCCTGAGCCCTGCAACATCTATTGTGTTTTTTAATATCTCAGAAATAATTGCTAATCAAAGCCTCACGCGGCGGGGCCGGTAGGAAGTGGATCCATGTCCTCAACACAAAATTTTCATGTGAGCTGGAGGAGTGGGAAGATGCAGGGACACCTAATTTCCACCTTGCAATCCAGCTCCATCTGATGAAAAAGATTGCTCAGCAGTCAAAAATCAAAGTCACACTGTCCTGGGGAGAGCCGGAACGGTGACAGGTCCGAGCATGCCGGGAGAGCAGGCATGCAGGCAAGTGAAAATTTGGTCTCCACTAGGTGTGGAAAGTCAATGTTATTTGTTTTTAAAGTTATTTTAGCAAACATGTAGCTTTTGTTCTCTTATCAGGACTGATTGGACACAGGGGGGGTTCCACTATCTTATTAACCTTACCAAGTCTTTGCCATTTTATCTTATTTTAAAAAATTATTTCTGTTCATTAGTGCCAACTCCACCAGAAGAAATCCAGTTGGTTTTCCCCAGTCTGTGCTGGTTACAGCAGTGCATGATTTGTTCCCTTCTGACAGAGGAAAGAAATCTATACAGAAAGAAAATAATTCAGCGGCAACTCTTTATCACTAAAATATTTAACATCTAAGAGCATTTTTGAAGCTAACGCAGTACACACATAATTAACAGCTTGCCTCGCTAATTAGCTGCCTCCTTGCTAATGAGGTAGCAATAAGCTGAGCAGCAGTCACAGAATGTGCAGACAAGGTCTTGCCAGGCACTTTGCGACTTCTGTCAAAACAACCAGCGACACTTTTCCTTCCCAAACAGCTGAACGCCGTGCTAACAGCCCCAGGCTGGGGTGTCCCTGCCCCGTCCCGGGGTGTCCCTGCCCCATCCCGGGGTGCCCCTGCCCCAGCCCCGGCTCCAGGTGAGCTGTGCCCATCCGTGCCCACCTCACTCGCATCCCCAGGCGTGCCTGCGGAGGCTGAGCTGGATTTACAGCGTTCAGACACCAACACCTCTGTCATCCAGCCCTGGCCTCTTCCACAAGGGCAGCTCCCCTCCCAGCCAGATTTTCTCCCTAAACACCTGGATGATTAGGTGTCATCACACACAGGACAACACATGAGATTCCAGGGCTGGGAAGCAGCGTAACAGGACGGGTGGCACAGTGGAAGAGAAAGCTCAGGCACACACAAACCACAAATTCTGGTCTCTCTCGTGTTGGGGTTCAGCCTTACAAGCTGCTCCTTAATTCCTGATCCAGTGCATGGACAGGGGGTGGGGGCAGGGGAGCTGTCCAGGAATCCTCTCCCACCTCTGTTCCATCATTATTATCATTTAACTACACCACAACACAGCTCTGGCGCAGAGAAGCACTCCAGAAAAGCAACGTTCATGCCTCTGATCCAAACTGAAAACACTGATATAGAGATGGCTCCAAAGATCCACCTTTTCCATGGTCCTTCCAGAAAGGTTCCTTCACATCCCCACCACAACAGCCTGACCCTTCCCAGTGCCCAGCCCCTGTGGTGCTGGAGGGAGCCGTTGCTGCAGAGGAGCAGTTCCAGAGAGCAGGAACAATTCTCATCAGGGCTTAAAAGCATCTCACACTCACAGGAGCTGATCTCGAGTCAATACCCAGTCTCTTGGAAATAATTGTGTTGAATACAGAGACAGTTGATGCTGACAGTTGGTTGTTTCTTAATGAAACAGATTTGGGAAAATTCAGATAAACTTTGTGTCTGGGGTTTAAAATAAATAAAATAGATAGATGCAGGCCAGAACAGTAGGAGTGCAAGGGGGGAAAAAAGGCAACCACGTGAGCTCTCAGGCACTGACAGCTGCAATTTTAACAAGCTTTGTAGCATTTAACTCTCATACATATATTTTTCAGCCAGGGCTGCAAATCTTATATTGCTATTTAAGCTGGAGATAATTCCAGGACCAAAGTGATCTTGAACTAACATGTTTTAAGACAGAAATGCTGCCTCAACTGTGAAAGGTGCTGCTAACAGTAAAATTAGAGTGAGCAAGGGCAGGAGCTGGACCATTTGTGCCTCCTACTGCCAATAGCATGTTTGTGTCAAGGTAACTGATTTCCACGGAGTGCCCAATACGGAATCAATAAAATCAACCTTCAGTGGTGTTGAACTTTGCATTGTGCAACGACAATAGCTCAAATTGAATTTTAATTCTTTTAATTATAATGGCGCTCAGAGGCCACATCACGAGAGGATTTGGTTCATCAAGGAAAAAGAAGCCACAACAGCAGCTGGCAAAAGATGTCAACATCAGATATTTGCACAAGTGTACAGAGGCATTCTGGGCTTTATCCTTGACAGAATAGCCAAAACCTAACTGTCCCTCGGCTAAAAAGCAAGGCTACACTTTTTTTTCCAGGGGTTCTTCACAAGTAATAGCTGTTTTTATAAAGGAAAAAATATAAACCCCTAAACTCCATTTATACCATCCTTAAAAAAAAAAAAATAGACAAGGGAGGGAGGGAAGGAAAGGTTAAGGGATTAAACTTTGCAGATGCTTTGCACAGCCTGGCTAAAGCTCTGGAAAGACCATCTCAACCTTTGATCCCTTTGGGGAAAGAAGCAGTTATTTGAGCAGGCTTTTTAGGAACACATGCTGGGGACATCTGTGTCAGCAGACCCTAATCAAGGCAGACCCATAGCGCTGGAGCAATTTGTGTTCCAGGATTCAGACAAGAATATGAAATTCCTGATGGGATAACTAGCTACCTGTAGGGGCATGGATGAGTTTCCTGGATAGATTGTGAATGAGTGACAGTTTAATCCAGGTTTTTTCCATGTCTGTTTTTTACAGGCTTTTTTCCTTCTTTAAATCTAGGAGTCTTTAAAAGCGATAGATGTTCAGGGCATTACCCAGAAGTTCACCAGCTTCAGGAGGAAAATTACTGTTTTGCTCTATTTCCATCTCCCCCCTCTCCCAACTTGAAGTAACTTTAACAGAACATCCTCTGTGTTTGCACATGAGTGGTTCAACACGAGGTTAAAAATAAGAAAGAAGAGCATGGGGTTTAAAAAAAAAAAAGTTTAAAAAGCTCCACAGATGACTAAACACACCCTTAGCTTTCTTTCCCTTGCTCCCCAAATTTTCCACACAGCAAAAAATGGGAGCAGGCAGTCCAGTTGTTTCAATGGCACAGACTAACACAGGCCTGTGGCACGAGGATAAATTCTGCCCTGAATTAACACCAGCAAGAGTAACTGGAGTCTCAGAGAGCACTGTCAATATTTGCTCCACTTGTCATTGACAGGAAGCACAAATCCTGTGGCCTGAGCCTGAGCACATTCCCAAGCCTCAGAGCCAAGCAGGCACAGCTCAGGGGGCCACTGAGATCAGCACCCTCAGAGACCTGCCCACGCACAGCCCCACAGGTGGGACCAAACCCAGCAGGGCAGCAAAACCCCAGCGCTGTCATGGAAGGTGTCACCACCAAAGTGACACCAGGCAGTGGCAGCATCTGTTCTGTGTTAGAGGTAAATGCTTCATGAGGACAGGTATTCTCCTGAGAGCGCCTCCGTGGCGTGAGAAACATTTAGCATCTTGCTGGTTGCAGCCTTACAGGAGCCTTCATAAATTATCCTAAACCCTTGTAGATTATTTGTTACTTCCCCTTGACTCCTGCCTGAGACACTGGCACTGACAAGGAGCTCCCAAGGCCTGTGCTTCCTAAAGCACTCAAAGCATGTAATGACATTTTCTAAAAAACATTTGTGTTTAAATTTTAGAGTATGCCACTGGGTTCTGAAAGGTTTTCCTTTCCTGGATGCACAGACAGCACTATTTCCTTGGCACATTACTGAACTTCTCCCTCCTCCCCCTCCAGCAGGAAGTAACTGTGGGAAACCCTTCCAGCAGGATGCAAGACCAGAGGCATGAGTTTAAGGTGGCCACGTTGATGAACAGGTGGCAGCCTGCTTCTCTGGCAGGGAAGGTCCTTCTGATTTTCTACATCCACACAGCAAACTCAATGAACTGTGGCAACACTCCCAGCCCAGGCTGGGTCACCATTTCAGCTGCTCTCCTCAGCTTTTGCAGCAGGGTGGGATAGAAAAGAACCAGATTTCCTCCCTGCATCCCCTCACACCTGTGGATGCACAGTCTGGTCAGAGAAGGAGAAAGTTAGATAAGATTTCCCATGGCTCAGCCTGGGGGACATTGGGGAGTTAGAGATGAAGAATTCCAAACAATCTGCAGCTGTGATCATGTTAACGTGCGCTACGTGATGTTCATAGTAAAGTGTTGATTAACCAAATATATTAAGTAAATGTCCACTTAAGTCCACCTGTAGCCAACTAAGAAAAGATCTATGAATAGAAGAAGAAACTTTTACCTATCATAGCAACTGAATGATAAAGTCTACATTTGTTGCCTTCCCCACTGTCCCCAACACCACCAGGGACGATTTTGTAACACACACCAACACCTGGAACAGAGCTGAGCTGCTGCTCTGCTGTTCCTGCATTTCTCAGGGCTGCAGGGGGCTGTCCCAGCCAGCCAGGGAATCTGCAGTCTGGAGAACATCCCTGCACAGAAACACCACCTGAACCCCGGATGAGCAGTCCCATTTCGTTAGAGCAATCCAGCTGCACCTAATTCAAACAGCAATGAGCTTGCTGTCTGCTTTCTTACATTACTTCTTCCTGAATCCTTCTGCTCCACTCTACATCAAGGGGGGAGGAGGAAAAAAAAATCATTTCTTTCCTCCAGAGCTAATTCCCATACACTGCAATGAGAGAAATGCAATGTTCTGAGCAATAAAAGCTGGAAAGTGGAATTATTTTCTGCACCATTCAGATGGAAATGAAGCCTAGCCTCAATTCTGCCACCCACCTGGAGCCATGGTATGATCCTATAGATCTTTGGATCAATACTGCATCATAGCTACAAAACCAGAAGAGGGCAAAAGAAGAGGCACAAAATCAAGGAGTGTAAATTTTAACTAAATTAGTTCTGTAAGGGTTCTCCCCTTCACTGCTGCTCTTTGGAATAAAGTACAGCACTCAGCCGGGGGACAGAGGGCGGCCAGAGCGTTTTGCTTCCTTCAAAGACAGCTGGTGTTTAATTCTGAGGGCCATTATCCCTCACCCCAAATAAACGCACGAGATTATGTTGCATATTTTCTGTTCGACTGTGTGTGGAGAGAACAAGAGAGAGCGCTACACCCCGTATTATTTCTTAATGACTCACTAAATTGCAGCAGCTCCGCGGGAGGAGCGGTTCGAGCCGCCTCCCCGGCTCCCACCCACCCGGGCACTTTGTTCCGGGCTGCCAGATGAGTTTCTGCCCACACAGCAGAGAGATGAGGAACGACAGGGGGCTGTGTTTGTTTGCTTGTAATTTCGGGCTGCCTTACATCACAGCACGTAGCTGAACACGCCATCGGCAGGGAGAGAGGATGCTCAGCGCTCCTTTCCCAGCTGCCCGAATCCCGGGCTCTCCAGGGACAGCTCGTTTGTGCCTGAGGGACTGTTATTTCACGGGCTCTGGGACATGGGCTCCAGGGAAGCACTGCTCAGAAACCACCTGAGTGATAAAAGGGAGTAAAATCTCCTTCCACGGATTTATTTGGAACTCGGAGGTTTTTCCATCTGGAAGCTCTACCTTGTTCCTCTTCTCCAGAGGAGACTCTGGCTCCTACCCTAGAGCTGGCCCAGACACAGAGAGCACTCTGCTGCAGAGGGCACAGATCCAGGCACACTCCCAGAGGCCAGAGAAGGAGGAACAAACCACCACAGCCACAAAAGCCCTTGACTTTTTACCAGGCAGAAACACAAGAAGCCAAACACAGCCTGCTCTGAACGCAGGAACACCTCACTGCTACAGCCGCATCCACAGCCCAGCCCCAGAGGAGAAAGCAGGAATGTCCTACCTTTCCTGGGAGGTGAACCACGCGTGGGAGCCTCACACACAAGCTGGGAGCCAAGGCAGCAGCTTCCCAAAGCACACCCCAAGCAGGCCACACCGCAGCAGCCTGGCACAAGCACCACTCAGGAAGGGCTGGGCCCCCCAGCTCCTCTTTTATTTCCTGGGTAATCGCCCACAAGTTCTTCTTTTTAGCTCTCAGTAAGTCCTGAGTTATTCCACGGCTGTGAATGCCCACAGTTACCAACAGTGTAATGCTGAGCCCAAATCCTTCACAGCTGCACCCAGGATGTTCCTGCAGTCATCAGCCCTGAGCCCTCAGTGGGACACACAGGCAGATCCTTGCCCAAAACAGGGCACAGGAGTTCATTCTCCTGGATTTCCTTCCAGGTTGCTAATCCAGGACAATGTTTATAACCCTGGGTTTATTTCTGTGGTGTCCCCAAACACTTTAGCTAATAGAGATGAACCTTCTGGTACCAGTTTATCTTTTCTCCTCTATGGCAATATTTAATGCCTCCTTTCATCCACTTCAGTAATGAATCATCTGGTTTTGTATGATTAGGGTTATGAGCAGCTCAGTTCTTGAACAGTGGAACATTAGGGCAGGGATAGAGGTGCCCATAGGACAGAGATAAGGATTCATGAAAGAGGAGACTGGGCTGATTCAAGAGAAATGCATTTAAAAATGCATTAGTGAAGAGCAACAGAATGAAAATACTTGATGAATATTTTAAGTGGCCAAATATTAAAAGTGTGTGTGTATATATATTCACAAAGCCAAAGGCACTGGTTTTAATGTCCAACCAATCTGTAATTTGCATCACTGCTGGGATTTATCTGAATTTATCTCAATTTATGGGACGAGTTTGTGAGGTGCTTCAGTTAGCTGGCATTGACCAACAGAAAAACCCAGACACATCCACACGTTTCTTGAACACTTCCCTGGGCACTCTGTTCCAAAGCTTTACAATCCATTCTATGAAAATCTTCCTCCTGATATCCAACCTAAGCCTCCCTGGTGCAAGTTCAGCCTCTTCCTGTCATCCTGTCTCCTCTGTGGGAGGAGAGACCGAGCCCCCTCACCACAGCCTCCTTTCAGGAAGCTGCAAAGAGCTAAAAGGACCTCCTAAAACCTCCTTTTCTCCAGCCCCAGCTCCTTCAGCTCCTCCACAAGGCTTCCTCCACCCACAGACAAGAGCAGCATCCTCATTACCAAAAGCATTTGAGGCTTCTGCCAGCTCAGAACACCTCACAAACACTTTTAATTAATTTTTCCAGCATGCAGGATGAGTAAACACACTATTGTTGATGCTGTCAGCTCTCTGATATAAGTCCCAGACCTCTTTCAGTTTCACTCAGAAATACTTTGACCTCTGTCAAAAACTCATTGACAATAAGGTCTCTGCAAGTAAATGTTTGCAGCAGCAACAAAGGAGGAGGTAATAGTCTGCCTGCTCTGCATACAGGAGGCACAATACTGCCTCGGATTTTTATGGTAATTTCTTCAGATACAGTATCAAGCTTTGGCGACTTTTTAACTGCTGAATTACAGTCCTATTTCTCCCAAGGAATCCTGAAATCTGGGTTCCAGGCAGAAAAAAACTCCTTTGGTAGATTTTGTACCGTGCAAAACCCCAAATATTTATTTATTTACAACCACTACACACATAGGAAAGGGTGGCCAGCAGTCTGTGAAATTATTGTTTGCATCTAAATGTAGTTAGCACAGCTGAGGACTTAATACTTGGCTAATGCCTGCGATCCTTATTAACATAAATATTGTCCCAGTCAGGCGGGATGGAAGTCATACACGAGATAAGATCTTGTCTGTTGCTGGTGATATGATCTCAACACTAGTCAATTAAAACTGCTGGAGTATTTTGTAATCATTGTCATATCAAATTACTGCACTGATGCATACGTTAACTAGGAAAAGTTATTACACTGCCACGTGGGGCGAGAGAAGGGCTAAAGGAACCCTGCAGTGCTGGTAGTTTATGGAGGCATAAAAATTACAGTGGACAGCGTTATAGTTATTGCAAGGACCACTGTAATTGTATAATAATTCTGTTTACACTTGTCCATCCTATTTTTCTTATAGAAAGTTATATATGAAATGATTCTATGGGACTGTTCAAGGGACCAAGATATAAACCTCTGGAGATTGTTTTTCCTCACTCTCTCCAATGGCACTTTACAATGTGCTCTCCTTTGCAGAGCCTGACTTTGGGTAGTCAATATAACATATTCCTATAAGACTGTCAGTAGGATTGGTGGGGTAATTTGCAGAGGTTTTGTGGATCTGCAAATTGAGAATCAGCCCTTGGAGGATTAAGGTTTCAAATTTAATTTTACACTAATTCCAGACATTTTTAAAAAAAACAACAAGCTTGGCTTTACTGCCTCATATACAAGGTTATTTACTTCTCCTTGGGCTGTTTTTATGGTTTGGGGAGGATCCCAAGCTAATGTAACACTGCCCTGACTGCTCAGAGCTGCACCAGCGAGGTCCTGGCTGACAATTCCAGTGGAGTTCACCTGGAGCAAAGCCAGCACCTGGTGTGGAGGTGCTGAAGCCCAAACCTGCCCCTCGCTTGCAGGGGAGCATGAGAGCAGCAAAAGGCATGTGGGTCACATGGAATGATCCCCTCCAAAAAGATCTGCCATTCCTGTCAATCAATTCCTTGGCTTTCTCTTGCCACTAGTATCAGCAATTCATTAGTTGGAATTATCTCCTAGAAAAGCCAGCTACTGTCAGGGCCCTGCTGGGAGAAACACTGCAAACACAAAGTTAGAGCAAGTTCTTGCCCCAAAAATCTCCACTCTGAAATCTCTGCAGTGCCAAGCACCATGACCATAAGCAGTACGCAGAATATTGTTTCCTGAACTAAATTGCAGATTGTTATTTTATTTAAGAGGAGAAAAGAAAAATAAAATTGGACAGCACCCATAGAAAAAAGTGAGGTTTCACCTAGTGATAAAGGTAGTTATGCTCCAGTAATGAGGAGAAAGGGAACTTGCTATCAAGAATTAATGAGATCACAAAGAACAGGCAGGGGAAGTGAACGTTTTTAAAATGTCCCTGCTGAACACCAGGAATAATAGAGTGAGAAAAAATGGAGTAGATCCCTGTGGTAAAAACTATTAGAGGCGGCGAATTATAAAACTATTAACCAGAATGTAACTCCCAATTAAAAGATGATTTAACACTGGAATCTGATGGATGAATTTTGATTAAATGGAGAACTATTAGGAGCCCTGGGAAATGGACTTCTCCTGCCAGTTCTAAAAGTTAAAAGGCAGTTTGATATAAAAATTTATAAATTAAGGTTAATTACTTTAAATAACATGGCTGGAAGCAATAAAAAGAAATTTATAATATTCTCTGGAGTTTTAGGAAAATAATATAGATATCCGCACCTCTCAATGGAAAATCGAATTAGCATCCCCAAGTACAGGTTGACAAAGACAAAGGCAAAATAAACTGGCTGGCAAAGGGGCTGAAGGACTCCTGGCCTTTGATCTGCCAGGAAACTGTGTCCGGTGCCACAGTGACTCTGTTCCCAGGGTTTTTTGTGTGGAGGAAATGCTCTTCTTCCCTTCAGCCTCTGCACCCCGTGCTGAGCGCGCTGCAAATCAAAGGATGGATGCTGGAGACGTCCACAGGGGCAGGCTGATCCTCCCGCCCTTGAAGAAAGGTTCGGCTCTACGAGCTGGCAGGGAAAAGTGGATATCAGGTAACCAGATCTGGGATAGCAGTGGGAGGCAGTAGCCTAAAGCAAGGTCAAAGAGTCCTTCTCTTAAGGGCTCATGGTTGTTACTTACCAGCCTTTAAATACTGTGAGGATCCAGGCTGGGTGAGGAGCGGGCTGGCCCCGGGAGGTGGGGTGGGTTATTCAGAAATGTGGGGCTGGACCCTGAGCCAGGGCAGCTCAGCTGGAGGGGGTTATGTTACATTACAGCTGTTCTCCTGGAACACCCTTTAATGTAGAGGGAGTATTTGGGGATAAGGGACTTCGTTCAGCTGGAATCTCCTTTATCCTTTCAAGTGGATCCCACGGAGGAGGTGGGGACTGAGGAGGAAAAGCATGTGCCCGTGTCACTCCACATTAACTGCCTGGGCTGGATCGTTCCCCGAGGAAATACAGCAGAAGGCAGCAGAAGAGGAGACGGCTTCTCCTGTGACAGCCTCCTGGGGCTTTTACACAACCACTGCCAAAGGGGGTCATGGACAAGGCAGAACGCCTGAAAGGTTTCCACAGATCCCAAGGGATCTCCTGGAAACTGGAATACAGAGATATTCTTCACTAACAAATATTTCCCCTTGTCCCCTGCTCCACTCTGACCCAGATGTCAGGGATGCTCCTTGAGCACTGCACCCAGGACAAGAGAACATCCCCAAATCCCCGCAGGTCAGGTCACACCAGCTTCTCTCAGCCAGGATGCTGAGGAAGCTCCCTGCTCCTTTCCGGTGTCCCCGTGTCCATGCAGATTCCCCTAGGCAGTGTGGAACGCGCTGCACGCTGGCTCCAGCTCCTGCTTTACTGCCTGCCCAAAGGAAGGGGCAGATCTCTGCAGGCTGACCGGAGCAGAGCCCCGTGTGCTGTGCCCCTCCCTCCATCAGCGCCCAGCCCTGGGAAGGCCGCGGTGGAGGAGTCATCCCTGCTCCCCATGTTCTGCTGCCCCTCCAAGGGATGTCTGTCGCTGTCCCTGCTCGGAGCCTGGCTCCTTTCCGTGCCTCCTGAGTGCCTGTGCTTGTGTGTCCACCGAGCTGTCCCTTCCCCAACCCTGCTCTCCCACTGCCCAGCGTGCCTGAGCCCACCCACCTACAAACACACCGTGCCAGGCTCCTCCTGTCACCTTCCTCCCCCAGCGCCCCCCCAGAAGTAATTTCGTGCCCGTCCACTCGGATCTGACCCCAGAACACCCTCCCCAACACGGCACAACCCACCCCGCTCTCTGAGTCACCGCTCTTCCACACCGTGATCAGAAACCTCTCTGCCGATGAGCCATTTTTTTCCTATTTTTGGTTCCTTTGAGTGTTGACCCTTGAAATTTCCAGCTCCTCCCTACCCCCTTCCCTGTTCCCCCTCTCAGAGTCACCCCGTGCCCCCCATTCTTTGTCTCCCAGGCTGGCCTGCCCCAGCCAGGGCAGCGCAGTGCTGCTCCTTTAAGGCTCAGTGCCTGTAAGTGATTACTCTTGGCTATCACTTTTTCTATATCAGACATGTCATGGTGAAGAATCTTCAACCTTGACTCTTACAGCTGCCCTAATTATAGGACATATTTTTGGTGCTGTGTCTTTATTCCTCTCCGTGCTGGCACTCTGACCCCGGTGCTTCCTCCGTCGCGCTTGTGTTAACAAGGTTGTCCATTCTCCAGTTTCCTCACTCTGATTTGTAACTCGAAATTACCATATCTGGCTTTCACTCACTGACAACCGTCACTTTAAATAGGCCTTTTAAAGTTAATACGATGTCCATTCTAAAGTGGAGTATTACTTTTCAGTGATGTTAAATGAGCAATTTAAGGAGCTATAGGCTTTTCTTATAAGAAAAATTAAATTTTATCTGCCACTTAATTTATGTATAGGGCTAACCCTAAACAAATCTGTCATAAGCTGCTGCCATCCCTAAAAAAAAAAAAAATAATAATACAAGAATAACTCTAGTTAATGGTAGTAAAATACTGAAGAAATATATGGATTATTCATAAAAACATGTCTGGCTCATACTTTTTAGAGCCTCAGGTACATGGTGCCGCAGGCATATGCTCCTTTTTGGGTCTTGTCCAGTGGATTTAGTGGATCCATGGCCAATAAGGACAATATCAGTGGCTGGGAAATGTTTGAGCAGTCATATCAGTAAACAAAACAGCTCCCACTGTCTCTGGGGAGGATATTAAGGCTAAGGAATATTTTTGCTGAGATGAACAGACTCCAGCTCCTGCTGGAGAGGGCTTTGTCCCATTCCTTCAGCTCCACAGACGATCAGTGCAGAACCTGACCAGCTTTTTGTCCTGAAAGTCTCTCTTTGCACCCCTCTGCCTTCCAGCTCTGCCTGGAATCTCCCACTTCTCACTGCACTGTGAGAGAAACTATTTGAGAGCAAACCTCCCTTCCTGGAGAAAACCCTTCTCTCCAGGCAGCTCCAGCAGCTCCAAGCTGCCTGAGATTTCAGCGTTGATGTGGGATCAACATGCTGGGCCTGATGTTTTTCCCTTGGCTTCTGAAAGGTCAGAATGGCAGTATATTGAATCTCTAAACACACTGATCACACAGCTCTGCTAGCTCACCAGAATCCATTAATATCCAAGATACTGGAAGCAAAAGGGAAAAAAACCCTTCCTCCATGAACTTAAATCAATTAGCTGGGACTAAAAAATGTAGATTCTTGTGGAAGAATAAAAAATGGAAAACACCAGGCCTCATTATCCTGTCCCTGAAGTGCCAGAGGGTAAAATTATCTTTCATGATGATGTTCTGCATTGATTAGTCAAACATGTAGGAAATCATATTAAAGATTTGACACCTGATGTGGGATCAGAAGAGCTGTGTGCTGCAACAGCACATGCAAATGTTATGGTATGTGCTTTGGCCAAAGGAAAGGAAGGCAGGAGTGTGGAAAAAGAAAACTTGGAAAATTCCCTGTGGAAGAATCTCGTAGATTTTAATGCTCTGTTCAAGGAAAAAAAAAATCTCCTTCCATAGAAAGTCCTTCAAGAAGGTGCATAATAATTTCCAGATCACTTCTTCTCTGCTGATTCCTAATTATCCTGTGGAACCCCGTACCACAGAAGTTGGCTAGATGCACTGAGCTTCAGCAGGAAGGGTAAATCCCAGCCAGCCATATGCAAAAATCAGGCATTCTCAGAGACACAATACCAACATTTGCTGCAGATCCACTAAAAATGCCCTGAAACAGGAGGTGGAGATCCAGAGGGGGATTGACCAGACAAACCTCACCCAGCTGCAGAGAAGCCACTGTGCCTTGCATCACCTGGAAAGGGAAAAAAACAACTTTTAGGTCTTTTACTGCCACTACCATGGTGAGTGACCTTACCTGACTCCAGGCCACAGACACAGCTCTGCTGCAAGGATCTGCTGATTAATACTGGGGTCTTGCAAAGCAGAGTCTGCCCAGAGTGGCTTTTCCAAGGGCTCCTCCCTGGTGGTGAGGATCAAATGTGCATCTCCATGATCAAAATGCTGACTGCCTTCAAAACCAGAAGAACCATTACACAAAAACGTTGTATAAAATCATTACAGGCCTGTGCTCTTATCAGACACCCCTCATCAGCAGCTCTGGGATCTTCCAGCACTTCAGGGCTAATTTCTACGCCAGTGTTAAGTCAATTCCGTGGCATGGAGAACCTAAATTATTTGGCAGATTAGGCTGCAGGAAGCATAGCAAACATTACTCAGAGCGTTTTTGAAACTGCTGTACAAAGTGCACTACAGTGATAAAATAGAGCAATGCCTAATTAATATGCACAAAAAAGCCCTATAGTTAAGCAGTTTTAACCCCTTCCTTACCGTGATTCTTAAGGGGGATGTGAACAGAACACACCCAGCCGTGGAAGGTCTGTGCTGCCCTCAGCGAGGTTCTCACCCATGCATTCCCAGCTCTCCCTGTTGTTCCATCCAAACGGATTTCTTTTCTTCCCTGGCTTTCCTTCCATCTCCTCCTCTGTGTTTACACCCCGCAGTGGCCACCACAATTCCCTGTGCAGACGTGGGGCATGGGGCAGAGCAGATTTCAGGGTGCTTTATGAGCCCACACAGCTGTATTCAGACTGGAATGTTTGAACTCCAAACCAAGCACTTGAACTCACATACAAATTGCTGCTGACAGTGTAACTAAATAAAAGACCTACTTTTCTAATCCCTGAGGCCAGTACAAGAAACCGTGGTGAAGAAATGGGTATTTTTCATCCATCTGGCTGCAGTGACCACCATTAAATTTGAACATAAAGCTCAAAAGACCCATGTAGTGTCACCAAAAATCCTGGAGTGGACTGTCAGATGGCAATAAATCACTTGGAAATGACCTTACAGGTGAATCATCAACTGATTTCAGAGCAAAATTTTTATGAAAACTCACTGAGTGCTGGGGGGAAAGGAAACTTTTGAATTTTCAATTTTCTCCACTTTTTTCTCTCAGTCAAGGGCACCCCATCCCACCCCACCAAAAAATTAACCTGGTTTGAGTTCCCAGTTTAAAATTTCCATCAATTTGATTTGTCCGTACTTGCAGACAGCATGTTCTGTTGAAACCCCTGACTTCTGATGATGTTTGTGTCACCCTGGAGCCAGGGGTGACCTAACAGAGTGAGAGAAAAGCAGGTGAAATCTGCAGAGGATCATTTTCTGGCCCAAAGTTACAGAGAACCACTGACAAGAAGCCAATAAGGCTGATGCACTTGCCTGGACTATTTAGACAAATGGACCACACAATATAGTCCCACTGGCAGCTCTGTGAGCAGTGAGGTAGCAGGAGGCTAGAACAGTATCCATATATTCACAGGTACCTCTAATGTACACAAAAATATATAATCAGCACCAGCAGTCTTCATTAGAGTGCAACCAAGAATTATGGAGATCCTAACCTTGCAAGCCAAATAAATTATTGCCAGGGGATTATTATGTATTCTAACAATATCTAATGTACCTCTTTGTCTCTCATAAATTACAGGGCATCCTCTGGCTCCTAGAACACACTCTGTCTCATGCATAGCCACTACAGAGCCTTTTTTCCCCCTAAATACACACAATAGGATCTCTAATCAGCGTGGGCTCGTGTAGGGATTTTAATAGGCGAAGAAAACATAATCACATGTTCAGTGGCCTGGTGTAACTGTTTCAACACCAAAGCAAATGGGCACAGTTGAAATGTGCTGGTAAAGGGGAAGCTCATTTGGAATGTGTGTGTGTGTATCGATGTCCTCCCTGGCATTAGCAGTTTTGCTATTGCACAAGTTGTCTCCACAAAGTGTCTCCGTGTAGGTTGTAGTGGAGTCTCCACGACTGACTTTCTGCCTTGCAGCCAAAAATTGCCAGTAACACCTGCTCTGCATCGACTTCTCCAACGTGCACTCAAAGACTCATCAAAGTCAGCTCACTCCAGCACCCACACAAAAAATATCCCTTGCATTTTAACACCTTCCACTCACAACCAATTGCAGGTGACACCTGGCAAAGCCCTGGTGCTGTGTGCGCATTAGCACGAGCTAAACTTGCCCTCAGGTGATCCCAGAATTAGCAGAACTCCGTGTATTTGTCCTTCCTTGATGAGCATTTTTATCCTCATCCAGGCACTGGAATTGGCTGTCTATTGTTTTCCAGCAGATTTATCCAGACGTTGGATACCCGCTCCAAGATTGTGATAAACCAAAAAGCACCAGAGAGTAAGAAAGCTCTGTAGCCCAGAACCAGCTCTTTCATTGTCCATTTCTGCTGGGAGAGACATGAAAAATACGTTTGGTTTTGTGCTGCATTCAAACTGCAAACAAAGCCAAAATTACTTTTAAACATCCTATTCCATTTACGAGACCACAAGGACAATTGTTTTGCATTATTCTCTCAGTCCCTTGTGCTTCAGGTGCCTTTTACCACTCAGACTGTCACATATTTACACATTCACATCCACCTTTAATATGAAAAGTCCAAGAAGGATATTGTGTATAATCCTTCCTGGGCTGCATTTTTAATATATATTAACAAGGTGATGGATACCCTGAGCAGGCTGGTCAGGGAAAGAAAACGAAGGCAAGAAATATTCTCAGGGTGTTATTGATTAACTGTTTTTCAGAACAGAGGGAATCATTTTTAACTGGTTTAAACTATGATGGACTCAAGTGGAAAATGCAAGCAGAGTTAGCAAGGAGTATAATTGACTGGGCATGGAACTAAGTAACCTCTCAGCACGCTGGAAGTGGTGGAGTGAGGGGGGTTACAGCTGGGGCTGCTCGGAACCCTGGAGCCCTTTCTTCCCAAAGTGAACTCTGCCAGCAGCCACAGACGACGACAACAAGTAAAGGGAGGGGAAAAAAAAGGAAGGGGAAAAAAAAAAAAAAAGGGTCCAGCCACTCAGTTACATGATCTAAATTCTAATCAAACATCATTTAAAGCATGTTTTATTTCAGCCTCTGGAGAGATAGTCCCTCCTGACTCCTCACCATGGCAACCGGTGTCTCATTTCAGAAGTGTCATGCCACATTATCATCTTGCCGGCTCACACACTCCTGCCTGACAAGTTCTCTCTGCCCCTTGTGACAACCGTTCCAGGCTTATGCTGTTTATTTTTGGTGTCAGGCTGGCCCTGGCAGATTGAAAGGCAACCTCAACCCCTCAAACAACAAGCACCACACCCCACTTGGCGATAAGAGATGATTTGAGAAGATATTTGCTTACATGTGTATAAGCAATTTGCCGCACGGCGCAGCCCCGTGTGTCTGCGTGAGCGCGGGGATGTGCGTGCAAAGGGGAAGGCGCCGGACAAGCCTCCTGAGAAAGCAAAGAATTCATTTCAGATCCCAGGCAGCAGATCTCCACCATCACATCCTGTGATTCACACGGAACACGGGCCTAAGAGGTGTCCTAGGGACTGTCTCCTAAGAGGCAGGGATGCAAAGCCAGACATTGTCTCTGCAAAACGCCCTCGCTGCGGCGAGGCGACACGGCGAAGGCGCTGCACGAAGGACTGGGGACAAAACCTGCTAGGAATTGCTGAAGGAACATCCCAGAAAGACACTCTGGGCCAGATCCATCTCTGCCTAGCACAGCTCTTCAAACCTCTGCAGTGATTTGTCTGTGGCTCTGTCCATCCCAGCAGAGAGCCGAGCTCTCCTGGCAGAGGTGGCCAGGCTGTGACTCCTACCTACAGAGCTGCTGGGAAAGACTGATTCCAAATCATGGTCCCTAATACAGCACTGGACAGTGGCCCTGTTAACAATGGCCACACCAGGGCCACAGGGAGGACATGGAGTGCATGACTTCTAGTAATGGTGAGTGTTTGGGGCAAAGCTGGGATCAGCCATGCCTCAGGAGTTGTTCTCACCTCTTCAAAGCTGCGTTGGAGGAAGGAGCCCAGGGTGGAAATGAACATGGAGAAGGCCAGAAGAGGAACAGTCAGAAGGGTGGCATAGCACTGCAAAACAAGGTGGAACAGCATTTTAAAATGGCTGTAAGAGTTTCCAAACTGACAGCCCAAAGCAGAGGTTCTCCAGCACGTTAGGGATATCAACAAGCAGCACACACAATTTGTGGGCAGCATCGTGCCTCTACCAAAGCCTGTAATGTTCATCCAGCACACAACCCAAAGAGGAATGGCAGCTAGAGCAGGGGATAAGAATTCTCTTGAAAAAGTGAGACATGCTGGCCTCAAATAACTCTACACAAATTTAATTTACAGGCACATCTCCATGTACTGCTCTGGTCTTAGGAAAAAGAACCAAGTGTGGTTTACCATGAAGTTTATGTGGGTCAAAATGCAAACAAAACTTAGCAGTTATCTGAGAGAACGAATCATAGACTGGGCAAAACCACACAATTAACTCGAGGCAATCTCTGATCAAATAAAGAGCTAATTGTAAAACAGCTTTCATTAAAACAAATAAACAAAGCAACATGTTAGTTTAATTTTTAATCCATTTTCTGGTAACTGTACCAGTGAAACACAGAGACTTACAATAGCAAGGGATCTGTAAACAAAACAGCATCACCCCAAGACACACTAATGGCATTTTACAGAGTTTGGAAGAGTAGAGCCTGTAGATTTTTAAAGTCATAAAAGGAGAATTAACATTGATTATGGAGCAGCAACGAAATGCCAGAGTTGCATGTTCCATAAAAAGCTGTAAAACCAGTAAATGCTACAGGAGGGTTTTACAGACAAGAGAAAAGGAAGACAAGGGGAATATTCCACAATATCCTGACTTGGAAGAGACCCACAAGCATCACCAAGTCCAACTCCTGGCCCTGCTGAGGACCACTCCAAAAAAAACCCAGGGTGCAAAAAGAGGATACCATCACTTCTCTGATGTTTATTTCTTGTTTAGCCTTCCCATGCACAGGGACTAAACAAGAAATACTGTGGGCCACTGAATATGGGAATTAGAGTGAGAGAAATCCCTTCTCTAGCCTGCTCTGTGCATTGCTGTAGCTGTTTTTAAATCATAGTGTACATGGCATGGCAGATACTGACAGACAGAGACTGGCTTTTCCAGGAAATAGATGGGGCTTTCCAGCTCTATCCTTCCAGAGCAGTGTTAAAAAAAAAAAAAAAAAAAAAGCTAATAATAAAACCAACCCTGGACCAACATCACTGGTGAAAAATACAGAATGAAAATATGAGTGTTGCTGCTAGGGGCTCTCCTCAGTTCAGAATTCCAGGTTTACAGCAAGGCTATAATTTTGCAAACTAATAAGATGAAGTTGGTGGCAAAAGAAGGCAGTGGGGAGAACGGAAATAGAGCCTGAGCTTTGGGGGAGAGGAGGAAGGAAAATGCTGATATTTACTTACTGCAGATGCAGTGCCTATAAAACCTTCCCCGGCAGCAGCAGCCCGAGGGGCCAGGCAGACAACGACAGCAGCACGCTTGGATGAAGTTGTGCATTGTTTTTTGAGAGCAGCAGCACCGAGATTAATAACAACCAGTGCATTTTTGGTGCAAGTTATGGGAACATCCAAAGCTGATGGTGTTGAGCCTGGCACCGGCGCCGCCGAGTGTCTCACCCCTGGGCTGTTTGTTGGTTTTTTTTTTCAAAACGGAATGAATTTCTGGGGTGCTGCCTGACCAACACCACACGTGGCTGTTCCTGCCAGACAAAAGAATTCACCTCACCAATAAAAACTCTGCAAACCTCCCCGTGAGTGGGCAAGGGGCACCTGCGGAGATGCGTTTTTTGCAGGACTCTGCCTGGCAAAGCCACCAGGGATTGCTGAGCAGAGCTCCCGCTGTACATCACAAACTCATTGCGGGGATTAGATCCCGCTGATGTCCCGCATCTTTCTCGCGTGTGGGAAACGGGAGGTCAAAGCCTTCCCGTCCGGGATCTCGTGCTTTAATTGCTGTTTGTGTTTATTTAATGAGGTGTGGAGCAGCCTCTAGTGGCGGGCCGCGGCCACTTCGGCTCAGCCGGGGATGGAGGCCGCTCGGCTGAGGGGATGGCGGCCGCTCTGCTCAGGGACCCGTCACCTTCCCCTCCTTCCCACAGAGCCGCCACTCTCCGCCTTCCTGCCACTCCTACAGACCCTCTGCTTTCCCTCCTTCCCCACAGACCCATCATCTTCCTCACAGACCCATCGCCTTCCCCACAGACCCTCCACTTTCCCGCCTTCCTGCTACCCCCACAGACCCTCTGCTTTCCCGCCTTCACCTTCCCCACAGACCTTCCATCTTTCCCACAGACTCTCCACTTTCCCTCCTTCTCTCCCCGTCCCTGCTTTCCCCACAAACCCTCCACTTTTCCTGGAAACCCTACATCTTTCTGCCTTCCCCACAGACGCTTCGCTTTCCCACAGACCTGTCCCCTTCCCCACAGACTCTCCACTTTCCTGCCATCTTCCCGCCCTCCTCCCCACGTTGGAAAGTTGAACTCACCACATCTGCTGCTGGCTCTTCAACGTGCACTTACCCACTTCAGCAAGGCTTGGAGTTTTATTTCATGTGTCAGAAATCTCTCATGGAAACTTGTTGCAGAAACACAGAAACTTGCCCGAGTGGTGTTTGGGTTGAACTCTTGCTCGCTGCTTCCCCGCCCGAGCCAGGTGCCCTCAAACCATGGTTGGGTTTGTTCTCTTCCTCTTGTCCCTGTGCTTCCCTTGGTTAAATTCACCTCAATAATCACTTTATCCTGAAGTTCTCTGGCACCACACTTTCTCCAAGAACCAGCAAGTTCACCCTTACGAGTAACTTGGTGACAAGAACCCATCGGCAACTTCCATGTCCCTCACTCATCACTTTTACTCCAGATTACACTTCCCCACTGTGTTATATCCAACCTTTCCTGCCACAGCAGAAGTTATATCTTCTGGCTTTTCCCTGGCCTGTGATTTGCATTAATTCCTCAGAAAGCTGCTGTCAGTTTTGTTCTCCCCTTATTGGCACGAATCCCAATTTTTTAAAATCCTTGATGGTTTTCTTTAATTAAGTTCATAATTTCTCTTAACTATTTCTCCAGTGCAACCCCAGATTAAAAGACACTTCGGCCTCCTGGCCGTGCAAGGCACCTTCTTCTGAACCACCACCTTTCCTTTCTGGAAAGCTTCCTTGGACTTGACACTTGTAGGATTTCTCCATTACTGGTCTTCAAAGAGGTTCTCATTTCCCTCAACAGATTTTTCATATGTTTTGCTGACTTGGCTCAAAATCCTGAAGGGGGTTTGACATGGACCACATGCTTTCAGGGTCTTTTAACACTCTTAATTTCTCCGTCACCTCTGCCCAGTTTCCTTCAATATTTCTTCTTTATGCAAAAGGATATTTATCTTTCACTTTGGCATCTGCCCTGCCACCCGCCTTTGTGAACATGAAGGCAAAACTGTCAGGGGTTTCTTTTTTTATGTTCTTTTCCTTACACAATGTCTATCAATAACTCTCAGCAGCTTTTAGAGTCTTCCCACTGCTGATCTATTATTCCTTTGGCCCATGCTACATTTCTTATTATTTATTATAACCATTTTCACAGTTTTCCCTTCATTTCCCATGACGGCTCATCTTGTCACTTCTTTTGCCTCCTTGTTTCATTCTGAATTTGCAGTTCCAGGACCACATGTTGGCACATCCTTGTTCCTCCTGGCAGGCAGGTCTGCAGATCTCCCTGGCAGGCAACCAGCCATGCAAGGTGGGAGAATTCAAAGGCAAAATTCAGACAGTTTTGATTCCACCCGTGTATGGCACGGGAGAAGGAAGGCAGCAAAGACCTGGTGCTGACTGTGAAACACAGAATCACAGAGTGGTTTGGGTTGGAATGGATCTTAAATCCCATCTCATCCCACCCCCTGCCATGGCAGGAACACCTTCCACTATCCCAGGGTTCTCCAAGCCCCCTCCAACCTGGCCTTGGACACTTCCAGGGATCCAGGGGCAGCCACAGCTTCTCTGGGCCATTTTATACCAAGTGCATATATCACATATATAATACCATATATTGCCTCTTGGAAACCTACTCTTGTATATTTTCCCTTTCATTCCATTTTATTCTGATTTTATTCCAACTTGCTGCTTCTTTTTCCCTCAAGAAAAATTTCTCAGTTCCCTTTCCTGAAACTCAGTTTATTTTGTGTGATAGCAGTCACAGACTGTGGTTGCTACCTCTAGTCAGCATAAAGTACCAGCCAGAATGAAACCATAACTGTGAGTTTTAGTCTATATTCAATGTACACTGCGAGGGTTCTAAAAATCTGTGAACCTTCATAACTAATGCTCCCATCCCTCTCAGCAGAGCTACATGAGGAAAAGGTTTGCCTCTGTGAATTTGCAATTAGATACCAAGAGAATAAATCACTCCTTTTTCCAAGAAGCAAATTGCCCTGGCCTATGTAAACAAAATCCCTCACCAAGGGCTATTTCAGATTTTTTTTTTCCTGGCTGCAACTTTCAGTGAAATCTTCTTTGGAAACCATTTTTTTTTTCTCTCCCTGTTATCCTCACCTGAATTTCCTTGCAGCTTATCTCTAGTTTTTAATAGCTGTGACCACCTTAACTCCTACAAAAGTAAGTGCTGAAAAGCCACAGCCCTGAGGGTCAAATAGAAATGTTCTTTATTTATAGGGAGCACATTTAACTGTCACACAGTTCCTGCCCATTTTTTGTGTCACCATTATTAATAGTTTTCTCCAGCCATCCCTGCCTCTGTATGTGCTCAGCGTTTGAGGATGAGCAGCACCACCTTGGACACTTTGTGGGACAAGGGAACCAATAAAAAGACATTCATGAAAATGACCATACCAAGGGAGATAAAATATCATTATGTGAAATGGATTTGCTGGCAGTCCTCACCAAATTTACCACCTATTAAATTATAGAAACCATTATTCCTTTATAGAGGAAAGTCTGAAACTTTCCCTCAAAGATATGTTTTATTGTTTTAAGTGGGGCTTGAATGCATTTTTTTTTTCCTTGTGATAAATTCCCACACATGAATTTTCTTAGCAATACAACAGGTCCTTGTCCTACTAATAATTCTATTGATCAAACAGGGCAATACTTCCCTTTTCTTCCAGCACAGTGAACACTTTCTGCAGGTGCCCAAAGGGAAGCCTTGCTGCCAATTCCCAGTGGATGCTGGCACAGACACACATCCAAGAGGTGAATGTGGAGGGGAAACACGAGAAAGGCTGATCCCTTTTGATCACCAAGCATGGAAAAATCTGGATGCACCTCTGCAAACAATATTTTTTTTTTTCCCCCTCCTCTTCCTTTTTAACATGAAGAAAACTTTGAAACACCTGCGGCGGGAAACAAAAGGTTAATTAAAAAGAACCCCAGTCTTTGCACTAAACTGATTGCTGGGACTCCTGCCAGCCTGGGAAGGTTAAAGAGCTCAAGCATGCGTGGGCTGCGGGGGGAATGGCTAAAATTTACAGCCAGCTCCCTGGAAAGTCACAGTTCAGCTGTTCTCCCGGAGCAGGTGCTCATGGGAGCGGGCCTGTCCCTTTCAAAGCGTGAAGATTGATGAAGCCTTCGCTCTCACCAACTGTAAATATACAACCAGCCTTGTCAGAGCAGGTTTGTAACATCACTTGCTGACAGCAAGAAATTTTTTTTAACCTCCTAAACACACACACACACATGCACGCCTACCCCACACAGGCTCACACGCACACACAAAAGTACTAACAAAAGGGATTTTCCCAGGAAACAGAGGAAAGCCAATAAATAAGATGGTGGGAAAGGCATTTCGGTTTTCCCCGCCCAGAGAAGGAATAGATAGAGGACATATGTGGGGTGATTTCATCCTGTCCTTCAGAAAACAGGCAACATCTTCCTCAGGATGCACAGTTTGTGGGCAAGTGCTGTGAGGCAGCTCTGGAACTTCTGGAGGCTGGAATCAGTGGGGCCGTGATGGAGGACAGAAAATCACAGAGATGATACAGCTCAAATCACCATTTTACTCTGGCCAGGTGCTGAGGATTTGTAATGGGCTACAGAGAGGAATTACCTATTCCTTACAGATAGGAATTATTCCTTACAGATAGAAATTCCTTATTGTTACACTCGGTAAAGTTCTGCACTGTCGTGTTTAGATTGGGATTTTCGAAGAGGAGAGTCCCACACAGAAAGAGCACAGCAAAGCCATGGGATGGCTTTGAGAGCTGGGCTCTCAGCTGTGGGGTCTCCCTTTCTGCTCTTAACATCATGTATATAATGCAAACACTCCTCTCCTATAATTAGTGGTTTCACTCCCTGAAGGTGCCATGGCAGAGGTGAGTCCTCAGAGAGTGTTTTCACCCAGAGAAGATTGTTCTTCCTGATTAGCCTGGGATGGGTGTTCTGTGCCTGGATAATTGGGTAAAGGGCTGAACAACACCCTGCAGGCACAGCTGCCTCCCAGGACTGAGGGGAGATGTGATGTGTGAGGGAGTAATCCACAGCAGGGACAGAGCAGCAGGACAGAGGTGGCTGCTTCTTCAGAGATGAAATTATTTCCACTAATAACTTTGAAGAGTTGCAGAGAAATCCAGCAGGAAAGAATAGCATTGGCAAGGCCTCCCTAAAGCCTCTGGAAACCAGACAGACTGAATTCACTCCTGATGTCAGTGACTGAATTCCTTGCATGATTGGAAGCAGAATTAATATTCCAGTATGAGTTTCTTTACTGTCCCACTCCAGGATTCATTTTTAGCATTGCAGTCAGTTTAACTAAAATAATTCCTCAGAATCCTTTACTCAATTCATTTCCCAAGGAAATTCCATCTGTGTTATCAATTCTCTAAGGCAAAATTTCAGGGTAATAGAAAACCTTCAGCCTAATTTTCTAAATTTCTTAGGTTTGATATTTCCAGTGCAGTGTGGAGGCATTAAATTGGTGATTTTAGGAAAAGTCAATACATTTCAAACACCCCAAAATTTTACTGTGGAAAATAATTAGGTTTCGCTTGGTGGAGTTTTGGGGTTTGTTTTTGCTCCACTGCCTCTGTTTTACTACTTTCTTCTGCTTATTTTCAATAGATTAGTAAAGACTGCCTGGCCCTGTAGGCAAAACCTGGCCTTGGATAATTTCCTGAAATTTTCCAAAAGCCCTTTGATTATCTCAATCTACAAGAGGAAGAAAATTCTACACACCCAACAACGCTCCTGCAGTCCTCACTTGCACACAGACTCGTCCAGCACAAAATTCATTCGCATTTCCTCCAAGACACTTCCAGGATGAACACACCTACGACAAAATCACGCAGCGGAGTGTTTGCAAACTGTCACATTCCCCCTTTTGCTTTCCCTCCTCTCAAACCCCTTGACTGACGTGGCTGTTTGAATTGCTAACACCCTGTGATGAGGACTGTCACTGTCACCTCGGCTGTGTTTACCCAGTGCCGCTCACAGCGGGGTTCCCTCCCCGGCGCAGTGCCTCACACCATGGCACATGCTAATAAAGAGGAAAGGAAAAAGGTACTTCCCTCTTTGCAGCAGCAGCAATGTAACAGCCCTGATGAATAGGCCAGCCACTGGGAATGTTTCCAGAAGCTGTAAGGAGAAAAAGAAGTAATTTATTGCAAGTGCTACGAATGCATCATATACCTGTGAATACAGGTGACCATCACTTGCTCAAACAGCTGGAGCTGTCCTTGGAGGGAAAAGGCCTCAAAGGTCTCTCTCTACCATAGTGAGCAGCCAACAGCAAAGTCCTCCTGAGCTTCAGGAAGAGCAGGCACTGATGTGTGCGTGCCTTGCACTCCTTGGCAGGGCTGAGAAGCCTGAAATATGATTACATTTCCTCAGTAAAATTACATTTGGGTCTTCCCTGAGACCCAGAATGGTTAAAGCAATTTTTCCATCAGCTTCGTTATTACCCTTCAGACAGTGTTGGCGCTCACCTCCGGTTTTATTTTGCTTGTCCCTTCATTAAACTCTGCCTGCTGATGTTTCAAATCCGTGGTTATTTACCTGTTCCTGCCCCATCTCTGTCAGCCCCAGATCTCCTTGTCTCCCTTTGCCACAGGATTCTCCCTTTCCCTCTCCCTCTGGAGGGGGGCAGTGAGGGAAGGGGGCAGGCACTCCCCTTGACACATGTCTGAAACCTTCCATCCCATCAGGGCTGCTCCACAGGGTCCCTGCTCTTCTTCACACCTCTGAGATGGAGCTGTCACTACCTGGCTGCCCCACTGTCACAGCTTCTCCAGGTTTCCAAGGGGTTTTCAGCCAAGCCACCATTCCCAGGAGCCTAAATTGATCAAGCTTTTTAAAGCCCTACTAAGAACTGCTCCAGTTTTCAACCACTAAGGATCAGACCAAACAACTTGCTGTTTTTTACTCCCTTTTGCCAAGAAGTTGCAAAGAGAGCAGCCAAGGCATCATCTCCCATCCCCCTTACCCTGTTCAGAAGTGGCACAGGGAAGAGGAGGAAAATGAACCCAAATCACTGCTCAGCTCCCGTTCTCCCAGCCTGCCCATCCCACCCAGTGAAACACACGCCATTAAAACTTCTGCAGCTGAGAGGATCTGATTATTTTTATGGAAATTTGCTCCAAGTTCAGAAGTGGATCAATGACAATTTCTTGAGCTGGCTCCATTTTGAGTACCAGAATTGACTTTTGGTGAAGCTGCTTGATTTCCCATCTTCCCCCCACCAGAAAAGAGATTATTGCATAGACATGTGATGTGATTCAGCTCCAAATAGGGTCTGGGCCTATTAGACCCCAATATAAAACTCACCCAGGCTCCAAGGAAAACAGCAGAGCTCCCTTCTATCCCCTTCCTTGTCACACCTCAGGCCAGACAGAGATGGGAGTGAATCCACCTGCTAATATTCCATACACCACACAGCTATAAATGGCAGCTCAGGACGTAGCACAGGAGAGACTCATTTTGGGCAATTTAGTTCAACTATTCCTTTTCCGAGTTCCCCAGTTTGCCCTGTTTCTATTACCCAACCGTGCCACTTCTTTGCTTTTATCTTGTCTTGCTGTCTGCCTGTCTCTCTGCTCATTCTCCTTTCTTTTTCCACTTGAAAATACTTTTCTTCTACTCCAAAG
Source organism: Chloropsis cyanopogon (assembly GCA_013400585.1). Lineage (NCBI taxonomy): Eukaryota > Metazoa > Chordata > Aves > Passeriformes > Irenidae > Chloropsis > Chloropsis cyanopogon. The sequence continues at coordinate 21,237 of WEZZ01038046.1, read as the reverse complement.
GTCTTTTACTGGAGTACAAATCCCTCTGTTTTCCTCTCACCCATCACCTGCCAGGTCTCTGCATCTTCTTGTGACCACATGGGCAGCAACTCACCAACTTTTTGGCACTGACCCCCTCCCCAGCAGGGCCAAGTGATTGTCACAAACACAGCCCCTTTACTCCTTCACCTAACATCTAAAAATCACCCTGGGGGCACCAGAGGTAACAAAGATTGAAGCTCTTAATGCAAATTCCTGGCTCCAGGTTAGCACAGTGCAGGGCTTTCCGCAAGGCCTCTGTAAAGAGGCTTTTAATTTAGCACTAATAGGGAGGTTATTGTATGTTAAATAAATACTAATTGATTATTTAATATATATGCATTGAGGGTTAACTGCTATGTAATGAGCTCCTCTCCATTAGTGGGGCTGCTGAACATCAATTAATATGGGTTTTATAATCAATTGATATTTAACGTGCCCTGTTTAGACTTAATGGGCCAGCATTTCCAAAGTGGACAATGCCAAGGGTTTTTTTCTTTTAAAAATTAAGAAATATTTGTCAGAAGATTTACAACAGGGTGGGAAGTTATGAATGTATTAAAAGCTCAGCAAATCAGCTCTGCAGAACTGAACACAGCAGGGTGAGTCTGTCCAACCCCAAGAGCTGCACCGAGCAGAAACCTCTGGAAATGGGAGAGGGAAGCCACACTCCCTGAACTTCTGTGGAACCTGGACTTGTTTTTCTATAGAGAGTTTCCCAGACAGTGCCCTGCCCCATTTCAAAGCTTTATACCATGGCATGAGCTGGGCCTGGCGCCTGTGTGATCCCGGCTTTGCTGTCCAGTTGCACTGAGACACACCCTGGATAATGGGATGTGCAGTCAATCCCCCTTTTGGAAACCACTGCAAGATAAACGTGAGGGACAAGGCTTCCAAGGATGACCAGGGGATTTAGACACGCAGCTTCCATTTATTTTAATAAGCATCATGTCTCAAAGTGTCCCAACTGCCTTTTAAAACATCTCATGGCAAAGACTTTATTCGCTTTGCCTCTTCTTCCCCAGCACACACAGATAAATCATGTGCAAGCTGTTTGTGGTATACACCAGGGAGAAAACAAAGAAGTTTCTAATGAAAAGAGTGATCATAATGCATTTACAGCCATTATCTAACACTATTTCTTACTTAATCTCCTTACTGGCAGCTTTCACACGGTTTCACGATGCGGCAGTTCAGCTTAGCGTGCCAAAAATTCATGCTGGAAGAGAACATACAAGGAAGTACATTAGACACAGAAGTCTCAGCTCCCACCTGAGAGCATCTTTTTCAGGTTTTCATCCCTCTGGTCCCCATCTAGAGCCCTGCACCCCAGCAGGCCACTCCAGGAGCTAAATTCTCCCTGGAAATATTACAATATCCCTCATCAGCAGGGCTGGGACAGCACGAAGAGAGTGGAGCTTGAACAGCACCCAGGCAGGGTCAGGATGCAGATGATAAAGATTGGGAAAAGAACAAAGAGGAGCATGTGGCCAGATCGGGGTTTGAAGTCTACAGGCTGATTTATGTCATCTGAGGATCCGGCCCAGTTAGATCTAATTTTAACATCCTTGACAAATTCCCTTTAACGGCAAACTGTCGAAAGGGAATCTTTCCTCCACCCCTCATCCTCCCATCTCCAGGAGCTGCTCCCTGTGACAACACTGTTCTCCTGCAGTAATTGGCAGTATCATTCTATTATCACTTATTCTAAAGGCCTGAGGATTTCGTCCCTTGCAATTTTCCTGTTGTACAAATTCACGTCTGTTGGTTTAAGACATGTGCATGTTCGTGCATTTATTCCCTGCGTGTGTCTGAGCATGGAGACAGGACTTAAACCCGAAAGGAACCTTGTCTGACCAAAAATTAAAGGAAGGAAGAGAGCTAATCACTGATGACACATCACTGGGGGCTGCAGGAGGAGGTGCCTCTGGTGTCTCCAGCAAAACAGTGGCAATTCTCCTTATAAGCATTTTAAATGGATGATGATCCTAATGAACTTAATAGCATCACTATCCAAGGACAGCATCAACTCATTGCCATCCTGCATTTTGCAGAAATAGCTTCCCTTTAAACAGTGTGCCCCTGCTTTGAACAGTAATGGTTTTTAAAAGTGTCTTAGCACACAAAGGCAAAATCTTTTTTGAAACAGGGTGGAATTGGTTGGTGATTATCACTGAAAAGCTGGCAGCCACCAGCTAACCTTCTAACAATGAAATATGGGAATTTACCTTCATGCTTCAGTGCTTGCTATTCAGCTGTCTACCAGGGTCTAAATCAATGATTCTACACCCTCCACTCAAGGTTTCTCTTTCAAATGCTGCAGATATGACCTTAAGTTCATCATCTAAACAATGCAGTTCACGTTTAATTTCATTAATCTAAGATCTTCCATAAAATTGCAATATGGCACCATACCTTTCAAGTACCTTCATTAAAATCCATGTTATTTCTAAATCCTATGCATATCTATGAGGTCATACGGTGTTTTATTAAAATGGATTTTGAAAGGCTCAGCTCTTTTATCACCAATTGTCATAAGGTAGTTGACAATAAAAAAAAAAATTAAAAAAACCTAAATCCTTTCCAATCTCTTAGGCAATGAGCAGATTTGAACATTTCTGCAAATTACCACCTAATTTTTTAGCTTTTTTTCCAAGGGTTTGGAGAGGGGAAAAAAAGGAAATTATTGAACCCTCCTTCTTGGTGTGTTTTCTGCTGTTTACTACGTCTGCTGCATTACCCTCTTGATCCAAGCACGTGGGGGCAGCCTGGGGAGTGCAGAGGCACCAAGAATGCTGCTGGGAGACATTTCACAACTCAAACTGTAAATTCAGTCCCTGCCCACACACTGAGGTGAGCCAGCAAAGCGGTCCTGCCTTCCCTCCCTCCACCTGGAACATCCCAGCCTGTGCCAGGCTCGGTGGGAACAGCTCAGGGATACCTGCAACAACCCCAACCTCCCAGGTTTTGCTGCACTTCTGGTTTTCATCAGTTAATTCTGCAAGTCTGGAGCCTACCAAAGCCACTGGAGGACTTCTCTGTGTGCACAGGCTCTGTTTAGACCTCCCACATCAAATAATTGCAAGTGAGGCTGAGCTGGAGCAACCATTGCTCCCTCCTTAATTAAACCCGAGCTCAGCACTCACTCTATTGACCCCTTCTAGAAAAACCCACCCCTCCCATTAATGCCAAACAAAAATCTAATGCAGGCACTGGAGCGTCGAGGTTCTTCACAAAGGTAAAGAGGGCACAGGTGACAATATGTGTCCAAAGAGAACGTTCCACGGTGCTTCCATCTCTTAATGAAAAGATTAAGCACCCTGAAGGGACAAAGCTGTCCAGTGGTCCTGCTCTCACCCTCTGCGCTGTTCCAGCGAGGCTTCAGCACCAGCTGCTGCTGTTGGGGTGTCATTTGTGACAAACCTTCCCCAGTAAATATTGCAGGATGACTTCAACCCGATACCAGAATCAGCCAGATAGAAACTTTCTGAGTATGAGAGAGCTCTTTTTTTTTTTTTCCAATCACGCACCCTGATTACATATTCATGAGCCATCCCCCACTTACGATGCATATGCATTAATCTATTTTACATAGCCACGCCCCTTATCACAAATCCTTATTTGGTTCTTTAGGGTCGGTTTTCACGTCCGGTGTCCTTGTTCCTCACCCCCTGCTTTTCAGCGAGCACAATATCATCATTATTGTGCACAGCTCCTGCTTTGCCAGCCTTGCAGAGCTGGGCTGGCCTCCTGCTCGGTTTTGCATGGCTTCTGTTTGCCCGACTCACATCCTTTATCTGTTTCTGCAAGGCTGTGCTGTTCTCCTGCCCTTATCAGAGTCAAATGCTGTTCTGTTCCGCTGTCCTTATCACTCCCATAAAGCCATCCCCCGGCTGCAGTGCCACGCTCACGGTGTAACATTACTCTGAAGAAGCAATTACAGCGAGCAGAGCAAGGAACTAAAGACAGGTCACCTAAATGAACTGAGGGAAAAGTACATGAGAAAACAAGAAAATGTCTTCATCACTTTTCAGGCTTCAAATTGGAAAAACAGGGATCAATACAGCAGAACTTCATTTAATGGTGTGAAAAACAATCCACCCCAAGACAGGCAGGAATCACTTATTGCAAAACAAACAGGCCAATTAGGGCCGGGCAGGGCGTGTGGGACACCAGCACCGGGGCCATTCCTGCAGCCCTGGCTGCCTGAGATGTGGCCACAGGGGATGCAGACACCAGGGAAGGCTGCTCCGAGGCCTCAGAGCAAAATATCCCCAAAAATGGGCAGCGTGGCTGCATTTTGCTGATTCTTTTCCCCCCTCATTTTTTCATACATGCTCCTTTCCATTCAGTTTGGTGATGGCTGAAGCACTGGGCAGCCCTGGCTGATGCAAGCACTGACACCTGGGCTGGGAGATGGGAACTGAACTTCTCCCTGATGTCCAGTCTAAACCTCTGTCAGTGTGAAGCCATTCCCTCCTGTCCTGTCACTCCTGTAAAGTCCCTCTCCATCTTTTTTTGTCAGCTCCTTCAGGTGCTGAAAAGTCACAGTTAGGTCACCCTGAAGCATTCATGGCCTTAAAACCTTTGTGTCAGAGTCCAGACCCTTCAGCCACTCCTGTTTCTGCACTGGGAAGTTTTCTTCACCTCGGGAGAAGCAGCAGCTCTGCTCTCCAGCACAGAGCTCAGGACACCTGAATACAGACATCTGCCACGGGAGCATTTTATTGCTTTTTCCTGTCATTGCCACTGCCAGGCCCTGGAGCAGATTAAACAGATTAATAGAAGTGATGTAGAGGGAGTGTAAAACCCACCAGGCTCCACTGTGGGCCAAGTGAAACGGGGAAAGGAGGGTGGAGCTGACATTTGCAGAAGTAACCTCGTGTTATTAAAACAAATTTGGCATGAGGGGAAAATATGTTTGCTTTGCGCTTCCTAATGGCTATGAGAGCATATTCAAAATCAAATATTTGTAAGGCAGTAAGTTAGTGCTTTTTCAGTGTTTTCTCCTCCCCTTTGTCAGTCAAACATGGTCCCTGTGTTGCTGTGTCACAGGGCTGCTGCTTTTAAAGTACATGAGAATGCAGAGTGGACATCAGCTCTAAATCTTAAAATCTAACTGGGAATTTATATTTGTCTTCAGGAAAATAATCAGCCCCAAAACTCTGGCTGCATTTCCAGAAAACTGCTACACACTGCAATTTTTCTCTCTTTTTTTCCCCCCTTCTGACGAAACATTGGTTGTATTTTCTCCTTTTATTTATTGGAGTGCTAAATGGATTATTTCAGCAATAAATCAGGCCCTTTCATTACATTTTTAAGGTGTTGTCACTGTTATGAAGTACAGTGTGCCATCAAAATTAAGCTCAGATTGCATTACCACCTATTTTATAGGTAGAGAATTACTTGATGGATTTTTTTTCCAGCAGTCTAAGCACTTTGTGTCTTCCCTTCCAAGCCCAACTGTCTCCCTAGTTCCACAGGCATTTTCCTTCACAAGTTGTCACAAATTCCCATGCACATTCTCTCACAAATACCTTAAGTTTTAAAACAGAGGGATGATATTTCTTTTAGCCCAGACTATCCATGTAAAGGGGTGGGAAAGACCTGTCTGAGCCCCCCATTACAAACCTGGAGCAAAGCAGCTCTTCTGTGAAACCCTCCAGCTGGAAGGAGCTGCCCCATTAGAACCACTGGAATCTGAGATTAAAGTTTTACAAAAGGTGTCCTGAATGGCATCTTTATGATATCATATTTAGTATATAAAATGTAACTGATGTCAGGTGTAAAGGGATCCATAATGCAGCCAAGGTGCTGCTCCATGGCCAGGTTGTGCTGGGAGCAGGCTGAGCTGCACAGGCCACACCAGGGGGACAGGATTTTGGGTCACACAGGATAAATTCAGACCACTGACCCACAGTCCCCTGCCCCCACATCCTGCTGGGTTGAAGGTGGCACTTCAGAGAAGAATTTCTTCTAAAGTTTCAAAGCTAGAAATTTTCAGCGTTCCTCCTCCATGCCTTGCCTTTAAATTGACACTAACATTTTTGCCAGGAGTTTTAGAATCCAGAATGTCCCAGAAGAAATTAATAAAGAGTGTCTCACCTGAAAATTATACAACCCTCTCCAACCTGTACCGTGCCTGTTCCTTCTGCACCCCCCTTGATGTACACTGGGAGCAATCCAAAGAAATTAGTGACATTACCCTCTGGTATCCTGGTGACACTTATGTTCCAATCTTCAGAAAAGTGACTGCAGATCTGCCTGGTGCTGCAGAAGTAATTTTAGAAAACTAGCTGCTGCACATTATGGGCCATACTTTGTGAGCTGTATGTGTCAGTGACCCACTGCTGCATCCTCTGGCAGAGCTGCAGAGCACTTCATCCATCTTCCCTTTCTGGCCACGGCACTGGCAAGACAAAATCTTATGTATTATTTAAACCTTCCCCTTTTCCTCCCCCTCCTCTGATTGTCCAGTTCAGGAATGGCCACGGCACAATGTCCTGCAGCTCTGCAGGACCTGGGGTCAGGGAGTTGGCTCTGAGCGAGGTGCTGTGGCTTTGCAGGCTGCAGAACTTGGCACCTGCCAGGAAAAAAAGCAATAATTTCCTTTTAGTGCTCCAGGCTGACTCTCCCTCAGTGCCAGAGGATGACGTGAGTGCTCCCAGCTCGTGGGGAAGGGCCGGGCACCCTGCGGGCTCGGCCACCAAAAATCCCAACTATTCCCAACTCCAAAGTTTTCTTCATTAAAGACAGAGCGGAGAACCAAGCTGCTCAAGGAGTTAAATGTATTAAGCAATTTACAATTAATATAGAACTCATTCCAGAGATATCTACTAGAGAGTACAACAGGGCAATTAACCCACTAATACACTAGGCTATTACATCGCTATGTCTCTTATTTTAGCCTGAGGTGATTTGAAACGCATTGGATTAAAGGATATTACAGGAGATAGCATGAAAAATAGCTTAATGTAATGAGCCATCCCGTGATGTCTGCTATTAAAGATGATTTGCAGTTGAAAACTACAACATACAGTAGTTCAGCCATTTAGAAACATGAGTGTATTTAACCCTTTTCTGGCCTGGGTGTCCCTTTCTTGGGTCGGTGCAAGAGTTTCTCCCTCTCCTCCCCCTCACTTCAAATGCCTTTATCTGAGGATTATCAAATGCACCTTATTAAAGTACAATAGTATCTTTGGGAGGTTGGTGCCTGAGGTTGATAGAAAACCAGTAATCTGCTAATAACTTTTAAAAATAGATCCCCGAGAGAGTAAATAGGCTATTTGACTGGAGACACGCTCCCGAAATGGGAACTTGTAACAAATTTCTCTGCTAGCCTTAGGCCTGTCATATCAGTTCCAAACGGTGACCCAGACACAACTGGGAAACAAAAGCACCTTATCTTAAAATCTATAACTGTACAGAAACAGCAGCACCCAGGGAGGGGAGGGCGAGCAGCTGGAAAAGCTCCTGCCTCTGGAGCAGCCCTGCCACGGAGCCTGAGCTGGTTTCAGTTCCCAGGAAAAATCACAGTGCTGGGAAAACAGTTTCCACCTGGACAGTGTGCATTTCTCTTTCTCTCATTTCTGTGCTTTCCTCTCCTGGAAACTCGGGGAAATCATTGAATTCGTGCTGTCAGGCCTGATGGGTTTTGTCTGTGAGACAGGTGAGGCTCTGCATACCCCAGGCACAGTCTCTCTTTCTAACAACCCCATTTACACAGAAATAGAGGTGAACAAAGCTGGCGCTTATTTTCCCACCAGAAAAAGGGAGGGTTGTTTCCCCATGCTTCCTGTGAAAAAGTTTTTCTTTCACAAACAAGAAAGGAAAAAAATCCCATGCACCCCATTAAAGACATCCCAGAGGGATTTGGGGAAGAGCTGTTAGTAAAAATATTATAAGAAGATGAATTTTCTGGGCAGCTTTGCAGCTGGGTGAGGCATTACAGAGCTGGGTTATCTCACCTGCCTCGACAGAAACAATCCTGCTGCCACTTCTCACCTTCCCTACCTGCCATCATCTCCATCCCCAACCCATTTTGCCACAAGGTCTTGCAGATCTGTGGCAAATACTGGATCTCCCATTTTTCTTTTGTGGTGTCCTCCAGCCTTCTCAGAGCAGCACTTCCTCCCTGAAACCCAAATAAAAGCACTTGGTTGTAAAACCAGTATTTTTTAGAAGGATCAAATGAGGATTTTCACATTTACATAAAAATAGAAAAACAATTAGCAGTGCAAAACAGCCCGAAGTGATTACACTTCTCTAGGAAAGCACTGCGGTAAGGTGCTCTTCACACGAGGGATAACTGCAGGGGGGCCAGCAACTGGATGAGTGCTATCGATACTGCTCCTTCTCTAAAAAAACACGTGAAGAATGGGGAAAAGAAGGGGGTGAAAAAAAATAAACAAACAAACAAAAAGGGCTTTCAGGCTGAGCTTCTCCTGGAGCTGAGCTGACACATTGCTGCACCAAAATGGAAAGAGAAGACAAGAAAATAATCCATTCCCCAACTGACCTCCCTCTGCATCAAGGATTTTAAGCAGAGGGTGGTGCTTCCCACAAACCTTTCTACGGGAGGGGGAGGCGGTGGTGGGGACCTCTTTCTAATCAAAGAGCTTGTCACTGTCACTTGGGCGTTAGCAGGTGCCAGGAGCAGCACCCAGACCCTGCAGCTCGTTATTAACAGGCTGCACTGGCTGCCACCCAGCCCCGCTCCCAGGTGCCACGGGAACCTGTCATTTCTCGTTTCCATCCAGAGCCACGAGTGATTGGGGAGAAAGGGAGAGGATGACCAGGGCTTTCTGACCTTTTCTGCTTCAATTTGGCTGCCGTGCTGTGCGAGGAGGAGATGGCAATCAGGCTACGTGGAACCGACAAACCCATCAGGGTGTCGCTGGCTGATGCCAGCAGTGGCCGTGTCACACGGCCCGGGGACACCAGCCCCGGTCTGGGAGCAGGTCTGAGCCTTCCCACTGCACCCCACCGCTCCTGGCCAGGCCAGGATTATTTAATTGTCGGCACATTCATCAAAATCTTGCTGCTCTGTCCGTTGTTCCTTTCCAAGGGGGGTCGGTGTCTGCTGGTACCTGCAGAACTCCTCCTGGAGGGGGTAAAACCTGCGAGACCTCTGAGCCCTCTGCACCACTTTGTGAATCAAGCTGAAGATCTGTTCTGGGGATGGGGAAACTGAGGCACAGACAGGAAATGGAGATTTCCCAAAGCCATGCCCTGCTCCCTCCAAGGGATGGACAGTGGAGGAAGGCAGATGGACACCCAGGGATGACCCTTGCTCTGCAGTGCCCACCCTGTGCCAGCCCCAGAGCTGCTCCAGCTGTGCCAGCAGCAATCCCACAGAGGGAGGAGGAGAGGTGTCAGTGACCCCACAGAACTGTCAGTGACCCCACAGAACTGTCCCCAACCCCTCCTGGTTCCTGCCTGGAGGGGAGCAGGGCCCGGAGCATCAAAGCCACTTCCACAAATAGCCAGCCCAAGGCACTGGTGATCAGCAGAGCAATTAATTAGCACAAATTCTAGCAGTAAAAATGGCCAGACAGGAGGATTCAGAGGCAGGACTGGCATCTCCTACCAGGCCAATCCTGAGCCCAGCTTCCAAACCCTTCCCTGCCTTCAGGGCAGAGTCCTGGGATGCCCCTGGGTATCCTTAGTGTGTCTGGTACTGAAGACAGTTTTTGGCCAGAGGAGCCCAGTGGGCTGTGCCTGCTGCAGGCACTGCTCTGGAGCTGCCCTGGCACCACAAACCCTGCCCAAGCCCTCTGCTCTGCTCCTTGCGTGGGCACTGGCAGTGCCCATCCCTCCAGGCAGCTCCTACAGCTGGCAAACTCACCTGGCCTTGGGAGGGGAATGGTTTGTGGTGACCCAGAGGCACCACATTACAGGGGAATTTTTACATTTTCTCAGTCTCAGAGTATCAAACCCTACACAAACCAGCTGGACACAACGAAGAGCAGCCATGGCATCATTTGAGACAATGTCATGGGTGCCAGGGGAGAGATGGTGTTACAGGTCTGAATATTCCTGGTTGGCATGAGGCAAAACTGAATTCCCCTAATTCTTGACTGGAGAAGTGCAGGAAGGCAAAGGGAGAGAGGGGAGAGAAGCAGAGGGGAAGGTTTTGTACAGAAAACTCCCTTTTTTGGAGGGTAGGAGGGATATTAGTTGGTAACAGCAAGAGCAGAGATTTTTGCACTCCTATAAATCATTATTACTGGATGTCCCTGAGGGGATGAGAAGAATGAATCAGTTACACACATACACACAATGCCAAACTTTTAGATGGAGGAAGAAAAAAGAGAAAGAAGAGAGGGGAGAAAAAAAGAGAAAAGGAGAGAAGAGAAGAAAAAAGGGAAAATAAAATATTAAAGATGGGGGGGAAAAAGAAGAGAAAAAAGAGGAAAGAGGGGAAACAGAAGAGGAAAATAAAAATTAGAGAGATAAAGAAGAGAAAAAAGTGAAAGAGAAGGAGACAAAGGCAGAAAAAAAGGGAGGAAAAGGGAGAGAGAACAAAAGCCAAAGGAGAAGGAGGAAAAGAATGAGAAAAAGGGAATGAATGAACTTTGGAGGCAATTTATAATTCCTTTCACTTACATCATGAATTGANAAAAATTTAATTTCTTTTACATTAAAATAAAAAAAAAAAAAAAAAAAAAAAAAAAAAAAAAAAAAAGGAAAAAAAAAAGGAAAGGAGGAAGGGAAAATATTCCGCCTAGCATGCAGATTATCATTTGAAAAGATTCTGTTGCCATGTTTTTGTCCCTGGGTGATGAAAATGAAATTGTCTGATGTGTGCGCCGTGTTAGATTTACCTTTGCAGGGTTCACCCACAATCAGTAGAGAGGGGTCATGCCACAATATGTCATCTCACAGCTCCATCACACCAACTCCAATTTATACGAGGAGGTATTATGCATTTCAAAGGAACCCCCTGCGCGTGGCTCTTGTTACTGATCTATATCACAGCTCAGCTGAGGGAAGATTAGTTCTGCTGCAAGGGCAACCAGACTTATTTGTTTATGATTATATTCTCCTTAAAGACGCACCATTCCTTTTTTTTTTTTTTTAATGTCTAATTTAAAGTGTGCATTAAAGGGGCTGGGGAGGGGGTGGGATGTAAAAGGTGAGAGAATTCTGCACTCTCCCACAAGGAAACCTAATAGTCTTAGTCTCCCATGCATCCTGCTCATTAAAAAAAAAAAAAAAAAAAAATCTCCATTTAAATGCAAATTTGAGTTTTAGCTGGGGACTCCCCCAAAAGCTTGTCTCGGAAGCACCAGGGAAATAGGATTCAGAACCTAAAATGGCTGACAGCAGTCGAACGCCCGTGGAAAACGCTTCCCATGTGAATCCCCCGGTCCTGCTCGCCGCCGATGCCCCCGGGCGCGGGGCGGTGCCGGGGCAGCATCGCTCCCGTTCCACCTCGGGCAAGCACCGCCCGGCCGCGCTAAAACTCACAATATTAGCCTTGCCACTCCTGCTCGCTGCTGCTTTCATCAACGATTTCCCACCCAGCAGCCCGGCTCGTCCCTGGGAAAGGCTTGCACGGATCTGCGAGGCAGCCCCTGCCTCATCCCGGGCGTGCCTTGGAGTTTGGGGGCACCCAGGATGTCACCGAGGAGCTGACACTGACTCCATCCGTCCCCGAGCTTAGGGGGAGCCCTGTAATCCTGCTAGCGTTAAAAAAAAAAAAAAAAAAAAAAAAAAAAAAAAAAAACAGAA
>WEZZ01038045.1:42933-57814 GCA_013400585.1 Chloropsis cyanopogon | reverse complement strand
AGGTGCTAAAAAAATTCTGAAGCACCAGAAACCTACCTCAGGGAACTCTCTGCAGAGTGCTGTGGTTTTCAGGGCTCCTGAAGAAACTAATCCTTTGCTTTCATTCTGTAGGGCATATTACCTACAGCCACTTCAACAGACACAAACTCACCCTGCTTCTGTTCAAACGAAGCAAAGCCAGGAGACTGCACAAGAAACTGTGCCACCAAGCCTGATCAGCCTTGCTGCAAGGCAGAGAGCCTCATTTATGAAGCAAGACTGAAGATTTTCACTGAAACCTTCACGGAAGTTGTCAAGATGTGATTGGACACCGTGCTAGAAAATCTCATTCAAACTCACTTTCCCATGAAGGGTTGGACAAGGTGATCCTTTTAAGGTCCCCTCCAGCCTGGGCTGTTCTGGAATTTTGTGATCCTTCCAAGCTCTCTGCCTTTTTCCCAAGGTCACATGACTCTTGGATGGCTCAAGGCAGTACATCTTGTGTTTGCATTTGCTGAGTAACAAGATAGCTTTTAAATGCCAGCATTACACTGTGCAAGTATTAACTCTGCTATGGGGTTCAGCAATTCAAACTGGCTTGATTTGGTGTCCAAGTGCTCAGTTCCTTATTCTTTGAAAATGTAACTCTTTTTCCCCCTGTGATTGAAGAGACAGATGGGACCCCTTCCATCATGAATTATGCTATCATCCTTTGCCTTCTATAAATACTAATTCTGGAGATGGGGAAAGATTTGTAGTACACACTTTAGTTTCAGGGTTTCTGAAGTCTTGTCCTGCTGAACGCACTGCTTTTACACACAGCAGTCTGAAACATCTAATTCTCCTATGCATTCTTTGAGGATACTAAATACAAATTGAATTGTCTCACAGAAGCTGCAAGCAAAATATCACACACAGTAAGTAGTAGTTTGCAGAGAAACGTGTATTCTTCTAAACCCCCCTCCTAACAATACACAAATAAACTATATTGCTTGGCCTGCTCAGCTATTTCTGATATTTTTCTGATATTTCTATCCAATAACCTTCTGAAACTCCTCCATGTACTGTAAAAGAAACAAAATAATAATATTTGGCCCAGCAGAAGAAACACATGATTTTTAATGAAAATAGGTCTAACATGTTTTGCACATTTAATTAATGAAAGTATTTTAGTCTATTATTCCTTCATACTCTGTGGAAAACACTGGGTAGATACATCATGAAATCCAAATATTAGTGTGGTATCTAGAGAAAAATCTTCTTATTGATTTAGGGGAAATATGGAGAATAAGATAATGTCATTTTACTGGAAAAGGCTGTCCTCAGCTTTTGGAGCTGAACACAAGATAGTCATTTCAGGAACCTCTAAAGGTTAAGATACACTCTAAAGGTATATCTTAAAGAATTTTAGAAGGAAAGGCATGGAAAACCTCTCAGAAAGCTTCTCTCTGCAAGATGACCTTTCAGAATGGAAAAAGGTCAAACATCTTAAGTAATGTTGTGAACCACCTTCTGTTTCCACAGGACATGTTCTCATTCAGGAAGTCTGATGCTAATTACTTTGAATCAAAGAGCCGGATGAGCATATCCTTCCAGTTTGGGAGATTTGCATCTGGTGGTAAGAAGGGATTCTGCTAATGCTCAGGTAACTGCTACATGGGAAAATATTACCACTCATTCTTCTGTTTAGCAAAAGTTATTACTTGCATGTGAGTCACAACTAAATGGAGAATAAATGGAAGAGACAGAATCACATTTTAACTCTTTATCCTCTTTTTTCACACGGTTGTACAGGAAAATTTTATGGGGTGCTGGATATTGTAGAATAGGAAGATAAAACACAACAACACAAAAAGGAAAAATAGCTTTTTTTTTGGTACATTTGCTGCTGATTTGAACAAAATTCACTTGATATGCCAAATCAAAAAAATGTGGTCAGGATCTCGCAACTACTCTTGAGGAATTCCACTGTGAGATGCTGGTAATAGAATCTTGGAATCCCAGAATGGTTGGGGTTGGAAAGGTTCTCTGGACATTGTTTAGTCCAATCCCTGATGCCAAAGCAGGTTCATCTGGAACAGGTTGCACAGGATTATGTCCAGCCCAGTGATTGCCCACCCCTATAGTCTACCCAGCCCCTAGTGGACTGAAATGGAATGTATTCCTATGTCACCATAGGTCTTAGAAGTTGCCATAGTATAGTAGTAGTAGTAGTGTAGTAGTAGATGTATAGCCATAGTAACCTGAACCCTTATGCTCGAGAAAATGTAACTGATGTGCAATGTGCATCTTTGCCAAGAGCAGGGTCTTCATAAGTTGCTGAGTTTTTCTTAAAAGTGAAGTACCTGCAGAAAAAGAGCACAATCTGTTTTCTGTATCCATGGTGGAGGGAATCAAAAATGATGGGCATAAACAGCAAGAAAAATTCTGGTTCGAGTTTGGGGAAAAATTTTTATCTCTGAGGAGAGTAAAATGTTGGAGCAGCATAAAACCTGGATTCTTAAAGATATGTAAGTAGAGGTGATGAGAAATGGTCTTTGGCCTCTCAGGATTCTCTTCTATTTTAACTGTAGGTATGTATATGATATTCTTAGTGTGACATGGTTCCAGATTTTAAAAGTCCAGGAGAAAACCCATGAGTTTAATAAATAAACAACAATTTTTAAGAAACAAAACGATGATGGATCAAGCCAACTTCAGAGTCATCCAATGTTTTATAAACAATTACCAATTTTAAGTATATTATTTTTGTGTTCTTTATTATATTTAAATGAAGGGGTGATGTTATTATTATTTTTATGGTTAGGCATATATGTCTGAAAGATTCTATTTGAACAGAGTCAGTCTCCTTCCTGTACATCTATTTTCAAGTCAAATCCCCTGGTTTTTATTACCTATTTGTCTGTCTCAGAGAAGGTAACTGAGAGTTTTATAAGCTTTAACTAAAGGAGCAGAAGCACAGAAAACTTTCACATAGATACATTTGTTTCTGAGATTGTTGATTAAATAGGCTATAAGCAAAACAAAAATGAAAGGCTTCGTTTATAGACTCACTTTGCTTTGAACATATGAAGCTTCACAGAACATGTAGAAAAATGCCTAAAAGGATGAGAAGATTATTTTGATGAGTCATGTTGGAAGATGAAGAAACCCATTCCTGAAGATCAGTCTAAAACTAACATTAAATTCTCGGAGCTTTGCCTACATGAGCTGTCTGCAATGGCCAAAGTAATGTGGATTGAATTAATCAATTCAATTAACCGTAATTCCTAGGTTGCTTTGCTGTAGGAACTGAGCTGTTGTACCCTTGGGCAGCAGTGATTCAGTGGAACAGAAATATTGTCTTGTTAACTGACATTTCTCTATATTTTCTTAGCAAAACTGAGGCAAAGCATGGCACAGCTGATTTTCTGAATCAGTTTCACTGAACTGAATAAAAATCTCTTCTGCCTTCTGCTAATGAATTTCGGTAAGCAGATGCTTTAATTTCTTACATATAGTCTCTTGCTCATCTTCTGAATGTTCCTGAATTCATAATACCTTCATTTATCTTGTGAAAAGCAACCTGGAAATAAAATTAAGTTGATTCTTTTAAACAGAAAATAATAAATTTATCGCAATTCTGTTAATAAAACAGTCATACAGCACTTTCTGTGATCCACATTAAACCATTAAAAGTTGGTGGTGAGAGGGTGAGAGATTAAAAAAACAAGAGGGCATTAATGGTTTTATTTTTGTCTAGAAATCTTGTAAAATTACAAGATTACTATCACCACTCTTAATGAAGGGTAAATGACAGCATCAGCATTGCTATTGTGATATTTTTGAGGGGCTTAAGTCTTTGAAAAAACAGTCAAAGGACTTCTACAGTTTTTAGCATGTTATTTATCTATTTATATGTGGATCCTGAACATGTGTTTAGATGATACTGATGTCCTTAGATTAGTTATTTAACTATTCTATTTTCATCACAACTGGAGTCTAATGGCTTAGATATCTACATCTCACCAGCCTCCCCTGGATCTCCTGTGGATTTTGAGAAATAAGTATTATAAAAAAAAACAGTTTAGTAGAGCTTTGTTTTATTTACACCTTTCCAGGACAGTGTGAGAAGAGTTCTTCTAATGTTGTCTAAGTAAACCTTTCAAAGGTGGACTTTTCCTTATTTTTTGTTGCTAGAAAGACAGACAGTTTGAAAAAAAATCATTATTTAGCAAAATATTCGCTTAAAGGTTGCACCTGGTATTGTTTTTTCATTTATTCCATAATATGAAATTTAATTTTTTGGAGAATAATATATCTATAACTTAAATAAATTAATCCATAAATTTGGCTTATGATGCAATATTACCTGAGCATGCATTCCCAGTAGGCACACATGCACACCCACCCATCACAAATACTCACATGCACACTGCCAGCCATGCACATAACAGGCAGGCATGCTCAGCAGTCACACAGACAGGACCAACGGCCTCATCCAGCTCCTCTCTGGCTGAGCAGGATGGAGGTCTGCTAGTGGGAATATATGTACAGGGTGGGTCCCCCTAGCAGCTGAACTCAGATATTCAATCAAGCCAGCAGTGGCCCCTGGGTCCCAGTGCCCTCAGCTGCTGCCACTGGGACACACGAGCCCCTGAGTCTGCAGGCCCACTCCAGCTGCTGCTCCAGATCCATGTCTACTGTCCAGCTGATCTCACCCTCAGAGCCCCCCAGACCCTATGGTCCCAGACCCGGTAGTCCCTCTGACAGTAGGGACTACCCTAGTCCCTTCCATTGTGGTCTCACCCTTGGAAACACACACACCTGCCTTGTTCCCAGTCCATGTCACATACTTGCAGCAAGTCCAGCTTGTCCAAGGCCCTGCTGGTGCTCGCACACCCACTTGCACACCCTCACTCACACCATGGGCACACAGGGTTCTGAGCCCTGATCCCTTCCCAGGGGTTGGTGTTTGCTTTCACTTGGGTTTTTACAGATGTTGTACCCGGGCACATGAGCCCTTTGTGCAGAACATGAACAGGCAAGTCCACTGATCGCCTACTTTTTATGCTATGCCTGCTCAGTTACCACTTTCTCCCTTTATTTTCCCAGGCTTCTTCCTGCTTCAACCCCCACTGATCCTTTCTTTTCCGTACTGAGCATGGAGCTAAACCATAATGACTTATGACCAAGGCTATTTTTCAAACACCCGTGGTTCCACTGGGTGGGACACGTGTGGGTTGCTCAGATGAAGACAACAATTTAGTGCAAAGCTCTGGGCTGTCTGTCGTTCACCATCATGACTAGGTGCAGCAGTTGCATGAGTTGAGAGGGTGCTGCTAGGATGGTGCGTCTGGTAGTCAGCATTTTCCTAAGAGAATGAACACAGCCACTCATAAACTGCATCTCTGAGATACTGTGTGATTAATTTACTCTGAATATATCATGTTAGAAAAGTGAGGAATCTTCAAAGAAACAACCATCTACTGGACATGGAGTCCAGAAGGTTGGATACCAGATACTGTGGATGAATGTATCACCAAAGTGGTTATTTTGCTACAGACATTTAGATCTGTTCTTGTGTCTTCCAACACTAATGTTCTCATATTCTGTTTCTTTAGAGTTGTTTTTATTTATCAGCAGATGCAATTCTTTCAAGAGGGGATTCTGGTCTTCTTAGCCATACCAAAAAGATGTGTGTATTTTCCCCAAATTTCTGGGTAAGGCTTTAGCTACTGGTTCTGTCAAATTTAGTTTAACCCTAGATATTTAAACCCAACCTTGTTACCACCATCGGTGCCTGGCCACAAAAGCACAGTTATACACTTGTGAAAATGAATGAGCAGATGAATATTAAAATAGATGAATATTAAAACTGGAAAGGCAATTATTACATGTCCTCAAGGATCATGTCAAAAATAGTAATGAGTCTGCTGATACTTCATTGTATTAATAGTCTTATATTTTTTTCATGGAACTTTAGAAATTAAATGTGTTGACACTTCATCTTTTATTCAGCTAATCCTGCTCTGTAAAATACCGGTTTGATATCCAGCCAGACTGCCAAGCAATCCTTCATCATAACTTCACTCATGAACAATTTATTATTTTACCTGTGGCAGTACTGTAAAAGAACAAATTATTTTTAAAAGAGCCTTGATCTTTGTTAAGACTGTCTCAGCTCCTCTTATTAGCTTTTCAGCTATAAATTGTGGATGCTCAGTGCATGGCCGTAGCTCTCAAACTCACTTGACTCAACATCAATCAAATATAACTATGGTTTGGTTGTTATTTAGAAGAGTAACTTCCTTGCTCAGAAATGATAAAATTGGTTTCCATGCAAAACATTTATGTCAGATAGACATAGAAAAAACAATGGAGGTTTTCCTTGGGGGAATAGATAACGATCAGATATCCACACTGATCTTTCATGAAATCTGGTGATCTTTTCTGCTGACTAGCTTTAAGATTCACCTAAAGACCTCGACAGAAACAAAGAGAATAATTCTTCATTCTTGTCCTTAGATGAAAGCTAATAGTCTATCCTAAGAGAAGTTTCAAGCATAGATTCCCCTTTTTGTTTTTATTGTGTATTCCCATTGTTAAGGGAGCTGTTAGGAGGCAGAGAAAATGATATTACCGGTGAACTGCTTTTATGTAGTCCTGTGTCTGAGGCTTGGACATTGCAGCACAGGATTGCAGACATTATCTGCATATACTGGCAGCATGAAAGGGAGCAACTTGTCTGAAACATAGACCATGACTGATATGGTCAGAACTCAAATGTCAAATTAGGAGTTATAGAAACAGATACAGAAAAAGGAAAAAGAGGATGACTGAGGGGAAGTCTGCCACTGCTTGCTAAAATTCATGGAAATGGGAATTTAAGACAATTTTAGGCTTCCTAACTACTGTTTGGTGTTCCTGCTGTATGAGTTAGCCAGTAAGAATATTATGAACGGTGGTCAGTAATCCGCCATCTTTTGAAAGCAGCTTTTTGCTACTGCTTTCTATTTTTGCTACTGCTTTCTATTCTTTTGCTACTTTGAAATTCAAGTATTGATCAAGCTGATATTAGCAGTCAGGGACTGAAACTGATAAGGAATAGAGCACTCAAATTACTGAGCTATCAAATTGTGAGGGGCAGGCAGCATCACATCTTCTAAGGTCTGCACTGGTGGTTTAATTGTTTTCAGAAGCTATTTAGGATGATGTAAATCACGTAAGCCTACAAAATATAGTATTCCCAATTTCATATTACCACTGCTGCTGCTAGGAGAGAGCTCAATGCTGATTTCTTTTCACTGTCCCTTCCCTTTCTTGTTTTCTTTTCCCTTCTCCCTGCGCACATACATGCAATCAGGTGTGATCTCTGTAACTGCTCTAGGACTGTAAATATTGCCTCTAGCATCACCTTAGTCTGTAACTGCCTGATGACAATAATCTTCTTTTTCAGGTTCCAAAAGACATCATTTTGGGAGGGTAGAAAAAAGGTGTTGGAAACTGTACATCCCACCGAGAGGCTGGAAAGTGGTGTCTGAATCTTTCCTGTTTGCTGAGTTTCCAATGAAATTAATGTTGATGTATTGCGGTTTTAATAGTTAGGCTACTTAAAGCTTTGAATATGTGTATTTTTATTTATGTTAAGTAGATATATCTTAAATTGTAGTTATAATGCCATTCATTCTTAAGTATTCACATTGAGCTCTAGACCCAGTGGAAGGAATTCTAATAGTTGAAGAACAAATAAAGTTATATATAATTTTCATAGCTTGTACTACATTATAATTGCCTTATGGAAAAAAAATGGAGTATTTTATATTTGCATTTCCCCGGTTGAATTTATTAGGCACAAGAGATAGGTGGATTTCATTGCATATGAAACAAATGGTGTATGCGATGAAAATCATTCACTGGTTTGCTTTACTAAAATATATTTTCAGAGACTGTGAAAATACTTAATAGTGAATATGTTACATTCAAAACCCAGATAACTATTATGATGATGATAACATAATGCATATCCAAGAGGATGACAATGGTGCTCAACAGAATTTTAGTTCTTATTCCTTCTACATGTTAATATTCCTTTACTGCTGTTTTATAGCTCATATTTATAGCATATATTGTCATTTTATATTTTATAACAATATTACCTTAAATGACTAGTGAAAGTCACAAAGAGAAAAAATTAGGGCTGGTTTTTGCATTTTAATTTACTTGTTATGCCAAGGTTTTTGCAGAATAGAGGTAGCAATATTTACAGTGGAATACAACTCACCTATTATTAGTCTTTATGTAAAATTTCTAGGCTTCCTCTAGAGTTAATAGAAATACTCACGTGAGCCTTATTTTTTTTATATTTCTACACTGATATTTACAGAATAGAAGGAATTTGATTCCAAAATGGGCACTAGAAAATCATGGACCTGGACTGAATTCTTAGTTTTATACACCATCAAATATGCTGACCTAGCTCCTAAATTCCTAATATGATTATAAATTATGCAGTTGTGCTCTGGTTTCTACTGTTTGGATATATAGAAAAATTCTTATTGAATGAAATATTATCATTTGAAATTACACCATTGGAACACCTGCTAAATATATCTCCAGCTATTGGGTTCTTTGTTATGAAAGCATACATTTTGCTATGCGTATTGGTGACTATTCTTTAAAAGCAAAATATAATGGCTGAATTCTTATTAAAGCATAAAACTTATTTTGAACTGAGAAAGATACAGATATGTGTTTTGTAAGTAATTATGCATAAGCTCAAATTGTGGCATGGGAAAATACTTTTTTCAATATAGCAGATGCCTTTCAATGTCTTCAGGGGAAGTTACAGTATTTTACTGACATCAAAAGAATGTAATTAAACACCTATGATGGCTAAACAAAATAATAGCAGGTAGAGGCTTCTTCATGTTACATGATGTAACTAAATTCTCACAAATTGTTCGGGCATTTCCACTGACAGCTTATATATGAAATTTGATTTGGACTAATTAAAATCTGTGGTGAAAATAACACATACATTTATTCCACATCAGAAAAAATTAAAACAATTAACAATTGATCTCTAAGTGTGGGCTTGCTACTTTCAGTATCTTTCTAGTATAAAACGTTTTGCCCATCTACTAAGAAGTGTACTGTAACTGAAAGCACAAATAAAAACACAGAAGAGAGCCTCATATGGCTAACCACTCCTGCTAGACAAGAGTCCTTGGTAGACAATTCAAGTAGAGAAGAAATTTAGGAACCAAACCTTGCTTATCTAAATTTTAAGTCCTGAAATTTTGATTCCTCAATTAATAGTAGCTATAGTTCCCATCTTNTGAAAAGAAGATCCATGTCATTAAACAAAAGAAAATAACATATACCAAAATACTTATGTCTATTTAGGAAGTGTTGAGAGTGTGCTTTTGTGCATGCTGTGAAAAAAACGTATTTTCTTGCANTCATATTTCATTGTCTTTTAATTTCTAGTTTGTCTCTAAATGTACTCCCATTCATAAACCTGCTCTGTGAGTACCTAACCTGGAATGTGAGATGCCGCAACTTCTCCTTCCCACTACCAAGTATTTAAGGAAAAGAACTATGTGCAGAACAAATTGTTTAGATGCCTAGCAGCTGAACTTACTTAAGACTGGCATTGCTTCAATATCATTTGAAAATATACATCTTTTCTACAGCAATTACTTGACCAGCTAGCAAGCACCACAGGTTAATAGAGATGCCTCTTTTCCTGTATTAGCATGAACTCTTCATTGGAGAGGTAATAAAATTTCTTCTGACACATGGTAAATAAGTAAGGNNTAAATAAGTAAGGGCTTTTCATTTGGCTTACTTGCGGGGTTCTGGTGATGCAAAAATTATTTTGTCATGCATTACAAATCATTTTACCTAGTACTGAACAGATTCAGAATTAAATAATCAGTTCGTTGGTTCTGAAGGCTTTGAAAGCAATGCAGAGGTATAGATCTGAATCTACTCTATACTAAAGACGATTCACTCCTTATTTCCCACAAAGAAGAGTAGTGGTTTATGTTTTTTCATGAAGTGGAGGAAAATATATAAAAGGGCAGCTGAAAAGAAGATCCATGTCATTAATCAAAAGAAAATAACATATACCAAAATACTTATGTCTATTTAGGAAGTGTTGAGAGTGTGCTTTTGTGCATGCTGTGAAAAAAACGTATTTTCTTGCATTTTTCTTGTGTCGCTTTGTAAAAATTCCGCTATAAGTTATACCATGATCCCCTTCAGTTTACTCCCAGTGCACATAGAGAAAATACATTGTGACTTTAGATTTTTAATAGTAAAGCCAAAGCCTGGAGAATTAATGACCACTATAGTAATGTATTACAGACAAAATCCTGCAAAATTGCAGGCCAAGTCCTGCCAATTATCTTCATCTCAGCTGTCAGATCATGTAATAGAAGTTTTATGCTTCAGCTGTATGCAGCAAGTTCTGTCTAGATTATGCTAATACAGAAACACTTGCCTATCCCACTTTTAATACCAGCTTCAAAATGAGATTGCTAGTGTGATTGGTTTTATGGGAGTCATAAGCCTACAGGCATATTGCTGATGTTGTTTATGGTAAGGAGTCACGAATTCAGACATGAAAGCAAAGGAATTCTCATTAGCCTGAATATTTTAAGAAGTCACTTTAAGATATCAACAATAACACTGCATTGAAAAGGTCAGTACTATGGCAATAATTATCTTTAAGGTGTTAGCTTTAAATTTTATCAAAAGGCATGCATGTTCAGACATTTCTCTGACCAATGATAAAAGACTGATTAGAAAGCCAAGCAAAAGGGACTATTTGGAGAAGAAACAGTTGTGGTTTTTTTCTTTTTAAATCATTAAATCCTGAAACCAAAATTCTCTAGTAGCGCAGAGAACGGAGTCTGTACCATCTGGGCCTCATCATGACATCAGAAAACATTTGTGTGTATAACATTCAGTGCAAGGGAATATTGTATGTTCAATATCAGCCAGCCTGTGGCATACAGAAAATAGGAAATAGACTTCAGCCAAATTACAGAAAGGTTAAAGAACTGTCCTTGGACTTGAAAACCAAGTAAATTTGTATCAACAGAGTACAGCTCAACCTGCATTACCTGAACTCCTCTGACAAGGTATTGATACAAGTGTTGAATGTTAATTTGTGACTATCACAGCTTGCTATTGGCAATGTACACAAATTTGAGTTTTTAAATGATTGTTTGACAAAACCCTACTGCACGTGCAATGTTGATCTTATGTTATAGAGAGTAGTCTATCTACTATATAAAACAGAGAACAAGGGAAAGGTTGGTAGAGGCATTCACATGTTTAATGAACTTGTGTTATTTTAGGTAATCTACTCAGAATGACAAGAACAGGTCTCACATGGCTAATTCTAAAACATCATAGAATTTCTAAGTATCTTTCTAAAAATTGAAACCTAAAGCATGGTCATAACTAACCCAATGAAATGCTAACATTATCCTCCATCTGACAGGTAGACAGAATTGCAAACAAAATTTAAAATAAATACTGGCACAGTTGTAAGTGATCTTATTGCAGAATTGGAATCATTCAGGTTGCATGGGACTGCTGGAGACACATCCTCCTGCTTAAAGCAGGATCAACTCTGTGATCAGACTGGGCTGTTCACATCTTCATCTAGTCAAACAAACCTCAAAGGACAGAGATTACCTGAGCTTTCCAGGCATTCTCGTAGTTATCCTTGCTTAGTACCACAGTGATTTTTTTTCCTTATGTAAAGGTGGCATCTCAGTTTTCCTTTTTTTCTCTGTCATGCACATCAGTAGAGGGTCTGGGTTCATCATGTTGATAACCTCCCCTTAGGTACTGGAATAATGCTATTAAGTCCCCACAAAGCCTTCTTGTCTTCATGCCAGGCAAGCTCTTCTCTCAGCCTCTTCCCTCATCTGTCATTATGCTCTAGTAAATTACATGTACACTGTGCATAGAGAATAGATGAATAAAAGTAAAATATATACGTAATGATTCAAAACGATCCTATCATAAAGGCAAAAAACCACTTATAGCTAAATCTGATAGTTGTAAGAACTTAGTATGAATGACATTTGGATACTACTTTAAAGCATTTCACTAGGTGCTGTCAAGCTTGCTATCAGTCCATTAGGAAGATGATTCTTATCAAAACCAAAGAAATGGAAGTAAACAAAAGGCCTCAGCATTTAGAGTGGAAATAACGAAATTAATAAAAATACTCAGAAGAGGAAGAATGGAGAAGCTAATGCTGTTGAACATCAAACATAAGGTAAGAATTATGGGAAACTATTGACAAAGATAAAAGGTAGAAAAAGAAGGGTTTGGTAGAAACTATAAAGGCAAGTAAATATCTAATGTACAAAAAGAAATAAAGGATTTGTACCAAGTTATCACTCATTTTCTTAACAAATATACACTGGAAAAAAATTGCTGATAAAATATTCAAGGGATCTGTCTGCTCAATAACTGTTAAATAACTAAACAAAATGATCTGCATATTTACTGGCACACCCATCCTACTCTGATTAAAGGCAATATAGAAAGTACCTAAAACTAGACATTATTAACAAAATACTCGAATGGGGTAATCTAATAAATACCAGTGAAAATGGATTTATAAATATTGACAGTCATTGTGGTCGCCAGATGGGCCTGCTCCCATAATAGTTAGCATTGACTCCATGATTCACACAAGGCTGATACATCAAATCCAAAATTCCATCTTTATTTAGAAAGCCATCACTTTTATAGACAGTTATCGATACAGATGGACTCAATTGGTCCTCTATTTAAAACACCATCACCATTGGCTAATTAAGAAACCACCCCTTGGGGTAAACATATTCTACATATTCCCAAACACCAGGTGCAGCCAGTTAACTTATTGTTTATAATTCTTTCTCTGACCTTCTCACAGCTTTTCCCAGGACAATGCCTGGGAAACTCTGTTGCTCTCTGTGGCTATTACCACAAGTCATATATATGCACTGATAATTCTTCCTGTGAGCTAAAAGTATGGGTTGTAAAGATGTGGATGCATTGTCTGTGGACTCTTATGATTAACTGTGGCATTATATTTTCATAAGGTGGATTGATGTGAGAGCAATACCAAGAGTCCAGTGGCTTACAAATTACAAACCTGCAACTGCTGGCATTTGTAATGACATCTTACATGAACTTATTCTTAGTTCAACACTTGCAACGTATTTTATCAATTATGTGGTGTGAAATTACCACTGACAGAGCTGTAACCATGACAGTGGTAAACACTTACAAATGAAACACTTGAAGACAAATCAATGCTATATAAGAATTTAAATCACCTAACAACCTGGATGCCATCAAAACATTTGTGTGAAGTACAACCAAGTATGAGGTTTCTGCTTCTGGATGAAAAAGGCCATGTCCTAGAGGTATGAGGAGAATATAGTCACCCAATACAGAGACTTAAACTGATTCTGTGTCACAGTGAAAGCACATACTCAGAGTACTGAGAAGAACTCAGGCAGATGTTGGATGCACGAATCATGAAATTCATTGCAAAGAGAAGCAAGACCATTTTATATCACTCCCTTTGGCATTGTGTTACTGGAATACTGCAGCAAATTAGGGAATTCATAGTACAAAGAGGAAGTTGAAAACTCAAAATTTGAGAAAAAGCCATGACAATTATAAGCTAATGCAGATTTTACTTCCTCTTACAGAAGATGGAAAGATTATGTGACAGTAGACTTTCTTGAAGATGACCTCTTCATGATAAATAATTAATCTGTTCATGCTCTTCATTCCATCAGCCAAACCAATATTTAAAAGCAAGAATGGAATAAAATAATAAACAAATGTCAGTACTAAAAATAATTAGTCAATGGAAAAAATCTATATCTTGTGGATCTTTTCTTCACTTGAAACTTTTAAACTGAGGTTGCATGTGATAGAAAGAAAGACGCTGTAGCTTATCTATATCTTTTCTACAGGATGCAGTAACTGACTCAGGTAATCCTCACTATTTGTCACATGGGACAAGTTAAAGATGAGCAAAAAAAGGTCTTTCATAGCCACAAAATCAATTTAATATGGTGATTCAAGGTAACAGGTCCATATGGTCTATTCATTAAGACGAAGGTGTTCATCTGTGTTGTTTGTGGAAGGAGTGTTCTTTACTGTTCCATTGCCAATTAAAGTGGCTATCTGTCATGTTTTGATACTGGTTGCTAAATGCTAGAATAAGCTTTTCAAATAGCAAAGCTGTAAATGCTGTGCCTGTTGCCTGTCAAGATATTCAGGGTGTGCCTTCTCTGTTACTGATAGTTCTTGCTTTATCAAGAAGGCTGATGTATGAATAGCTGACAGGATTTTCTGTCAGCTGGAGGTTAGATTTGGCACATACTGACTTGATTGCACAAAATGTAGCTTTCTTGACAAATTAAGAGCTATAATTTTGCTGAATGGTTGAAAGAAGAAATAATATAGATTTTGAAGCTTTGTCTAGGATTTTTTTTAATGAAGCATGAGAATGTTTGTGTTTTCTAGCTTCAATTTTGAAAGATTACATCATCTTATAATAATTCCTTGCAACTGAAATTTCCTATTCACTAAGCAATAATTAATTTATTTTGTAAACTGAGCTCCTTAAAGTACTTGCTTTGAAGGTGGCTGTTGCCTACGATTGTTTTGTAATGAGGTTAAGCTTCTCCTCAAGTCAGATGGTGAGTCTAAAAGCATAAAATGACTGTTACAATGTGGAATCTTAAAAAAAAATCCATATAGAATATACTTGTTCAATATGAATTTGTTTAAGAAGTCTTAAATATTAATCTTTGGTTATAATAAAATAATATCTTGCTGTGCTATGAACATTTTTTGCTTCTTAGTGAATAAGGTCAGA
>WEZZ01038045.1:31472-42639 GCA_013400585.1 Chloropsis cyanopogon | reverse complement strand
AGCACATACTCAGAGTACTGAGAAGAACTCAGGCAGATGCTGGATGCACAAATCATGAAATTCATTGCAAAGAGAAGCAAGACCATTTTATATCGCTCCCTTTGGCATTGTGTTACTGGAATACTGCAGCAAATTAGGGAATTCATAGTACAAAGAGGAAGTTGAAAACTCAAAATTTGAGAAAAAGCCATGACAATTATAAGCTAATGCAGATTTTATTTCCTCTTACAGAAGATGGAAAGATTATGTGACAGTAGACTTTCTTGAAGATGACCTCTTCATGATAAATAATTAATCTGTTCATGCTCTTCATTCCATCAGCCAAACCAATATTTAAAAGCAAGAATGGAATAAAATAATAAACAAATGTCAGTACTAAAAATAATTAGTCAATGGAAAAAATCTATATCTTGTGGATCTTTTCTTCACTTGAAACTTTTAAACTGAGGTTGCATGTGATAGAAAGAAAGACGCTGTAGCTTATCTATATCTTTTCTACAGGATGCAGTAACTGACTCAGGTAATCCTCACTATTTGTCACATGGGACAAGTTAAAGATGAGCAAAAAAAGGTCTTTCATAGCCACAAAATCAATTTAATATGGTGATTCAAGGTAACAGGTCCATATGGTCTATTCATTAAGATGAAGGTGTTGATCTGTGTTGTTTGTGGAAGGAGTGTTCTTTACTGTTCCATTGCCAATTAAAGTGGCTATCTATCATGTTTTGATACTGGTTGCTAAATGCTAGAATAAGCTTTTCAAATAGCAAAGCTGTAAATGCTGTGCCTGTTGCCTGTCAAGATATTCAGGGTGTGCCTTCTCTGTTACTGATAGTTCTTGCTTTATCAAGAAGGCTGATGTATGAATAGCTGACAGGATTTTCTGTCAGCTGGAGGTTAGATTTGGCACATACTGACTTGATTGCACAAAATGTAGCTTTCTTGACAAATTAAGAGCTATAATTTTTCTGAATGGTTGAAAGAAGAAATAATATAGATTTTGAAGCTTTGTCTAGGATTTTTTTTAATGAAGCATGAGAATGTTTGTGTTTTCTAGCTTCAATTTTGAAAGATTACATCATCTTATAATAATTCCTTGCAACTGAAATTTCCTATTCACTAAGCAATAATTAATTTATTTTGTAAACTGAGCTCCTTAAAGTACTTGCTTTGAAGGTGGCTGTTGCCTACGATTGTTTTGTAATGAGGTTAAGCTTCTCCTCAAGTCAGATGGTGAGTCTAAAAGCATAAAATGACTGTTACAATGTGGAATCTTAAAAAAAAATCCATATAGAATATACTTGTTCAATATGAATTTGTTTAAGAAGTCTTAAATATTAATCTTTGGTTATAATAAAATAATATCTTGCTGTGCTATGAACATTTTTTGCTTCTTAGTGAATAAGGTCAGAGTTGTGCTTAAATTTTCAACTTGTATTGCATTGTATTGCATTATTGCATTGTATTGACTTGTATTGCATTAAATATGGTATACCAACAATATTGGAGAACCGCTAACAAATACTTCATAGACTTAAACCATTTTGCTTTTTTTAGAGTTTCTTAGTGTATGTATTACCCTACTTTGTCAAAATTAAGCTCCTGTTTATTGGGTGACCAGATTTTGGTACTGGGAGAATACAGGAGTGGCTTCTGAGAGAATCTGGTAGAAGCTCCCCACCATGTCCAACAGAGCCAATGACATACAGCTCCCCTCCTAGCCAAGGACAAGGACCTCAGCAATAGAGGTAGCACCTCTGGAATAACAGGTTTACAAAGGGGTGAAACTTCTGGCAAACAGCAACTGGAGAGAGGAGGCAGACTATGTGAGAGAGAGCAGCCTGCTAATACCAAAGTCAGGGAAGAAGGAGGGGTAGGTCCTCCTGCACTGCTTGGAGGAGGTATTGCAAACTGCAAGTAAGGCTAAGCCCAGGAGAAAGGGAGGAGTGAGAAGAGAGTGTTGTAAGATTTGGGTTTATTTCTCATTACCCTATTCTGAATTGCTAATGTAAAAAATTAGGCTGATTTCCTAGTCAAGGCTGTTTTGCCCATGAGAGCAATGGGCGAGTGATCTCTCCCTGTTCTTATATTGAGCCAGGAGCCTGTGGTTGTGATTTCTCTCCACCACTCCACTGAGGAGCGGAGGGACAGAGAGGCTTTCGGGGGCAGGCACCTGGTGTCCAGCTGGGGTCAGCCCAACACAGTCTTGCTGAGGAATCATGTATGATTTTGTACTATTGTCAGTAAGCTGAAGTATGATTTGGTTATAGAAATTTGGTTATAGAAAACATAAATGAAATTGAGGGCATCAAGAGAACTGAGATGCTAAAAAACCATTTTAGAGCACAAGGATTTGTATTAAATGAGTAATATCACTAAATGACAGCAAAGTTAGTGAAATACATGCTATCTTGAAAATTATTCAATATGTATATATGACTAAGTGCTCCTAGGTGAATGTCCTGCTAATTCAGGGAATAGCAATCAACATTTGTGACCTGAAACATGACCCTTGAAAAGGATGTTGCATAATGATATATGCAAAGAAATTTAATAATTTGTTATTTGCTGCTTTGTGGTTAGCACATGAACTGAATGTACGATGATAAGAATTGCTGGCATTTGACTACATGCTTAATGTATGGATAATAACCAGTTAAGAACGGCTTGCTAAAACTGTGAAAGAGGGCAGTAACTACTGGAAGACTGTATAATGGGACTAAAAAAGTATTTGCATGAGGAAACAGGATGTTTTACTCTTTGCATTCCAGTCACCTTATTTTGCACTTTGATAACCAATACCAGTGTTATGCTTGCTACCTCTGGTACACTCTATTTAAGAAGCTCAGTCTGATCACAAGGCAAGCCTTAACAAGCATTAGACTCTGAAGCACAATTACAAGCAGATTTGTTGGAAGTAAATTACTAACTGTCTCTTGTGATGCCTGAATGATGGTGGAGTTCCCTGAGTGCTCAGATTGGTGAGTGTATACCTGTTGCATAAAAATAAAAGTACCTGCCCTTTCCTAGCACTTCTCAACAGGTAAGTTGTTTTCTAAAATGACAGTAGCTGTTTTATAGAGAATGTACAAACACTTCTCTTGAAGACAAGTTTCTCCAAGATTATAAATGTTTATTTTCTAGGCTAACTTCCTCCCTACCAAATTAGTTCCAAATCAAAATGACTATCAAATACAAGATGTTTTTTTAAGGCGGTATAATTTACTTAAGCTGAGTGGGTGAAGGTGCCTGTGCCCAGTTAAAAATTATTATTCTGTGAACTGCTACCTACACAGTATATGACTTTACAGCAGACATTTTCTTTATAATTGCTCTCATCAGAACATCACTCAGTGTAGGTAACATATATCAGATATATTGTGTTTTGCCAAGGAATTTTCTTACTCTTTACCAAAAATGTGGGAAAGCATTGGCATTATATTGTCAATCACTTCCTCCATTGTTCAGTTCTTAGGAAATTCACAGCTCATGAAACCTCTGAAATGTGCAATCCAATTCAGCAAATTTACTACACCGTTTCCCAAAAGAATCATTTATATGCCCGTTTAGGTTAGCTTTCATGACCTTGTTTCTAAATTCCCATGCACTTGAAAAACAATAGTAATCCAAACAGATGGAAATCTTCTAGTCAATTATAACTAAAATTATGAACCTTACCAGTAATTCAGCTTAATAAAGTGTGTAGAAATATGCTGTTCTTTTTAGGGGCACATCATGGCTGCATCTGATATATATTCTTGTTAAACCATACTTTTTTTCTCCAACTGGAGTACTATATCATAGTTGCTAAAATGACTATAACCAGCATCTGAAGAGCTAAGTGTATAAGGTAAGTCGCCATATTTTTGACTCAACAAGCTCAGTTTATCTAAATTAATACATTCACTCAGTTGTTTATAACTTATCAGTTGTGGTCTTGTGCAAGCTATCTGTTTGTACTGTATTTGCATGCAGAGAAATTTTGTTTCATCATATAAATTCTGAAAATTCATTAAGCATCACCAAGCCATTCATTTAAGTGTTTGCATACAAAATAGGAATATAAGTACCGATCCTCTTACAGGTGTGAATTTTCATGAACTTTTAAATTCAAAATTTTGTATTGATATGTATGTGAATCAGTGCAATGCATATGTAGTAGTGACTAGAAACTGCCTATTTGTGGACAGTGCTACTGTGCCTATTTAATTACAACAAATGCTGCCCTTCTGTGAGACTTTGGTTTCACTAGTTAAGTTCTGAAAAAGAAATCTTAATTAATTTCCAAAAGAAATGGGAAAAATTAAAACCACAGCACTACATTTCACCATCTGAAATCTAGACCCTAAAATGGGTTAATAGAGCTTGCTCTCCATTTTCTTACTTCTTCACTTTCTGCATTCTGATTTCATGCACCCATGCCAGGAGTATTTATTTCAACAGGATTTTCACACTGGAATTTCCTTTAGCAACTCTAGCTTGAGCCCTACTATTCAAAACCATTGTGCCCAGAAGATAGCATACAATGGGGGCTGGGTTGAGCTTGGCTGGCTTCCACCCACCTAATCACTATGTCACTCATCATACTCAACAGGATGAGGGGGAAAATAAGATAAAATAGGTGAAGATAAAGGTGGAGATAAAGATAAGAAGATCACTTGCCAATTTTCATCCTGAGCTTAAAAGACTCAGGGAAAATTAATTTTTTGCCAATTAAAATTGCAGCAGGAAGGTGAGATACAAAGACCAAAACTAGACCACTCTGCTCTTTTACGCTTTATACACTCTGAGCAGTGCAAAGGGAGGGGGAATGGGGGTTGCAGTCAGCCCATAACAGTTCCTTCCTCTCTGCAGCTCCTTCCTCCTCACGCTTCCACCCTTCTGCAGCATGAAGCTGCAGCCCTTCAGGATAAAACTTCTGCAGTGTGGGCTCCTCTCTGCAGGCCAGTGTTCCTTCAGGGCACATTCGCCTGCTCTGATGTGGGGTCCTCAACAGGCTGCATGGAAATACCTGTTCCACCATGGCCCACTCAACTGGCAACAGGGAAACCTGCTCCAGCACCTGGGGCACCTCCTCCTACTCTGTCTTCTCAGACCTTGGGATTTGCAGGATTGTTTCTCACACATATACTTCCTCAGTCCTCACCGCCTGTGAGGTGTGTTATTCTTTCTCAAATGTGCTTTCTCAGAAGTGCCACCAGCTTAGCTGACAGGATCAGCTGTGCCCTGGGGAGGGTCCATTTTGGACCTGGCTGGACCCAGCCATGTATGGCATGGGGCAGACCCCAGTTTTTCAGTTCACCTGCTGCATCTCCCTCATTGCCAACACCTTCACACCTACACACCTACATCCAATGCAAACAGTACACTAAAAATATCTGATGACCCTAAATAGGGTCACTTGGCAGCTTTAAAAAAACTCTAATATTTAATCTTTTATTTCTCTCATAATATAATCTGCACTATATAGTCATAGATTTTAATTATGTTACATTTTACTGAAATAAGGTTTCATTTGGTGATAATGATGCAAATGGATTTGTGTTCTCTATGGGAAATATTAAATTGTATCAGTTAAATGTGTCTGCGATAACTTCACACAGAACCCCAAAGGTGCCAGAAGCAATGCAAGCAGTGATGGCTAGAAACTCAATGAGGTCAACCGAATTTGTTTTTACTGAGACTATTAACTAAATGTTACTAATATTTTTGCAAGGTACAGGAATGACCTTAGGAAATCTCTGTTAATCCCCGTAGACACCATGACCTCAGTAACAACAGTTCTATTTTTCTCTTTTAAGAAAAAGAAAAGGAGGACAGAATGGAAAAAGTATTAGCCATTTCACCTCACAAATAATTTCTGCATTCATATCCAGAATTACCCTTTCCATTTTTGTTTGTATGTATATGTCTAATTTAGATTAATATTTTTCCATCTGATCAGAGTAATAGCTGCAGGGAAAGGTGTGATTTTTTGTCATTGTCTCTTAGAGGGATATGTAGTTCACAGGAACTGAGTTTTTTTGTAGTATTGTTAGATCTTAGTTTTTGGGGGAAAAATAGCTGCCTGACTGTGCTTATAAATACACAATGCATCATAAAATAATTCTCTTTATTTGCCTTTCTCATCAGAAATACTTTTCAGGACAATTATTGATTTATTCATTCATTAAATGTTTTAAATATATATTTCTTTCTTTTTTTAGTAGTTTGCGTTAGAGCTAATTTGAGTTCTTCTTAAGGTACTGAAGGGTGTACTTCAGGGCCAAAGTAGACACTGTCTGCTTTTTCTCTTCTTACCTGATGAAACTCAGAAGTGGCAGTTTTTGCTGTAGAGGTGTATGAACTATTTAATTGGCACAGACACTGATAAAGAAGTGCAAATTATCGCTGCAATTGCTATATGACTTCTCAGCAGATATTGGAAACAATTCCCTGCAATTAGAGTTGCTTTCACTTTACACATATGAGTGCAAACATTCAAAAATTTCTGTGAAGGAACATATTATCATATACCGAACATGGCATAGGCTTATATATAAGTGGGGTCCCCAACTGGTGTTCCAAAGAATAAAGAAATCAAATTATTTGAAGCTGTCATCTCATTCTAGGGAGACATTGACTAAAAAAAGGCACTGGGTCTTGTATTTTCAAGACTAAAGGGTGTATATAAATTAGAAGTTTCTAAGAAGATTTACACAAAATAATCAAAGGATGAGTAAATATTCAGTATATGGAAATCCAACCTCTATACAGTTGCTTAGCTACAAATAATGTAATGGTTCAATCACGAATTCAACAGAAGAGCTTTTTAATTTATGAAGCAAAGTTAGAACACTGACTGTAGGTTAACATCAGGAGGAGAGATTGTAGAAATATCATATGCACTTTTTTGCCACCACTGCAGTCAAACTTCTTCATCACTAATATCTTTGTAATGTCATTTCATATATAACTTAAAAAGATCTTTTTCTAAATTCATGTGATCCAGTTGAGCCCTAAATTACTCTGAAATATCATATGGCTCATGTCACACAAGTTTGACCATGAAGCACTTTTTCTGGTTTCAGAGTCAATAGAGCTATAAAGGTCACCTTATAAGTAATGTAATTTCAAACAATTTCAGAAAATCAGGTAATACTCTACTTTGTGGACACAGGATCATGAAGCTAGTTTCAGTATTTGTAGATAACTTTTTTCTCTTAAGTAGGCAACACTGATAATAATGGGAACTGAGATTTATTCAGAGAAATAATATTTTTGTTATCAGGCAGAAATAATTATAAATTAGAAAATGTGCAATCAAATGTTTGTTTTACTAAAGGCAATAAGCGTTTATTTACAAGGGTGGCAAAAACCCTACTCTGCTCTTCCTGAACCCTACCCTGCCCTTCCTGAGAATTCTGTAGCTTACATAGGTTACAAAAAATAATGGTAAATATTAAGGTCCTCTGAGGCATGAAGATAACAGATTCAACACCCTATCACAATAAAAGTGTTAATTGTTATCTGCTTCCTGGTTTTATCTTTTTGGAGGCAATGATATAAGATTGTATGACTTTACTGCAAAGGTATTCAAAGCATTTCTGTTCAGAAGCAGGTAAAACAGCCTTGTGTATGAACAGAGGTAATAGAGATAATTGAGATAAGCATTTTTTTTGCAGTCATATTGGTCATGTTATGATGAGAAACTTACTTGAAAATTGAGAAGAAGAAGATTATGCTTTGCTTGAAGATAGATCTAATGAACTTCAGATGCCAAAGAATGATGGGTAGGTCTTGGGTACTTACAATGAGAAAAAAACAAACCATTGAAATAAAGCTGAAAGGGAGAAATAATTTCTGAGGGAAAATTGTAGCTAGTGTAAATATATTAGTATCCAGACTATTGGTTTAATTCGCTGTTCTTGTGCAGAGAAGGTATATATTTTCCAGAAACTAGTGAAATCATCATCTTGATGACTGACTAACATTTTTTGTGTGCTTTATCGGAACAAAAATACAGGTCTGTGACCTAATGTTTGCACTGCTCTATATTCCCACTAATGATTTTTATGTCTTTAGTGGGAAAATAGGTAACTCTTCCTATATTATTCTCATTTTTATGAAAATACTTGTGTATGCTTGCTAAAATGAAGGGTGTGTACATATCTGGCAATTCTTGTTACTTCTGTCTCTTCTAATTTTTCTAAATCAAGACACAGACCAACAATTTTCTTTTATCATTCACCTATTGTGCCAAATTTCCATTTATTTTCTTTATTGGTAACTGTGAATTGTAAAACTATGAAAAATCAGACATGTGAAAAGACTGACGCTTTAAAGATAAACCCGTATTTAAATCTGCAGCTAGGTGAATAACCACACGGTTCACAGGGATGTTCACAAGAATTATTACATCCAAAGTCTGAGTCTTAGACTGGCCTTTCCTAACTAATAGTTCAGATAACCCAAATTTATCAGGGAGAGCTATAACCACCTGGTTCCCAGAAGTTCTGGTATTCATAACTAGCATCCACAAAAAACAGATTTAAAGTATGTTTGTGTAAATACATGTTCCTGGACTCAGAATACCCAACCTAATATCTCCAGAAAGGAGACTCCTAATATCTCCAGAAAGGCTCCTAATATCTCCTCTCAAAGGAGGCTACGTATTACTACAAACCATGTCTCATGAAAGAAATCAGTGTAGCTGTACTTCTCTCCAAGTAAAATTTCTGACTGGATTTGCTGTATTCAGTCTCAGCATTCATATGGAAAGCACACTGTGGGTGAACCCCACTGAAATTGTTTTCCATCTAAAGAAAATAATCTTCTTAANATATTTGTTAGACAGAATTATTAGCTATCTAAATATTTTTATCAGATCAGTGTATTAAGTTATTTTTATGACTGGAACACATGCTGAAGTGATGCAGCTGGGGAAATAGGCAGAGGGTTAACATGCAACCACA
The DNA here is from genome assembly GCA_013400585.1 of Chloropsis cyanopogon. Classification (NCBI taxonomy): domain Eukaryota; kingdom Metazoa; phylum Chordata; class Aves; order Passeriformes; family Irenidae; genus Chloropsis; species Chloropsis cyanopogon. Next base: position 33,685 of record WEZZ01038045.1, on the reverse strand, counting down.
GCATATCAGAGGTGATATTTTATAGTGCACAGCCAGTAAGGGCCTGACAAGAACGAACATAGAGACTAAAATGCTCACAGCTTTTAGTCTTCCTCCTTCTCCCTGTCATCAGAAAATCCTTATGTGCAGTCACATTCTGGAAGCTGTCCCCACTCTACTAGCTGCATCTCTCTGGTCCAGTTAACATTACCCATCTTCTTTGTCTAAAAGTTTCAAAGCTTTTATTTCCTCTGCAGTATTTTGCCTGAAGGCAGTGCATTAGATTTGCAGCATGCTGAGGTTTCTCTCCTGTTTCAATATGGTTGTTGCCTTTCTTCGCAGCAGCAGCCCGTGTTTATAACTGAGCAGTTCAGTTTGTTTGCCCAACTCTCTTTGCATTCCTGGGACTTACAACTCACTGCAATATTAGTTCTTGTTGCCAGGGCACTTTGTATAACACTTGACTCTATTTTAATATACACCTATTTTTGGAGCAGTGCAATGAACAGAGCTTTGCCTTAGTCGTTTATTTTGCTCAGACATTTATTTGGAAGATATTAGTTCTGTTAGGGTATCCACAGATGACAGATTTCTCCATTCATCGGTAGTAGACCAAATATGGCCAAGACCAGATGCTCATGGCTTAAATGAGAGCACAGAAAGCCTTATACTCTGCGTGTTAGATTAGTCCCAGATAATCTGCACTGAAAATACGTGTTCTCAGTTTCCTTCTTTTACACTATGTTCAGTTGCTTGTCTGTGAGAACAAATTGGCTGTAAACCACTACTAGTGAGTAGAGTGCTCTGGTGCCACACTGTACCAGCTCTGAGTTAATATGCCTAATTAGCTAATATTCATCAGCACAAAATGGTGTTGCTCTGAAGGGATAACACAAAGCTTCTAAGTCTGTCCTGCATATTTGTATAACCAGTATACTAATGTTTGCCTTTGGCTGAACTGTCTGATCTCTTCTGCACACGCTATACAGTCTTAAGTGAGGCTGCCCCAGGCTCTTTTGAGCAGAAAGTCATGAAATCTCTGGCTTCTTTAGCCTCTATTACATTGGCTGACAGATACAGTCTCTGTATGCAGGCAGCATTGGCTGGAGGCTGAGGTTGTCTTCCACAGCTGTGTGGTTTAAGTCTGAGACAGATATTCCCACCAGGGGAAAAAGCAACCAACCACCATCACCAGTTAAACAAACTTTTATTCTTTATTCGACTAGGAGTGCTTTGTCCTACCAGTATTTGAACAAGGTTTGGCTTTAAATCTCAACTGAAGTAAGGTACCTGACTGCAGAAAGCAAAGCAGTCCATAAAAATTGGAATTGTGTGTCTTAAATGCACTTGGTGACATCACAACAGTTCTATGGAGTGAATGATACCTTTGTGAAAAGACTAATACATATTCATTAAAAAACCAAGTCAAATTAGAGGTGCATTCACCGCTCTTAAATGTACCTTAATCACACAGTCAGTAATTCCTGCTTCACTTTCCTTCTCCTAGTTTTCCTTGTCCCTATTACCTCAGACACAAAGTAGTATGGTAAAATACCTTGCTAAAAATGGAATATTTCTTCTTTTCAAGAGCAGTCATTTACCTCAAAGTTATATCCAGCTTTTTCTGTTGTTCAGTCCTTATCTCTGGTAGACTTAACTCAGTGCATTTCTGCAGCTGCATAGATTGACTGGTATTAAAAAAGTAATGCAAAAATTAATACATAAGGAACCTCTGAGGCCAGCTTTTCCCTAGGAGATCAAGGGAGGTATGTAGATGGAAAAGGGTTTGGTTTATCTGTAAGGGATGTATACTTCTGGGGTTTTTTCTGTACAGCAGTCTATCTTATACTATCTAGCTGGAAAATTAATTTTGAGGTGTAAGTAATAACTTCTGGTGTCCATATCACAGATGTGAATGAGAACATGTTATCTGAACAGTACCTCAGGAAGACATTATTCTCAAAAAATGATAGAACCAAAAATATTTCTAGGCACATGAACATGGTCAGTATCATCAAACTCTTCCCCCAACAGCTATGCAAAGAAAACAGTATTTTCTCTCTTTAGACCCACTGTTCTATCTTGTGCAATGATGCTGGAAGCATTCAATATTCCTCCCTTTCAATGAGTGCATCTAATAACGGACTTCCATGCAAGTGTGCTGAAAGACATTCCTGAACCTAGGGAAGCAGCATGCTGCTTTGCACAGTTATATTCTTAAATGAAACATAATT
>WEZZ01038045.1:15609-31061 GCA_013400585.1 Chloropsis cyanopogon | reverse complement strand
GAATGTATATTGTCACTACATCTCTCTCTAGGGAGAGATGGGAAGATGTGCAATACCACAAAAACATTAACCATGAAAACAAAAAATACTGTTAACCAATATAACTTTCAAATAGATTTATGTTCATCTAAACATACTTTATTTGGGTATCTGAGACAATTATTCTAAATGTAGACCAAACAGTGGCATATTCTACTATTATACTCAGTACTCCAACAAAAGTTTTGGCAGCAGATAACTCACACTTTATCCATCTCTGCATGTGGTAATAGACCCAAAGCATGTAATTTGCCAGCATAATGACAATTCCTGTATTCCCTGAATGCCTAGAGGAAAAGGTTTAACTTCAACTTTGTTTCTGGCTAAGGGGCAGTCATCTAAAAAGCTTGAAATTTAAGCCTCTTGTTAGTTGCACAATATCTGGGAGATCTGGTACAGTGTGTTCCTGCAAAAGTCCTGCTTAAATCTCTGGACAATTTCTCCCAGGCTATGTTCAAGACAGAGAGCATGCATAAGTTGTTTTATTTAGGTTCTACAGAAAGGTACCAAAGTACTGAGGTAACCTGACAACTGATCATTTTAAGAAAATAGATTTAAAATTAAAAGGGTGAAATCAGCTGGGCCCTGCAAACTCTCAGGACTTCCGTTCTTTCTGAATACTGCAGCACTGGAGACAAGTTGGTCAGAAGAGGACACTCTGAAATGTAGAAAGGAGCAGACTCCTACAGTTTGCTTTCTTCTTTTCTAATGTTTTTCAAGGGTTATTGGTATAGAAAGTCCATAAACCTCTGAAAGAGGTATGATTGAGAAGTAAAATGCAACATGCAATGAGCTACCTAGTCTTGGTGGAGCAGTTTGAAATCCAAAGTAGGTCACAAGTCAATTCATTTTGTAGACTTGACCTTGTACTCAGTGGATATTTAATCCCATCGCAAAACCACTGGATAATGTTATAAATACCAATTTTGAAACAGCCCTTTTGGGACAATATCTTTATCTTGGCAACTGGTTTCTGCTGAAAAGATACCAAGAGTTAGGATAAAAACGCTTCTAAAATACTGTTCTCCTACATCATGTGCACTTGCATGTTGACAGGTAAACAGCTGGATGTTTCAATTATTGTAATATCTTGGATATTTGAAAACTTATACAGAAAATGTGACTAGAAACACAATCTGGGCATGAAAACTACACCTTTCAACACTGCAGCAGCTTCTCAGGTTTAAGCAGCAATTGTTAAATTTTTTTTGTTTCTTCTACCTTTTTGCTTTTTTTTCTTTCTCTGTAATGGTCACTGCCCTGCCCTGCTGCTGAGGTTTAGTAAAAGCCAGTGAATAGCCCTCCTATGTGAATAGCATTAAAAGGAGTCCACTATGAAGACTTCACACCAAATGGAACAAGTACTTGTAGTGAAGGATAGAATCTGTCCATTAAACTTTGTGTTTATGATCAAATATTATCAAATCAAGAATTTTGAGATCTGGGGTTATTCCAATGACTAACTTGTTCCTTTTCCTTAACCTGTGTTGTTCTTACTGAGGAGGAGAAGAAGAATAAAAAAACAAAACAAAACAAGCCCCCATGTGCTTTGAGCTGAATTAACCGTAACTGAAATTCTTGGCAACTTTAAAGACAAATGGAGTCAGACAGGCAGTGCTTTGTACCAACAAAGCATTCCATATTGAACTTCATTTTCTTTTACGTGCATTTGCTTTTGTTTCTATTTTTAAAAATAAAATGTTGGAGGATGACAGTTTGACATTGGGGTGTGGTCTTTTTTTTCTTTTTCCTCTACAAATTAATGTAGATTGCAAACTAGTGTGAGGTTAGGCTCTTTAATACATCCCCTAGAAAAGCCAACCCCCAAATTTTAAAGCTCTTCAGAGTTTTTCAGTTAACAACAAGAGAGTGCACATGAGATGCCTGGAGTAAGAAACAAATTAGTTAAGTTTTTCAAGTTTTCCAGTTCTATGGAACTGATTTTAATTTAAGTTCTTCAAGATCAAAGAATCCCTCAATACTAGTGACAGTTGAGAAGCACCCTGGACCTGTGGTAGGGTTGGCCACAGACTTTGATTATTGTGGCAACTTGGGAGTGTATGGACCACAAGCACCCATTGCAGCACTTCTCTGTGGGGAGTTGGGGCCCCAACAAACTTGGGCTCCAAAAGGCTAAATAAGTTTCACCAAGAATCCAAACAGGGGAGGAACATACCACATATACCAGGAACTTCTGTGAGAAGGAAAGAAGTTATGAGGAAGGTAGGTTAAAAAAAATAAAAAGTTAGATAATTTTATTTGACTATTCAAAGCAGTTGTGTACTTTCCATCAGATTCAGGAAATCAAGTAATGCATTTTAATGAAGAAAAAAGTGCCTTCAGTAGATAATACTGCTTGTGTATTAATAATACGCTTTATGCTTTAACTTCAGGCCTATAAATATTTTGCTTGACTGCTGTTACTCTTGGTTTCCACTTTTCTCACCATCTATTTTCTCCATCTATTTGTTTTAATAAAAATTGAATAAAATTGTAATTTAGCAAGATAAATTATCTTTGATAATCTAGATATCTAAAATTTAGGTATAAAATTAGGCAGTTGTTCAGGCTTTCCATGTAACTGGCAGAGATAAACAGACACCTTCAAATAATGACTCAACCCTTTCATAACATATGTATTAGACAGATGGAATTAATGAAACCTATTTTTTCTCTTGCTCCCTCTCTTCACTGCAGAGGGTGTATGCATAAGGACTATACACCTCTTGTCCATCTTTCAGACAGTGGAAACCAGGCAAAGCTGATTCTAAGTCTGCTGCATGGCTTGAATAACCCTCCATACAATGGAGTCCTGAGCTGGTTGATGTCTCGAGTAGTTATTACAAACTAAATAAAAGCAATATATTTAGCAATATTTTAACTGGAGCGGAGTGAGAAATGTCTCTATTTTGTTTGCTGCTGCGTAAGTATTTCACATCAGACCACTAATTAATGCTGAGAGAATGAATAAATTAATAACTCTGATCCCTATATGTTATATTATGTTTAATTGTCTTCCCCCTTAAGAAGGAGATGTGATCCTAAACTGTATAATTTTTATACATTTACCTAATACCTACCATTTTTAATGGAAATATATTTTATCATGTAATTTAGAATTAAATATTGAAATGGAAAGGCATTATGTAGCTTTATGTAGCCAAACATTTTTGCAGTTAAAGTCTACTTTGTCCTTTTGAGAGGTTCTGGTGCCTGTTCTTAAGATAAAAATGTGTATTGTGACAAAGCCTCTGCAGAACAGAGCTGTGGAAAAAATGCACTAGATCACAAATATGCTTATTCACTAGGTAAATGAGCTGAAAAACTGGTTTTGTATCTCTTGTCTTGGTAAAGAGCAGGAAAAAATCTGTTACCACAACACATTCTGCACTTACTGCCTTTTTCTTCAAGGGTCATTAAACATTTCAGATAATAATTGACCTAATTCAGTTTAAAACAGTTAAGAATTCTGATCTTCTAACCAATGTCAAATGGGTAAAAAGAAATAAGGACAAACTCTAGACCATATGAAAATACAGTAGCTCAACAGTGGTGTTCCCTCTGATGTCCATAGGTGTAAGCTCAGCAGGGATCAATAGCAATTTTTTGCTGGTCTAAAGTGGTGGTTGCTGGTTGCCTTTAGGGCAAATTCCTACTGTAACTTCTTGTGGGAAAAAAAGGTGACACATTTTATCGCACTATATGATATAACTAAAAATCAGGCAAGGTTAAGAGTGCATGATGGATGAAATAAAAACTTCTGGGTTTTCTGTCTAACAACATTCTGCATATCTATTAAATGGGCATTTCTTGGCTTCTTTGTCCATTCCTAGGCTATGACCTTAAGAATATAATTCCAGTGTCATTGGCCTCTGAATTTAACAAAAAAATAATGTTTGCCTAAAACCTAAGATAATGTGCAGCACAACACTTTAACTGTATCCTTTACCAAGGAATAGCTAGATAACACCTAGTTGCCCTTCTAGATACTTCATAACCATTTCCACTGTTACTAGTATTCTCAGAAACATTGTTTGTTTCATCAAGTTCTTTCAAAGCATCAGAAAATTGTAGGCCCAAAAGTTTTATTAAATGATATACAGGAAAATGTAATAATACACTGAGAATAATGATAGGCTGCTGTATTTCCAGGACTATTTTAGTATTGTCTATTTAACACCAGGAGAACCACACATGTGGCTAGCTTATTGGTTGATCAAAAGTTAACCATGAGCCAGCAGCACTGTTGTGGCCAGGAGGGTCAATGATACCCTGGGGTGCATTGGGACCAGCAGGTCAAGGGAGGTGATCCTGCCCCTCTGCGCAGCCCTGGTGAGGCCAATCCTGGTGCTGTGTCCAGTTCTGGGCTCCTCAGTACAAGAAAGAAAAGGAGCTACTGGAGGGGGTCCAGTGGTGGCCCACAAAGGTGATTAAGGGACTGGAGCATCCCTCTTATAAGGAGAACGGAGGGTGCTGGGCCTGTTTAGTCTGGAGATGACAGAGGGCATCTTATCAATACGTACATATATTTCAAAGGCCAGTGACAAAGAGAATGGTGCCAGATTCTTTTTGGTGGTGCCCAGTGATAGGGTGAGGAGCAATGGCCTTAATCTAAACCACCAGAAGTCTCACCCCAACATGAGGATGAATTTCTTTACACTGAGGGTGGCAGAGCATTGGAATAGGCTGCCGAATGAGGTTGTGGAGTTTCCCTCTCTGGAGACAATCTAACCCAGATGGACACGTTCCTGTGTGACCTTGCCTTCCCAGGGTTTTGGACTGGATGATCTCCCAAGCTCCCTTACCACCCTAACAGTTCTGTGAGTCTGTGATTCCGAATTTTGTGAAACTACTTGATAAAACCCACTGGCATCTGTTATGTGGATACTTTGCTTCACATTTGCTAAAGACAATTGTATTTTTTTGTCGGTATTGAACAAGCTGAAGAAAAGCCACAGCTGTGACAGTGAATTTCAGTTTATCTCTATGCATGAGGTACTGCAACGCCAGAACATCACAGAATTACTGAATGCTTTGGGTTATAAGAGACTTTTAAAGATCATCTAGTTTCAACCCCTCTGCCATGGGCAAGGACACCAGCCCAGGTTACTCAAAATCCCATTCAACCTGGCTTTAATCCAGGGAATCCACAGCTATTCAAAGCAATCTGTTCCAGTGTGTCAACAATCTCACCTTAAAAAATTCTTCCTTATATCAAATTTTAATCTGGTTCCTTTTAGTTTAAAACAATTGTCCCTTGTCCTGTCACTAGATACCTTGGTAAAAGTATGCCTCCACCTTTTTAATAAGGCACCTTTGTATACTTAAAGAATGCAAGAAAGTCTTCCCAGAGCCTTCTATTCTCCAGGAGAAACAACCTTAACTGTCTCAGCTTGTCTTCACAGGAGAGATGCTCCAGCCATTTGATTATTTTTGTGGCACTCCTCTGGAGCAATGCTCATAGAGGCCATGTGTTTATTGTACTGCAGACCCCAGAGCTGGATGTAACACTCCAGGTGGTGTCACCAGAGTCGAGTAGAGGGGCAGAATCAGCTCCCTTGACCTGCTGCCCATGCTGCTTTCGTTGCAGCCCAGAATGCAATTGCCTTTCTGCTTCAAGCTCATGTTGCCAGCTCATGTACTATTTTTCAATCAACCAGTAGCCCCAAGCCCTTTGCAGGGCTGCTCTCAGCCAGATCATCACCCAGTCTGTACACACATTGGGAATTGCTGCAACCCATTTGCAGGACCTTGCACTTGCCCTTGTGGAACCTCATGAGGTTTGCATGGGTCCATGTCTCTAGACTGTCAAGTCACCCTTCTCTTCCCTCAAGCATATCAACTGCACCACTCACACTGATATAATCTGAAAATTGGCTGAGGATGCACCCAATCCCCCCATCTGTCATTCATAAAGACCTATTGTCTTCATTGATAAAGATTTATAGTATCTTGGTGAATTCAATTTTGGAGATATAATCATGTACCAAGTTTCTGTGGAAAACATGTCAGCTGCCATATTGTCTGTAATCATAACCTCATGATACCCATGACATTTTGTGGACCTATTCTGGGCACAGAAAACTTAGGCAGCAGGACCTCAAGGACAGTAGCCTTCCTGGGATACAGCTCGTTCCCTGTCTTACATCTGAGGTAACATGTCGCTGCACAGTGGGAGAGAGCAGAAGGAAGGGTGGGATATGCACAGGGATCTGCAGAGCGCATCTACCAGGTTTGGCTACAACTCTTTTGGTGAGCCTAAGAAGGCAGAAGGAGAGCAGGAATAGAAGTATCAACCAACAACCACTCTAATGCCTACTTTTCCATCACAGGCTTGGTTCAAATCCTTTCCTTCAAACTTCCCTACCATTCCCTACCATTCATACACTGCTGAAAAAATTTGGTACCTCCAGCTTTAGGTAGAGTGTGAGGGAGGTAGGATCTTAGGGGCTGTTTTAAGAGCAGGGAGCATGGTTGCCCCCTGCTGTTCATGGTAACTGAAGCATCCTGAAAATGTCACTGGAGTCCTGTTACTGGGCTGCGCAGTAAGTGATAGTCGCCTCTCCAAAAGGATGAAAAAAATATGCCGACATATACTGTCTGGGCTATTTGTCTAGGTATTTGCGGAACATCTGTGCAAAGTGACTGTACATCGGAGCAGATAAATAACTCAGGATTTTTAATGCCTATTTTGGCAGCAGGTTTGAAGCTAAAAGCCTATTGTTAAAGGAGACAGAAGAAATTTGAAAAAGGCAGGAAGCAGCCAAAAGAAATCTAAGAAAACTGCAATGTAAGTTACTGGGGAATTTTTTCTCCACACACTTATCTGCCAAAATTTTATTAGGCTGTTTAATTATTGCTCAGGAATACTCCACACAACTCACTAGGCCGTAGTCCTAGGTTTTGTTTCTCTAGCCAGAAAAAAAAATCATGAGCAAATCATGAGAGGTGAACTAATTTTCTTGGTTCCTCTCAACTGATCATACACTTCTTTTTGGTGAGAGTATTTTCAAGACATAGTTTGTCTTGACATATATCATCTGCTGTGAACAGAGGTGCTTTAATCTGTAAAGGAGTGAACAATACTCTTTAGTGTTGACCATTGCAGGATAAATTCTGGCATTATGGGCTCTATTGTCTCATTTACTCACTCCATTGACCTGTATTTCTCAGTCTCCACCAAATGCTCTGTGAAAGTTCTGCCTTTCTGGACGCAAGTACTACCTGTAGCAGATGACCTCTTTCTCATCTCTCCACAAGAAGAGTCTATCAAGAAGTTCGTCTCCTCCAGAAAACCTCTGAAATGTGACTCTGTCCCACCCTTGTAACCTTCCTCTCCCTCCTTCCCCTTTTCAAGGACACTTAACCAGTCTATGAAGAAGGCTTTCCTTTGTGATTTAACCTAGATATTACTTTTAGCAGAATGTTTTAAACATTAGCATTTAAGTTTTAATCATTAAGCACCAGAATTTGAAGGCTTAGAATTGATGGTTACCTAATTTAAGATAACGTAAAGAATTTTACATTTCAGGAAATGCTCTCTCCCTATCACTTGGACTCACCGACCAGCTGTAGTACTAAATATGGTGAAACAAATTCAATGTATTTGTTACCCAGAGCTTGGCCCATGGGTGTTAGTCAGGTACAGTTTTTCGGTTACTGAGGGTATACTGTCAGTTTATACCACCCTCACAGTAATTGACTGACCTAACCAAATCTGACCAAAATGGGCCAATCAATGCAGTTTCTGTACATATCAGTGGCCACACAGACCAGCTCTGGAAACTGGAGTGACACCCTGGCCACACAATCAACCACAGTCCGTGGTAAACTCTTGGAAGATAAAATCATATTGACGAGATTAGAGTCTTATAACTAAAGAAATCTTACCATAATGTATCACATACCATGAATTTGGGAAAAAATTCTACCAATTTGACAAAGTTAGATGGGCCACTCACACTTTACCCAGAAGAGTGACATATAAAAATTATATATGTTTGATAACTAGCAGAAGTTGCAAAGTTCTCACACCTAGGCAGATGAGTACTAGTGAGTACTTTGGTGTGAGTGGGTTGGTGCAGTATATGAGCACCCAGGGATAAGTTAGCTTTAAATCAACTATGCTAAATGAAGGGATAAATATCAAAAGAGTTTTAAAAACCACTTTTCATACTGGCATCTGATGACTCAGTAAAATTCTAGGTGCTATTCTAGTGGGACTCAGGATTTCCACTGTGATTCAGCTATCTGATTGACTTTTGCTGCAAATATTGGACTTGATAAAAAATTGTCCTTAGTAAAAAAAAAAAAAATAAAGAAGACTGTGTCTCTGAAAGCTGTTACAAATTTTTGTGAGTGTAAATTAAAATTAATTTCCTTTTTGCATCTGAAAAGAAAGTTGAAGTTTTCATTTACAAAGAAAAGAACACAGTTGTTTGTTCCAGTTGTGAGTTGTAAATAACAAGTAATACAGCTATAAACTCAAAAAAAAAGCAAAATTTTAAAACTGGAAGTATGAAAAACTTGGTTACGAATCAAGGAGTCCTATTCATCTTATTAGTTCATTTTCTTGGTACTTTGAGCACCTTCTAAAATAAATGTAACGTACCAGCAGCTCTCAAACTGTGATCTCTGAGCTACCAGTATTCTGCAAAGCCAAGGTAATTACTCAGTCATACCATTTATTTTAGTATATTTAATATCAGTCACTAAAGGTACTTTTTAAATGAAGTAGGTCTAGTCTGCTTACTCCAGAAATAGTCTAGTATAGAGTAAGATTAATTTCCTTGCTCTAGTGTGTGATATGCTCCTGACCTTGGCTTTCTCTGATGAGCTGAAAGCATGCAAAAAAAACACCTCTAAGTACTCAGAACTCAGCTAGATGTGGATCTTTTGTTCTTGCAAATCTCACATGATCTAAAACAGTTTTTCCCAGTTTGCAGTCAGTGATCTGCAAAGTTCACGCAAGACATACAGTGTGACTTCTTTTCCTTTTAAATAATAAACCACATAGAATGGCACTAAGGAATAGAGAAAATACTTTCCCAGTATTATTTTTCCATATAAACACATGCTGCCATTGCCATAAGGTTGTTAACTGGAGACAGATGTGATCTGCAAGTCACATCCCTGTTTAAGTATGATCCATTATGCAGAAGTATTGTCAAACACTGATGCCTGTTTTGCAGGTAACATGATAGAAGAGCTATAAGGTCATCCTTATGTCAGTGTGATCAATTAAGCATTGTTTGTCTATTCTAGCTCTCACTGACTTCGTGTAGACTTTGACATCCACAAAGAATGCAAGGGCGATAGCTAGATCAGAGGAGGATCTCTTCAAGTATCCTCAGTATGGAGGTAATGGGTCACAGTAGCACTGCTTGATTTCACTGCATTTTGTTTTGCGGCTCTGTCAATAGAGACCTTAAATTCTTTCTTCATCTTCCTAACTTTTCTAAAGAAAAAGAAGTTTGCATTTGAAAGGAAAACCACAGGTGTTTAGAACATTAGAACAATACATGGCTAGGACATTTCATAAAGTAGAATTTAAAATGACACCACTTTCTCTGGAACCATTTAATGATCTAATTTAATTATTAAAAAAAAGTTTAGCTCTATGAGAAAACAACTAATCCAATTTAAAAGTGAACTATTAAACTGAAGATTAGTATTATTCATTTATTAGTTCTGCATTCTGTATGCAACACAGAGAGTGTGACTGCTGTGCACAGACAGGTGTTCTGTCAGCAATTTTGGTAAAGATCACATGTTGCAGCTACTATTTGTTTGCTCACCACCATTTTTATTATAATCAAGCTGTGATTGTGCATATCTTTTGAAATTGAATTTATGTTCCAATCTCCATGACAATCTGTGTTACCTAGAACAAGAACTACTTCAGGCAAGGAACATGGTCTTCCTGACAGAGCATCCATGAGTAATCATGAGTCTATAAGAGTTTGACTGATTTACTTTATCCTTGCTTTAAGATGATCACTTTGGCACCTACGTTGTATACCCTTGTTTAAAACTATACAAAGAGAGGGAACAAAACATGGCATAATAAAGCCAAGAATATCTGCAAAAGAAAGCAGTTCTGGAAAAAGGTATTTACTGGCAACATCTTTGCACAACATTTCTCCAATCTTTGGTTTTCATGAAAGCATCCTTACTTAAGTAATGGCATTACACTGAAACACATTCAATATGAATTCGTCTGTGGAGAGGCAGATTCTACTGCAAAAACCTAATTCAATATTTCCTAATAGGCAATTTACTGAGAGCTAGAGTGGTACAGTGAGATAGTTTTCAGAAAGTTAGCCATTACTAATTTTATAGTAATGGCAGGATTATTAAATTTCACTACTTTCTGGGAAAGTTTCAGAAAATGTTTGAACTGGTCAGTTTTTTTGGCTAGATACTACGATAATAAACATCCTATTTATTGCCTAACCAGCACATAAATTAATTAGGTTGGAAGTTAATTTCCTCATGTAAATGCCACAGGCTTGCCTTTATGCATCAAACCCCTGTTTTTATGCCAATTTTTTATTTAGTTGATGATACACCACCTTATAAACCCTTTAGGGGTTACAACTTCCCAACATGTAGTTCACATACAACTCTTTTTAGCTGGAGCTCTATACATCTCTGTATCTACTCATCTGAACTCACTGCCTATTGCTTTTTCCCACAGCTTTTTCCCACAGTCAGAGTCTTCCCATACGAGGTGAATTGCCTTGACTCAGCATATTCCAAGTGCCCTTATCACTGCACCATTTCCTTCTTACTGCTTAGGCAATAACTCAAAACATCAGCTTCTGTTTTGCCCACAGACACTAGGTTAAGTGGACCAGCTCAGCGTACTTCTATCTTGTACAATTGCTCTATTGATTTTTGAATAAGTTGAATTCCCCAGAACAATTAACCTGAAGGGTTAGTGCTGCTGTAATGTCTATATAGAAAAATTGTTCCATATGTTCCATAGTGTTCCATCACTATGATTTATATAATATTTCATTCTTTCGTTTTTATAAGTCCCCTTAAGGTACTAGAAGGTGGCAAAGAGGTCTTCCTGAAGCCTTCTCTTTTCCAAGCTGAATCCCAGCTTTCTCAGCCTGTCTTTGTAGGAGAAGTTGTCCATCCCTCATCATCTTTGTGACCCTCCTCTGGACAGTCTCTAGCAGGTCCATGTCCTTCCTGTGCTGAGGACCCCAGAGCTGGACGCCGCACTGCGTGTGGGGCCTCACAAGGGCAGAGTAGAAGGGCAGAATCCGCTCCCTCCTCCTGCTGGCCACGCTGCTTTTGCTGCAGCCCAGGATGTGGTTGGTCTTCTGGGCTGCAAGTGCACACTGCTGGCTCATGACCAGACTTTCATCCATGAGAACTCGCAAGTCCTTCTCTGCACGGCTGCTCCCAGTGGCTTCTTCTACCAGTCTGAACTCATGTTTGGGATTTTCCCTACCAAGATGCATCACCTTGCACTTGGACCTGTTGAAGTCCATAAGAGTCTCATGGACCCACTTCTCGAGCTTGTCCAGGTCTCTCTGGGTGTCATCTCTTCCTTGCATTGTGTCAGCTGCAGAGCTCAGCTTCCCGTCATCAACCCTGCTGAGGCTGCACTCCATCTCACTGTCTGTCACCAGTGAAGGTACTGAAGTGGAATGATCCCAAGAGAGAACCATGAGGGATGGGTCTCATCACTGGCCTCCACCTGGACATAGAGCCATTGATCACAACTCTTTGGCTGCATCCCTACAGCCAGTTCTTTATCCATTGAATAGTCCATCTATCAAATCCATGTGTGTCTAATCTAGAGACAAGGATGTCATATGGGACTGTACTGAAGGCCTAACAGAAGATTAATGTCTTTGTCAACCATTGCCATCACTCCATCATAGAAGGCCACCAGGTTGGTCAGGCACAATTTGCCCATAGTAAAGCCAGGGTGGCTGCCTTGGATCACCTCTTTGTCTTTTATGTACCTTAGCACATCTTCTAGGAGGATCAGCTCCATGATCATGCTGGACACAGAGGTGAGGCACACACATCTGCATTTTCCTGGTTTATCCTTTCTCCCCTTTTCAAAAAAAGGAGTGATGTTTCCCTTTTTCCAGTCAATGAGGACTTCACCTGACTGCCATGACTTTTAAAATATGATAGATAGTGACTTGAAAACAATGTTGGCCAGTTTCCTCAAGACCCTGGGTTGCATGCCATCAGGTCCCACAGACTTCATCCGTGGTTCTGAACCTGCTCTTCATGTATAGTGGGCAGGATTCATTTGGTCCCCACCCACCCAGAGGACTGGGGACTTTGAGAGAAGCAGTGAAGGCTGAGGCAAAGAACTCACAGAATATCTCAGATTTCTCTATAACAGTTACCACCAGTTCACCCTTCTTGCTTATGAGGGGAAACAGAGTCTCCTCACCCTTTCTTTACTGACTTATGTTCTTATAGAATCCTCTTTGTTATTGCTCAGGTCATTTGTCAAGCCATGTTCCAGCTTTGCTTCCTCTTTCCTGACCCCATCCCTACACATGTACCATATACCTGTACCCCCAGCTCACCTGTCCCTGATTCCACTGGCTGTGCATTTGTTTCTTACTCCTCAGCTGCAGGAACAGATCCTTGCTTAGTCAAGCCAGTTTCCAGCCTGTGTTGCTCAACTTCTTACACACAGGGATAGAGAACTCTTGTGCTCTAAGAAAGGTGGCCTTTAAGAGCTGACAGGTCTAGTCAGTCACTCTGTACTTAACAATGCAATGTTTTATAACTCCAATTTTTTTCCTAGGAAGTGGTCTGAAGAAACAGTTTTTAGGTGTTTCAGTGGTTTGAAGCATTAATATGTGCTTAAGAGGATCTTAAAAATATAAGCTTACTTTAAGTGGACTGTAAGCACACTGAACAGCTTTGAAAGGGCATGATGCATTCTCCAACAATTAATCAGCTTATCCTTCTAGCCTTTAGGAGAATAAAAACGATCAGAATAACCCATTATGTCAAACTATTAAATTCCCTGTCCTTGAAAAGGTTTTTATGATCTCTCATGCTGGTATCTTACTTTATTTACTCTGAAGAACTTCATTTGAGTCAGGAGATTTACTTTGGATTTACACCACTTGAAATTAAAAAACTGTTTACAAATGGATTGGATGAATCACATATTTTTCCTGGTATCAGGATATAATTTAATCCATTCCCCTGTAAGCTTTTAGGTTTGTTTGTAGGTAGGTTTTAGATAGAATTGAAAGTGTACTGGCAATTACTTTCCTTTAAATGTTGCCCTTCTGTGGATTTATTCAAACTCCAAATAATCAAATAATAAAAAGGCATTTTTGGAGATGATGTTTGAAACAGGCCATTCTTGTGCTTCTAAACTTTATGGAAGCATTTGAAAAGGTTTTGTTGTTGTTGTTCATAGTTAAGATGGACTGCAAATTATGCCAATGGGTAAAATGGTTAAATGACTGGGTTTTTTCAAGTGTTTTCAACATTCAGTTTCAACAAGACTAATGTTAAACAGAATTTTTTTAATATTAAAAATTGGCACATATTATTTATGATATGTGTTTTGTCAGTTGGATACTTTATATTGTGTGATATAGGAACGGTCACAGACATCAGTGACAGTACAGAGCACTTTCACATCCCTGTCACATCCCATTCAAAATTTTACTGCAGCAAAAACTTGAGGGTAAGAAGGAAGAGCAATGGAGACCATCTTTTTCTGAATGTTACTCCTCACAATATTGAGAGCCAAGTTTCTGTCCTCCCTGTGGTAACAACCGTCATTTTGAAAGCCACTTGTTCATAGGTATAATTGTCTTAGGACTATTTTAAAACCAGAAGGGGTTGGAGGTTGGGAGGAAGGTGTTCAGAGATGCAAAACACTTTGTGTAACCTTCCCTGAAGTAATCAGTCGCTCAGTGAAACAGTCTGTGACACAGAGCTGCATTTTGTCTTGAATGAATTTAAAGAGTGGAAAATACAAGTTGCTTAAGAGCACTGCTGAATTTAATATTCTTGAAATTAGAAATCTGCATCTGCTAATGAAGATGTACGAATGCTCTGGCAAGGTATAACCACTGGCAAATCTATGTGGACAGCTGGAGAGGGTCCTGCATACTGCACTTGCATTCCTGGGGCCAGAAACAAGCCAGCTGTGGGAAAGACACGCATATTTCTTGCAGGAGGCATTTTAAATCAAAAGCAGTACTTTGCTAACAGAACTGTACAGCTTCTGAACTAGAGGTTTTTTATTGTTGTTAGGTTTGGGGTTTTCACACTTGATTTTCTGAGTGTGTAGGCAGATAAACTTGACTCTGCCAGGACATGACCCTGTATCATGGCTGAAATTAAGCAGAAGTCCTGTGGGAAAAAGGATGTGATCATTTAACTTGAGCCTTTATTATAATCACATGGATAAAAGCCTGAATTAATGTTGTAGAGGCAAAATTAATTGACATTTTCCAACTTCTTTTAAAGAATTATGTTGCAATTTCAATGAAGTTCTTTTGTGTTCATAATCTCACGCACATATATAATAAATGGGGTTTTTAACTCTTTAATTGTGCAATGCTTAAAAAATCCTATTCAGTCTTTGCCATAAATTCAAAGCAATGGTCCAAAGAATGTTATTAATTACATGTTATGCAAAAAAAAACGCCTTATATCCATCTGCCAGCTTTGAATGAAATACCTGAAAATATCAGTGATTGTATTTGATTCTTGATTTTGGAGGAAAAATGAAAGAGGAAGACCTGCATTCCCAGCTGACAGCTAGTCATTAATTTGTAGAATTGTAACATTCTCATTTTTTCCTAAGGAAATACCTTACTTTTTTCCTACTTCTCCTAGTAATTATCATTATCTAGTCCAAACTCTGCTGTGTCAGCTACTGTTACAAGATACTGGCGTGGCTGAAACTGAACTTGGTACTGGAGATTATGTTATACTATTGTTATATATTATGTATTGCTAATAATTGCATTATTATTTTCTACTTATTTTAATGCAGACAGATTGTTCACTATTGGAACGCATAGCATAAACAGCTGAAAGCATTTTTTTTCTTGATGTTTCAAAACATTTTATAAGCAGTTATGATTTTTAGGGTCCTAGTAATGCCCATTAGTACTTCAGATCATTCTCTTTGGTGAATTTATATTTGAACTGGCAATATGAAATTTCGAATTGAATTAAAATTCAAAAATTTCAAATCTTATTGGTGAAATCCTAGTAAACTTCTCCATGTTGTGCAGTGGAACACATTATTGATACTTTGCAAATTGGTCTATTTTCTTTGTCCAATTATGTTTTGCACTCTTATTAAATGTGTACAACATCAGTCACAGCTCACAACTTCAGAATATTTTTAATTAAAATAATAATTATAATAACAGTAATAA
>WEZZ01038045.1:4442-14875 GCA_013400585.1 Chloropsis cyanopogon | reverse complement strand
CTTTGCAAATTGGTCTATTTTCTTTGTCCAATTATGTTTTGCACTCTTATTAAATGTGTACAACATCAGTCACAGCTCACAACTTCAGAATATTTTTAATTAAAATAATAATTATAATAACAGTAATAATAATAATAATAATAATAATAATAATAATAATAATGGTGCCTGGTATATGCTGGGCATTCATGAAACCCTTCTCTGTGCTGACCAGTGACAGAATGCAAAGGTCTGGCCTGAAGTTGTGTTAGGGGAGGCTTAGGTTGGATTTCAGAAAAAAGTTCTTTAACCAGAGGGTGGCTGGGCACTGGAAGAGGCTCCCAAAGGAAGTAGTCACAGCACCAAACCTGACAGAGTTCAAGAAGTGTTTGGACAATGTTCTCAGGCACATGGTGAGACTCTTGGGATGTCCAGTGCAGGGCTAGGAGTTGGACTTGATGGTCCTCATGGGTTTCTTCCAATTCAGTATATCCTGTGATTCTGTGAAACATTCCTGAAAATGGTTATTCTTTGCAAAAGATATTATATGAAAAAAAAAGCAGAAATATCTGTCAAGAATGTAAAATAAACAGAGGTAAAACCGGGGAACAGAATGACAGCAGAATGCTGCTTGACAATGGTGAGCATGTAAAGCACAGTGGAGTCCTGCATAGATTTTAAAATTATGATAAAAGTGTACAGCTGAGGGTATAACTGAAATATTAAAATGAGGGAAATTAGAAGGAAGATGAATACAATACCTTAAGCACTTGTCTGTATTAGACACCTTTGTGTAGCATTGCATGTTTATTAAAGATGGAAATAAGAGATAAAATGCATGCAGTTTTAGCTTTCATTATTTGATAATTTCTAATGTAATAATCTCCATTATTGTCCAACCTTTCTATGTCTTTATTTTTGTTGCTGTACAACCCTACTATCATTGTCAAATTTGCAATAGCAGAGAGGGGTGGAAGGAAGGGCTTGCAACCATTTATTAGCATTATCAGGATCATCCACCTTACTGTGTACCTTTTAAAATATCCAATAGCATTACTCTAAAAGTGTTTATCTTGGAATATATGCAATATGTTCAATATATTCTTCTAAACACTAATGCACTGCACGTGGAATTTTACAGTAACATTAGTTTGCTTAACACATATCATAAATATACAAAGAACATATCAGGAACAGTACAGAATCCAGTCCTAGTATAGAAAATCCTATGGGTTAACCCATCAAACTGTGAAGAAAAGTACTGAAAAAGTCTCTGTGCTCTAAACAAAGTAAATTTGTCTTCTGCGCTTTAAGGAGTGTCAAGCTGGCCCCTATTGACCTGTCAAAATGTGTTTGTTTCAGCAATAAAATATACTACTGGAAAGGTCAGGTCACAGAAAATTAAACTCAAGAATCAGTAACGAGTGAACCTAAACAGTCATCAGATCCCAGCAAGTTGTCAGGGGAAAGGTTATCAGTCAAAGCACAGGAGTACACCATTGGTTTAGAGTGAAACTCTAACAAATGACTTTTCCATTCTAAATGTTTTCTTAATTGTGTGGCAATAATTACTCAAGGGGATGTTAAGACTGGAAAATATGACAACAGCAACTGAAATGTACAACAGAGAATGAGAGAAGGGCATGAAAACTTTTTCAAAGAGACATTCTTTCCTTCTGTACTAGTAAAGCAGAGCAACGTCTCATGTTTAACTCCTTAAATGAATACATCAGACTTGGATAGGGAAATATCTGTACGTAAACTAATTTCCAAGTCTGAAACTTGGTGGGCATATTCTAATGCATTTCAGTGATTATATGTTTCCTTCTACACATTTTTTAGCCATATCTAGTTCAGATTGTACAGGGCACATATGTGATCTCAACGCTACTCTCCATGTGCCCAGTGCAGAACTAAGATACAGATCTAGCTCATTTTAACCTGCAGTGCAAGTGAAATTGCTCTATGCCTCCTGGAATCGGTGGAGAATGAAGCACCCTGCAAGGCACATCTCCCAGTACAGCATCATAAATGCCTCAGTATATGTCTCTCTGTCTCTCTCTAAGGTTTCTGAGGAGACTGAACTCTTGATTCAGACATCTGAGTTAAGTAGGAAAAATCTTGCCTTAGGCCCCTGATTTTGGGTCCCTTAGTTGAACTCAACTTAGATCAAGTAGCCTAGATTAGTTTATATGAGTATTTGGCACTGAAGAATTTTGCCTAAATTATGTTGGATATTTAACATTTTAGTGGCTAAGAATTTAGACAAAATAGTGATGGAGACCTTACATTAGAGGTGGGGAAACTCAGTCAAAAAGACTGAAGGACTCAATGAAACGTCCTTCCTCTTATAAGGATTTAAGTGCTTTCCATAATGTCAGTCAAAGCTGTAGATCAGAGGGAGAAAAATAATGAACTTTTGAGTCTTCTACCTTGTTCTTTAAGAACAACATTAGCCTTTAAGCTGTGGAGAGCAGAGGAAAAATTCTGGAATATCAGCTTTTTTACTGTTCTGGTAACTTTACATTTTCTGTTTTGAATGGAGTGTTTTATTCAGAGTGCAAGGGCTGTGCCCATAATTCTTTCCATTAAGTTCTACTGTTAAATAAAAGATACAGTTGTTGCTAATAGGAATGAAAAGCAGTTACTGTGAAAAGCAATTACTTCATCAGTGGTAATGTAAAAATAATTCTGTCTTCAGTATTTATATGAATATTCTTGAGGCATAGTACTGGTCATCCTTTATTGAAAATTCCTTGGCTTATAATTCTGATTTATATTTATACAAATGTAAAAAGAACTGGAGTTCCAGCTATCTACCACGCACAATGCTGTTAGCACTATTTTGTATATCTGCAGAACTGAGCTGTGTTAGCTGCCCCTTCAAAGCCCACTGTAGTAGACTTATGTGAACTGGAAGTCTTTTTTTCCTCATTTCTGGTGGGGCAGATTCTTCAGTGATCACATTAACAGTTCTATTGTGCCTGACACTGGCTGGAGCAAACCATTTTATAGCTTATCAAAAAGAAAAAATGTTTATTTGCAGAATCCTTGGTTAATGGAATAAATAACAAGTAAGTTCTTACTTAAGATTTCAGAATGGTATGAAGGCTTAAAATATAGTTATGGTAAAAGCTTTAAGCCTTCTTTTATTTTAATGATTGATTTTTTGAACAATCCTTGGGGTTTTAGATACATGGATGACCAAATTCTGCATCTCTTCTAAATAAAATAAGTAATTTACTCAATAAACTACTGAGAACTAAATAATCACTTAACTCTTCCACTGAAAAAATACATGTGCATTTGAGATAGTTTGGATTCTTTCATCTAATCAGTTTTTCTGCAAATTTATGAATTGTAGTATCTGTAATATTTAAAGCTATTCTATGTGTTGTGTAGAATCAATTTCCTTTTTAAGAATATGTAACCAATTATTCCAAGAGCCTAAATACTCTTCCAGCTATGCAGGACTTTGAAAATGAGGAAGTTCTAATTTTTAAGGAGAATAAAGGATTAAGTGGGTGGTCATTGCAAAATATCATTGTGTGTTAACCCTGCAGTATCAAATTAGAACTAGAGCTATGTCTGTAAAAGGACATGGGCATTACAATATCTTCCTGCACTTTTAGGTACAGGATATTCGTCCAGGAACCCCAGCCTGGCTGCTGACTGAACCACAGGAGCAGTTGCACCCTGCAGGCTCTCATGTTTCCACCACTGCTTGTCTAGAGTGCTTAGGCTCCTGGAATAGCCTCAGATATCATAGCATGCACTGGTTCCATGCTTTAATAATATATTAACTGATAGACTTAAACCCATCATAGCCAGGCACCTTTTTCCTTTGCACAGCGCATCACTCACAGTGCAAAGCAGAAGATACCTAAATTACCCACAGACAGATGCTTTGTTCACCTATGGGATTTAAGTGTCTCATGTAATTAAGACTTGGTGGTTAAACAACATTTGTCAATAATTAATATGGACATGTAGAATTCAGATATGATTTTGGAGTTTTACAAAAAAATATTACCCAGAACAAATCTAGAAATTAGCTTTTGCTTTTTGCTCAGTTAGTGTCCAAGCCCATAGGAGTTTGCCTTTGTTCTTATATTTGATGAAAACTTCATAATTTCATCCACAATAAGATACCATCCAAAGAAGGCATCCATGCAAAGAATGCACTACATGACACTGTTTGGACTGTGTTTGGACTGTCTCCTAAGGTAAAAAAATCTTTAAATCACTGCAAGATATGTTTGAGCTGACTCTTCCCTGAGGGAAGGTATGATCATTAGCAAGCAGGTGACTGAAAGAAGGAGGATTTCCTACAATTTAAGGCATTCCTTGAGAAGACAGACAGAAGATGACGTAGGGCTATCAGTCCTGACTAGAGTGGGACACATTCCTTCAGAAAGCCATAGAGACAGACAAACCTGAAGTTTTATTGCTGTTCTTTGTGTTGGCTATTGGACAGCTGTGGTAACCCACCACTTGCTCTGTTGCCATCTCAGATCTCATGCTCAGACAATTAGCACCTTCTGTTTCTTGCAGGGGCAGCAGACTGTGTACTGTGGGAGCTAGTAGGGTGCAAAATATGTGGGTGCACCAAGGGGTGGTGCAGCGCTTTCCCTGCAGACACTCTTGATGTTTTGCAGCTTTCTCCCGTGTTTACTTCATATTTTAGTCTGCTCAGAAAGAAAGCCTAGGGCTGTGTGAGAAGATACAATTGTCTCCTGAAAATAACACCCAGCAGCAAGCCACCCACCCAACCCCCACCTGCTTCTTCCTTTAACCAACTCCAAACAGCATTTCTTGCAACAGGCCTTTCCTGATTTCACAAATGTCTTATGCTCCTGCCACTTTCTTATGAGCAAAGGGGGCAGAGTTCTCTCCACAGAGCTCTCTGACCCAGGCATAGCCTCCTGAACTGTGTCATGATCGGGGTATGCCTGAGGCTTTCTCTTCTGCCTCCTCAATAGTACCAGTCTTTGTTGCCCTACTGGCCTGTGCTTGAATGAATCTTTGGGTGAATGACGTATTCCTTGACATTATGTGTGCTGGTTTCACTGAGAAGGATATTAAAATGACCTAGCCTTATTATTCACATGATAGTTACTGATAACCCCCTGTATTTACTAAATTATATCCACTGCAATCCATGACAGAGCACATTAATTACAAGCAGTATGTTGGCGTTTAGAAAATGCCTTCTCTTCTCAAACAGCAGTGCTTTACAGGGAAATACACAAATCTCTGCTTTGCAGTTCCAACAACCAAAACTAAATAGAGAAAGAAAGCAACATAATGAGTACACAATGCATATCATTGGAAAGGTCTTGTTAGAAAGAAGCATTAATAAACTTTATTTATGTGTCTTAATGTGTGAAATCAAATTATTGTGCCTTGTATATCATCACACACAAAAATTCCAGCTTTCCTTCAATAAGTAATACTTTGCATCACAGAGTGTATAATCTTGGTTGCTAAAGTGGCAAGTGTGACAGATTGGAGAAAATGATTACTGGCTCAAAACTACTGAAGAGTGTGTTGGGGTGGCAGGGACATGCACTGCTCTACACCCACCCTCCTGGAGCCTTTAGTCCAACCCAGTCACTGTCATATCTGGAACACCGGAAGCCATGCCCCACACCCCACCTCTGGTAGCACAATCTAGCCCAGAGTTCCAGATGATTGGATGGCCCACCTGGGGGGAAGGTGGCCACAGGAGGCCAGAGCAGATAAAACTCATTGCCCTGATACGCAAGGAGCGAGTCCCAGTTATCCTTGGATTTTATGGCAGCTGAGTCCAAGTTAGGATCTAAGGCTGTAGCTGTATCTTACTTTTCTCTCTTTCTTTGTCTCTCTTTTTTCTGCTCATAATTTCCTTTTCTTGAAATATGGGTACTTTAAGGTCGGATGGGTGGAGTTTGTGAAGTCAGTGCTCTGTGAAATGTTTCATTTTGATTGAATGTTTTTTTTCAATTTTGCCAAATTACTGATTTTCTAAAGTTTGCCAGAAAAGTTTGGGTTTTAACCTCCCAAGACCGTTGTAGAGTTTCTCCCGTACATCCACCTTGGAGAAAAGTATCTCAAGCCCTTTTAAAATAAACTCACTGGGTAAAGACTGAGGCTCAACTGCATGATACACATCTGTCTGGAACTTCTTATTCAATACTCTATAAAATTATTATTATAGTGTGAAAGACATGGAATTTGTGTATTCCTATTTTTAAAAAAGGTTAAAACTGAAAAAGTCACAAACATTGCTGAATTGACACCAGTATGTTTAAGCCGGAGACTGGGAAACCGTAACTTTTACAAAAAAACTTGGCCATGTGGGCTAAGCAGACAATGTACAATTTACTCATGATTATACCATAAATCCTAAAATGAGGAAAAGGTGCACAAATACATAGCAGAAAGTTTAATGATGATATAGTTCCTTTGGACAGATCTATGACTAGTGAAATACATTCATAGAGAAGAAACAGAAAATTATCAATGACTGACATGACCTTTTCACGCATCAGATGTAAGAAATGTAGTTTTCAGTGTGAATGACATATGTATGACCAGCTCCCTTACCTGCCCCTGAGAAATGCCAGACAAAGTGGCTTTCTTGTGAGGAAGAAGATATCATCCCGAGGTGAATTTTTTCATGTAATGAACTGAGAAACTGGGTCCATATAATGACCTTACTCATTACTGACAACTTATCTATAAAGTGCATGCTATAACTCTTGATTAATTGCATTATTATGTAACTAGGAAGAGTACCATAATAAAATTATATTATGAAATTGAACATATATTATGAAATATTATACATATATTATGAAATTGAAAACAGAAGTAACTCCTGATAAAGCTCTCCTAAGAATTTTTCTTACTGCTTTCAGACAAAATGAACCAAAATGCTGCTAAATATTTGCATATGTAAACATGCTAGGGGGTATTATTGAAGCTGTGTGACTCCTAGGAATGGTCATACACTGAGAGTCTAATGCTTATTTTAGGATCAAATGAAAAGATCAACGTCATGCTCATTGACATTTGCAGAAGAATAATGAACTCAGAAACTCATGCAGGTCTGGTATTTCTTTATGAACCCTTGGTTTCAATTTGCATTGGCAAATTATAAGAGATCTACCAGTGAAGCCCACTGGTGTTAGCTGAATGATCTCCTAAATGTTTTAAATGCATACTTAATAATGGTGTAAATTTATCTAGGATGTCAATTTCTTAAGTAACCAAATAACTGGGTTAGTTCAATAAACCATGACAGGCAATTCCAACTCCTATCACCAAAGAGAGAAAGGCTTTGTGTAAATGATAGCAACAAAAATCACTTGCCATCTAAAAACTGTGGGAAACCTAAATGGCTCAATCTGTTTAGCCTTTAAATACTACCAAACAAATCGAACTAATCAAGCTGTGATTTTTTTATTGGAATTTAAATACTTCAGCCATGAGAACAATAGAGTGGGAAAGATTTCTATCTTAAAAGAGAGAGTACAAGTATTTGTGACTTGTGGAACATGTGTGACTTAATGGAAAATAAAAGATGGTGAATTTGTAATAGAAACCATGAAATTACTTTTGTTTTAATAGTGATTAGACATTTTCTTTCTTCTCCTGTCATCAAGTCAAAAGTGGATTCCTTTTTGAGCATTTGGGAATCAATGGTGTCTTAAGCATTAATTCCTTTGAATTAATACTTAAGTCCTCCAAAGCAGACATCACCAATGACAGTACGAAGCCAACATTTTTCTTGCGGATCTCATATGTTTTCTGACAGCAGGGCTGACAGCAGTAAGGCTCCACTGAAGATTATGGAACAGAATGATTTTTAACTAGAACTGACTCTTTTTCCTGTTTTTACACTTTGCTTCTCTTTCCCTTCTCAATACATCCCTTTCTCCTCCCATTTTCTTACACCATGTTTTGGCTTAGTCTCTTCAGCAATTTCACTTCTATCACAGCAATCTTTTTTTGCTTGCTTCATCTCATTGCCCAGAAGCTGTTCTATTTTTTTTGCTTTCTTCTGCCTCAGGAGGAAGCTTGAAGCTTTCAGCTTTCTAGACTAGCTCATCCCAATGGTTGCACCACATCCCAGCTCTTGATAGAATACCAGCCTTTCCATATATTAACCCACCAGTTTTCCATACACTGCTTTCTAATTTTATGTTAATAAAAAAAACAGGTACTGCTACTCCTATCTTATCTTCTGATCAGCCAGTCATCCCATCACTCCCTTTCATTTCTCTTATTGCCTTACAAGACTAGATGTAGTCCTCAGTCTCAATACTTTTTGTTACATATTTCTTTTTCCTGTGAAAAAGATTTTCCAGTCCTCATAAGGGTAGTTCAAATGGGTAGTCTACTTGCCAGAGTACCACAGCCTTGTGCTTTCTGATATCCATTTGTGTCCTTGTCCATCCTGCTCTCTGTAAACTCAGTTACTCTGTAGAGATAGAGCAAATGCAGGCTCGTGGTAGAATATAAGAAATTCTTCTTTGATGACGGAACATGAACTTTTTGAGCAATATTGCCATCGGTAAGGGGACGCGAATATGCCTCAAGAGCATGAAGATTTTAACTTTTAAAATGGAGGTCTCTACTGAAATTATGCAAATTCAAGGTCCTTTTACTGAATAAAATTTAGGAGACTAGGAAGAAGAACCATTGATTACAAAATTTTTGAAGGTGAGGGGCAAAGCCACATGTGCCTCTCCATTTCTCAGACCAGTGTTGATTATGGGTAAGATTTTCTGCCACCATGAAATTGTGGCAGACATGAAAAGGTCTTAATGTGCCATTTGGATAGAGTCCAAGTACAATGCAGTTCAGTTACATTCATTTTCATAATCAGGACATATGAAGAGAGGTACAAGGTTTTTACAGGTCTTTTCCTGCAAGTATCCCCAGTTTTGAGGGAATCCCTCTCTGGAAAGATGTGACTTCTGACATTTCTTTGCCTCCTTTGAATCAGGTGAATAGACAACAGACTGTCTCAAAGTTGCAAAATTGTTTTCAGCTAAATGCTACCACAACCATTTCTGAGATTTTTTTTTTAAATGTTTATTTTTTGAAATCTATCCCTGTGTACAAGTCATTTCCTTCTCTAACTTGGCACCAAACCAAAACCTCTTTCATCTCTGTTGATTCTTCTAAACTTCTTAATGACTTTGTGTCAGCTTCCTGTAATTGTTCCTCCAGTATAGGATTTCCTCCATCCCCTCCTACCAACTCCGGCAATGTCCTTCTGGTTTATGCTTTAAAATACTTGGACACACCACACAGACTAAGAGACCAGCACATATCAAATGCAGATAATCTCAAAAGCAAATGGGAAAAACAGACACCTGAACTATACTTACATTTCTTATGCTTGATCAGGATATATGGGCAGTCTGTTGGCTTTGAATGGTTGCTTTATGATGACGTCTCAGGAAAAGGAAAAGGAAGCATGAGAACACTGATGAGTAACTAAAAATAAGATAGTGATGTAAAGAATAAAAGGACTAGTCAGACTGTGGTAACTTCCATTATCACTTAGCATTTAGGCAGCATTTTGCAAGCAAGAACTAACTCTCAAAACTTTCACACCAGCTCTCCCAGTGACAACTGAATATCATTTTCATGACACTGTGAAGGTAACATAAGGCAAAAATCTCCAATGGCATGAAGTAGTCTTAAATGCAGTCATCATGATAGTAGAAAATTTGATTTAAAATCTAGAAGTATTTGATTAAAACCATACGAAGCATCTAGAGAAAAAATTCTGTGGACTCCAACTTACTTTTTGATCTCTCATTCTGTCCTCTTTCCTGAGGATTTTACAGGTTTGTAGAAATGCATAGTATTTTGTATAAGGAACTGATCCTCCCAGGCCAGTGATATAGATCACAAAAACATTACATCATCTTGGAAAAGTGATGACTCTTCTAAACATCAGTGTATTTGAAAAATATCTAAGACAGTTATGTTGCTTTAGTGTACAACCCTTCAAAAGAGTTACAGAAATGATTAGTTCAATGGGAAAGAGCTAGCAACAGGCACAGTGTCTTTCCTGTGCTATGTGGGGGTCCCACAATCTATAGTCCTATTCAATCTCCTTGTCCAAGATTTCTGACTATTTTGCATGTGCTGACTATTCTCCTTATCTGAGGATGACCAGTGTTCCTCACAATGGGGGAAAAATGGCCTGTCTTCTGGCGGGTCCACATCTCCTATCAATTAGCAAGTGGATTGCACTCACATGGAAATGACTTGCTGTGTCTGCAAGATCTTAAGCTAAGTGATTTCGTTTCCAAAACATCCACTAAAATGCCACCTGGCACTAAAGATGCCCAAAGTATAAAGCATTTGAAGTTTCCTCAGTAACACCCCTACTCATACAAGAGCTTCTGTGAGAATGGGTTTTTTTGGCAATATTGAGACAGTAGGCA
>WEZZ01038044.1:10850-30471 GCA_013400585.1 Chloropsis cyanopogon | reverse complement strand
GAAGAGCTTTCTCTGTGTTGGAATAATCACTTCACTTCTTTTGAAAGGCAAACTTGTGAGAAAAAAAGTTTCCTCTGCTGTTCATTTTGGCTTTCATAGTGGCTGTCACAGACTGTATTACATTTCATTCATGATGTCTTTTATCCATAGCAGTGCAGTAAAGACACTGTGAGCAGCTGACACTCCTAAAGGTGTTCTGTCTTGATGAAGGGTAGAAAAGACTCTTGGGAAAGGCAGCAAGAATATTTGGTGTGTCAGGCACTTTGCTCCTGTTTAAATCAAATCTAACAGCAGTGGTACTAGAAAATTAGCTCAAACATGAGAAAAAATAACGTAAAAACTAATGTATTATTAAGTTATGTATTCTCTGAGGCTGTAACATCTTAATGCACTTAAACAACCTTTTCATGTACTTTAAAAAAGCAGGGTCCTGGTGCATGTAACTTCTCCACAAAAATAGGAAATAAATGAGTCTACAAAAAACTCAGGCTCAGGGATGCAGTTAGAGACTGTACATGGACAGGGTGCCGCAGCATTGCTTGGGTGCCTGTCAGCCTTACCATTTACATTTCCCAGTCAGTCCTTGCAGGGTATTTACAGAGAAGTACAAGTGCTTCCTCAGGGAAGAGCTGTCAGTAACAGCAGCATCCAAGAGCTGTTTCTCTCTGTTTTCTAAGCACATGTCCAGTCATTAGCATATCATCTGTGCTGACATGTCATTTTCAACAGAGATCTGAGCCTCTGAGCACGTTAAGCTAAACCGAAAGACATTAACCCAATCTGACTGTGGAATTCTTTCCTTTACCCCTTTGTACCAAATAATTTTATTGAAATTAAATAAACTTTTATAGTACTAAATTGAGGGTCAGCACTTAACTATTATCTTTAGATGAAAAGTTCTTTTATCTAATAATAGGTATTTTTCAAAAATTCTGGGCAGAAATATAATTGTTTTAAAACTTAGAGATGTGTATTTATTCCAAATAACTGTATTTGTACTATAAATCTGAAACATTAGGGGTGTAGATGAGACTATTTCTTTTGAATAGGTGTATTAAACACCAAAATTAACTGTCCTGTAAATATTTAAGTATGAACATGTTCCAAATTTCTTCCTTAAGAGTTTTTTTAGACTGATATTTATTTGTCAGTTCTTTGGTTATGTACATGTCTATGACTGGTGACTTTAGGTGTCGACGGATGACTAATTAAGTGTACTGAGTAACTTTTTCCCATAAAGCAGAAACTCACTAAATCAAAATTTGAAGGATGTGGTAAATTATTAAGTAACCTCTTATTGCAGCAATATATTTTTTCCTAGAGGCTTAAAACAAAAAGACAGAGAAGGGGAAAATACGAGGAAAAAAAACCAAAACCCATAAATCATCTGAGTTTTTCTCTAAATAATGTAATTAATGAATGAATCACTGTGAATTTTTAAAAACCAGCAATCAAGTATTTATTTTATACTTCATTGCACCTCTCCCTAGTAGCCATAGTATAAATCAGTTGGTTCACTCTTTATGCATTATTAATATCCTGCGCTGAGTGCTACTACTTGTAGGAATAATGATTTTATGATTAATCGCTGGGGTACCACTGGGGTAGAAATAACATTGCTGTATATCCAGAATAACCACAAATGTACAGATACACCTGTTAATCATACACTAAAGTGAACGGCATAAAATTGATCAGGGGCATTTCCAAAACAAGCAAAGTGGAGCAAATACTTTTTTCAAAAACAACAAACTAATCCCAAAACCTAAGGAAGTACAGCAACAGGGACAAGGATCTTTCTTTTTAAAAGAATATTGATTTGTCTAGTGATACTTATTTTCTCTGTAGAACTGTAAAACAATCATTGCATAAGGAGAAAAAAGATTTTATTCTATTTTTAAAAAGCAACTAAAAATCCATTTTTTAGATGTATAATAAACCATATATGTTTATTTCTTTCTACCTGCATAGGCCACGTGAGTAGATGTCATGTATACCTACACAGGAAGAGAAGGAGGGATATGCTGCCCACAAAACTATGCTAGACCTACATAGATTGTATTGACAAATTTGGGGTGGAGTGTCTTGTTCTAATGTGTTTGGCTTTAACAGTGCTTCCTCTTTTCTAATGGTTTGGCTACTGTAACTGCTGTGTTAAAAGGAGATATATTACTAAAATTGGACTTCATGACCTGCAGCCACTAGCAAAGTTCATTTTTATGTAATACTCATTAAACTGATATTAACTAAAACAGTAATTTGTGACAGTACAATGCATATTTATTTTCAAATGGATGGAAACTGAAGAGAAAGCTTTAGTGTGATAGTATTAGAAGTTTCTTAATGCTTGAAACACCATGAGCATTAAATAGCCTCTTAAAAATGTAATTAATCTTTCCTGGTTTTCCATACAATGAGAAGCAAACAATTGCTGAGGTCTAAATTAATTTAAGGTGATCAGTTTACAGACATTTTCCCGGTAATCTGTTTCATTATTCATGCCGAGATAACAGAAAAAATGATAGACAAGCATAAAATTATTTCTAAACCATGAAAATTTCCACCTCCACCTCTTGGCTACAGGTTATGAACTCCTTAAACTAAAGCCATGTATATACATATATGTATATATATGCCATCTGTTTAAACAGTGTTTGAACATATACATTTGTTTTCTGTTGTGATCATTCAATGGGGGATTCCTCAAATTTAAATTACAGAATAGGTAAGCATAACTGATCTTCTATAAGATTTTATTGCTTCATATTTACTGCCAAAAAGAAATAAGATCCAAAAGAAGGAAAGAAAGAGGCATTTAACAAAAGATGTCTATCACGTGCAAGGCTTTTGGCTATGAACATCCCCTGGTTCCCAGCTTTCAGAACTGGCAGATTATTTTCAAATTATAAAATGAAGTTCATATTATAATTACTGATGGGTGATTTTGCATTTAATTACTATTCATAGGCTGTTCTCTAAACCAAAGGTAGTTTAACTCATGTAACACTTGTGTGTTCCAAAGGCAAGGTAAAAGGACCCATGAACCAAGAGCCTTCCCTGAATCTGAGCTATTTTCACATATTAAAGAGAATTCCTCTAAGCCCTTTGGCTTCTTGGACAGCTTTGTTCTGCTTGAGTTACAGAAAGCAGTGTGGGTAGGAAGATATTCAACTTGAGGTGATGTTTACTCTTGTATAATAAATCAGTCATCTAAAATGGTAAATAAATGTTGTTATTAATTTATATAATTACAGTAAGGCAGACCTTTCCCATAAGAATCTTATGTAAAATTAAGCCCTTTGTGTACCAGCACAGTGCTGAGAGTTCATTCCACTGTACCCCTGGCTTAATTCTCATCTGTCACTCAAACTCACATTCTCATTGATGATCCTTCCTGCTCTGCTGCTCCTTCCTACTTCCATTCCACCCTCTCACCTTTCTCAAATATATTTCTTTCAGATCTTCTGTGGTCTAAAGCTACTGCTCTTGATTGCATTAAAAGTTGTACTTTAAAAGACTACTTAATTTTTTTTTCTAAATAATTTTAAAGACTATTACAGTAGCTCTGTTCAGCAGAGGAAATACAAACAAAATTTAAAATCAGCAATGGAGAATGCTAAGTCTCATACATACAGTGAATTTGAAGTTTAACCAATTTTTATGGGCTTTTTTATGTCTCTATAGTTATGACAACTTTACAATTGTTACCCATTTAGTTGATATATTGTAATTTTTTGAGTAAAAAAATGGAAAATAAGGTAACAGTTAACAATATAGAGAGAAAATATTGTACTTGAAAGAGATTGAGGAAAAGGACACTGAGATAACTGAGAAAAATTTAAGGAATTGAAGATTCTGTCAGAAAAAAATCCCGGTTAATTACAT
The DNA here is from genome assembly GCA_013400585.1 of Chloropsis cyanopogon. Classification (NCBI taxonomy): domain Eukaryota; kingdom Metazoa; phylum Chordata; class Aves; order Passeriformes; family Irenidae; genus Chloropsis; species Chloropsis cyanopogon. The sequence goes on along the minus strand of WEZZ01038044.1, from coordinate 26,586 downwards.
ACGAAATTGTTAGGAAGTGTTAGGAACTAAACAGATTTATTTTGCAAGGCAGTTTGCAGTTTAGAACAAGTGATGGTGAGCTGATGTGACATGTTGATGTCCATTTTCTTTCCTCAAGTTATTCCAAATAGATTTTGGTAAGTTATTTTTGTTTGACTGGTTTTGACATCCTGAAGTTCTCAGTAGAATCTATTTAAATTTTTTTAGTAACTATGAAGTATGCAGCTTTGAATCCAATCTTTGTGGCACATCTGAAAGCCAGAATCTTCATACCTAGCTGGGTTTGTGCAAATGGGCAGGATTAAGGCCGTAGGTAAGTGAGGAGGAGCTGCTGCTCCCCAAGGGAGGGGCAGTGAGGCAGGATAACACAGCGAGCAGGGCAGGGCCAGGGCAGCCAGTGCCCCTGCCCAGTGCCCTGGGCAAGCCTGGGAATGGCAGCAAGGGCCAACACCAGTGCAAAAGCCTGTGCTGATGGAACAGGTCTGAGGCCAAACTGGCAGCTCCTGGAGCTCAGGGTCAGGGTCAGCAGTGCAGCCAGGGCAGGGCACAACAGTGAGCACCAGGCAAGTCCACAACAGCACAGCAGGGTCAAACTCAGGCCTGGCAATCAGTCCAAGGCTGGAGATCCCACTCAGTGGGTACATAGGCAGAGCTGTGCTTGAGCCAGTATTCCAATCTAGGGATGAGACAATCTTGGAAAAACTTCCAGTAGAGGAAGCATATTATGTAGCTCTAGCACAAAAGATACAGCCAAATTCTATGTCCTGCCATATATATGAAATAACCTACAAAACGCAATTATGAAATAGATTACACATTAAAATAAAATGGAAATATCTTTGTCACATAGCAGAGATTACTCTTGGTTTCTTCCAGTATCCATCCCACCAGTCCATACTGTTTCACTTCTCCCAGTAATCAGATGTTATGAGTTTCTTTACCTTCAGTCTTTTCACAAGTGTCTGTTTTCTTTGTGGTTATTGGGAGTGTTCTGCTGATTGTTTTGCATCCTGATAGGAACTGATACTGAGCTTTAATTGGCTCACTTATTAATATTCATGATTTTATATTGTTTGCTATGGTGACAACTTTTCATAATAAATGAGAAATCATTATGACTCTCCCTGAGATTCTGTGTAACGTAACATCATTCATGATAAATTCTTTAGGCTTAAAAGGAATAGGAAAGGCTTTTGAAATTTTCTTTTACCTACATTAATCATTAAGTTCTATGCCTTCTTAGAGGTTTCTGATATGTAACTGTATTAAGTGTATTACTGTTATGCAGTTGTCTTATCTTGGGTTCCCAAAAGGTTTACTTGCTATAAGGGTTAACACATTTTACTTAGACCTTACATAATAGCAAATTTCTAAGGTAACCTTATTGGCTTCTGGGAACTAGTTTATCTAATTAACGCTTATAGCTGTGTGTAAAAGATTGAAAAGATTCAATCTATGTGCAAGTATTCCCTTGAAACTACTAGAAAATTTTTTCATTTACAGCAAAGCTAAAATAGTTGTCAGGTATCAGTTCTTCTGCAGAGAAATTCCCTTTCTCTGTACGACTTGATCTCTAAACACAACAGCCATTTCAGGTGGGGATGAGAACTCTACATAAAGAGCTACACAACAGGAGAAAAGAGAGTTGCCATGGGAAAAGCAGCAAATGTTTATGAAAAATTTGATTGGGCTCCTACTGCTGTGTCATATTTTATCTATATGCTGCTATCCTGAAAGACACCATTATATTCAGAAACTTCACTGGAATTAGCTTACTATACTTGCATAGCAATTTTGTTTGTTTATTGCATGCATACTCAATCAAATACTTTTATAATACTGATTTTGATGGCTTTTTAATAAATTGAAAGATTAGGCATTGGTTATGAAGAGAGAGAGTCTGTAGGAGAAAATTGAGTTTAGTTGATTGAAGAAATATGTCTTTCCAGTATATATTTGGGGGAAAAAATACCCACACCTTTACTTTTTGAGTTGGGTATATTAGAAGAAAAAAAGTTTGCTCTAATGATACAGCATTGAAATAAGTGAGAAATTGGAGACTAACAAATAGTTGCATAGTGACAAATCCAGGCAAAATCTGGAGAAATTCGTAAAGTTTCTTTAAGTGTCAGATAGCCATTGTTTGCTTTCTGGGAACAATCCAAGATGACATTTTGACAGATTCAAGATTGATTAAAAGCTGCAACTTCACTGGACAGCAGAACAATGTCTTGATAATGTCTTATTCACATCAACATGTGTTTCCTTGTGTCACCTGTCTCCTGCCATAGCCTTTGGTCTTGTCAATCAGCTTCTGTCCTGATCGCATGTTCCTTTTGTTCAGATAAACATCTTGCAGTTTGGAAATCATTAATGTAGCTACTGCAGCACTGAGGAGATACTGTATCTAGTGGGGCTTTCTCAGGTAGCAGCATTGCCTTGTAGTATCTTTATATCCATCAGAAAAACTGGGAAGTTACTTTGTAAAATGTTGATTTACTGTCTTGGCAGGCCTTAAAAAATAGAATCTTTCTTCAAAGCTGTTGTTCTATGGCAATGTAGGGGGAAATGTGAGCTGTTATCTGCTGGCACTTTATTAAGTGTATAAGATCAGTATGACAAGCTGTAGTTTGGATAGATCTGAATAACAGTTTACAATCCAGTTCATAGCTTTGAGAGGTAAGAATTGCAATTTTAAAAGTTTAGGTATGGATTACTGTACATCTCTATTTGCACACATTTTAGCACCAGGCCTGTAGTTGTGGTGGTTCTTTAGACCAAGGTTTAATAGAATTGAATGAATTCCTCCAACAGAATGAAAACAGGATACCACCCAATCTTGCAAACCAAACCTTTCAAAAAGGGACATAATAGTGTTTGAGAATAATAGTTAATCAGATAATAAGAAAATCCCTCAGTGTTGAATCCAAAATGCTTCTACGTATTTTGAAGTTGAAACATTTGAAGTGGCCTAAAATATAGAAGTTTAAGTAGTTATTGTTTCCTTTTTCAGTACTCATTCTCAGTTACACAGAAGAGTTTGCTATTTCTCTGTGATAAAAAAAAATTGGGTGATATTGTAAGTCAGAACACTAAAATAACATTACTGCAAAGTAATTGTTAAAGCAAGCTGGGATTTTCTGAATCAGTTTTAGCAGAGACAGCAACATCCCATCACTAAGTCACACTATGGTCAGACTTCAGACCCATCTAAGGAGGCAAAAGACACAAGGGAGAGGAAGATACTTTGCTTGCACCAAACAGTTAATTGTGCCCAAGAAGGGGAGTGGTGGTCAAGCTGCAGTAATTGATGGCTTCTCTTTAGCAGCTGTGCAGACTTGGCTCAGGGGTATTTCTAAAAGCGAGCAGGGACAAATCTTTTTCTTCAGGAAGACATGAAGAGCAGCAGAAATGTGAGTTGTGCCTATGAAAATCTTGTGAAGAACTGGAGGAAAAATTTGAAATGGGGAAAAATATGAGTTCTGTTATGAAGATAGATGCATAGCTTTGGACTTCATTAATTTGCTCTATAGGTGAGTCAAAAAATGTAGCTCTTATGAAAGACTTAAGTTCTTAATGATTAGGTAAGTAAAAGAGTGATGGAGGAAACACTGAACTAAAGGAGATATGTAAGTACATTTTAGTTTCTGCTCATGCATTGCTAAATTTTTGAATCTGAATGGCTACAAAACAGGTGTTTTTGCTGTACTATGTGTTTTAGGCACTTAAACGAGGTTGCCTCTAAGAAATCACAAAATGTTATTTCATTACTGCAGTAATTTTGTTCTCAAAATACAGACTGATAAAATTTAGTACCTTGTCCCAAAGAAACTAGGAACTTGTAATTTTAGTTTCAAAGTCCACCAAGAACTCAGAACTGTAAACTATTTGAAGTGAAAGCCTGCAGTAATATAACTGTAGGATTGAAGATGATAATATAGTTATGGAAACTTACTATTTTAGATAATAAGAAAGCAAAAGGAAAAGAAAAATGTGTACTCAGATTTAAAATTTTACTATAGGGATGAGTAACTGGTTGCTGACCTATAGTATGTTTTGTTCTCTGGTCTGTTAGCTTAAAAACTAAATTTCAAGAGCAGCTTGAACATCTGTAAAAGGGAACCTGTGTAGGTGCATAGCTTTGGTGCTACCAGAAAAAGTGTCTTGGAGGAAACTGCCTTCTTTTGCCACTAACACTCAAAAATAGCTGGATGAGGCAGTTTGATAATGCTTAATTGTATTAATCTATGCAAGGCTAAAAAAAGTAAGTCTTACTGTGGCACAGTTAACTGTGGAATGCCTAGATCACCTAATTTTCCTTTGCAATTTTACCACTGCATTAATTTCCTTTAAATGTGATTATAGCTAAGATGGACGAGTACTGCCTACAGTTCTTAGTGTTTTACTGAACTGCTACTTATTGCACAGCTTTTTAATGTTATAATTATTCTTTTTTCTATACTGTAGAAGTGAGGCCTATGAAAAATTTAAAATTAATTACAGTTTTATAGTCCAATAATCCTTGATAGGATACCATTTTTATAGTTCCATATCCCAGACATATTTTCCAATCAGAATAGTGTGTCCTTCTACCAAGTGCATGAATTGACTTGAAAGTTAGTGTTGTAAAGCACGTTGTTTTCAGCTGGAAACTATTTCAGTCCAATCAGCTTCAGTTAATGAGCGGTGCTGGAACAAGGACAGGTTTCCGTAGCCCAGGTGTATGGAATATTGCTAAAGTGGCTTTGGCCTGGTGTGCAAGAGCATGGTAGTAACTGCACCAACAGATATTCCCAAAGAACTTGTGCTGCTGCAGTCAAAATGAGTGCAAGTATGTAAATCCTCACAAAAAATTTGGCTTATGTTACAAACTTACTTTCAATGCATGCTAAACTGTGCATGTTTCAAAAGTTACAGCACTGGAAGTGATGCACTTGAAAGCACCATTCTTATATTCTAAAAAACAGAGAAGCTGTTATTCATTATTCTTTTCTATCCCCCTCCTGAACTATAAAAGAATGCAGAATAAAATTCAAAATTGTCATCAGCCTTATCCCATATTTGTACAAGAATGAGCATTACTGGAATATTCTGAAAAGCACATTTAAAGGAGAAAAAAACCGCCAAACATTTTTGTGGTAGTGCTTGATATGTCCATTGGAGATTGATTTAAGCACATGATGTTAGTTTCAGCTTGACTGTTGCCGGTGGGGAGTGGATATTGCCAAATAAAAGATGTCATAATAGGGTGTAATTATTTCAATTTTTCTTCCACAGTTTTTTTCCAGTTGTATTCAAAGCTGATGAAATTGACTTTAGTGATGAACACTTAGAAATGAATGCAGATGTTCAGGATTGCCTATTACAAACAAATAAGCATTCAGAAGATGTCATTTTTTTTGTCCGCATGTGGCCACACTGCAACTGCTCTATAATTAACTGCCTTACAATAAAGTCTGTAGTGAGACTAATTTTACAAGAGGTGCCATGAAAATGCAAATCATCACTGCAATGCTAGAGCAATTTTAATGCATTTGGCCAGCAAAATTAAGAGGGAAAACATCTATTAAATAAAAGTGTCAATGTAACTTTTGTTTTCTATTAAAAATCCTTAGCTTTTGATAAGCCAGACTGAAGAGCCCTTGTGTTTATCTAGCCTGTGCATTCCTTTGCACATACCTGTCATTGGTTGGTAAATCACTGCAACAAGATTAGTTATTTTGATCCTGCTGGCTAAGAGATGTGAAAGCCCACTAAGTTTGATGCGTGATGCATCAAAACTTTGACCTGGGCTGCTTGCTGAGCTCACCAGATCTGAATATTGCTATACTTCTCCTGAGGTGTCTCCTGTAGTTCTCCTTGTCTTGTGGTTCTTGTGGCCTGCACAGCATCAGATACCACAGCTGGGCATTACATTGTAAGGGTGGTGAATGAGTGTGATTTTCAGCCACTCTTAAGGCATTTGTCACTTCTTTTTAAACTTTTTGTTGTTCAATCACTGGGAATATTATGCTCTTCTAATTATCAGATGTGATTCCCTTGTTTTCCGGCTTAATGCTTGCATGAAGTTCCTTAATCTGCTGTTGTTTATGTTGTTTCAAAAAATTATTCTAATGCATTTGCCTGGCACATATGTTCCTTGTGCAGAGTTCAGTTAGCAGGACTGGTCATTCCCAGCAGTATCTGGCGGGCTTTGTTGCCCAGAATTCCTGTAAAGCACATGTCATCAGAAGCTTTGTTCAGTATTGATAAAGTGTTTTCTGCCAGGTGACTAATTAGTGTCACTAGATCTGAATAGAAAACTAACAACCATTTGTCCAAACTGGACCCATCACCGTGTCAGTAGGACATGGAGAGGTAGAAACTGCTTTTTGCTGTGTCTGTCTGTGCTGAGTTTCTAAGTGGCATAAGTGTATTCAACTGCCAGATCTGACTGCTCTCCTCAGCAGCCTGATCACAGATTGGTGTCTTCCTAAAAGTACTGCAAACCAGTTAAACCAGTTTTTGTCCCACTCCGTACATTATGCCTCGAAACTTAAGAATACTCTTTTCCCTACTTAGCTTTCTCTGCCTTAACTAAAAGTATTTCTCTCTCTTCCCACTGAATCAACACTGACAACCCAATCTCCATCTGAGCTTGAGGTTAATTACACTGGTAATCCCTAAGGTTAATTATTACCCAGTATTTGCAGTCTAGTTAACAACAGCAGGATGGGGCAGACCAATTACTAGTATCACTTGGTCAATTTACCTGAAAACAAAAAGCCAGTTGAAGAGGAAAAAGGCAGGGCCTGCAAACATACAGCCTCAGAGACGAGGGCAGGAGAAGACAAGCTTCTTCACACATAGTTTGCATCATGTGCACTCAGCTGTGTGTATCAGAGGGAACATTTTTCTCCTCAAATAAAAGAGCACTGTTCCAAAAGTCCAAGATAATTAAATAGTAATGTGTAGACCAAGGGATGGCACTGAAGTATAATATGAATATGCTGCAAAAACTTTACTTAGTAAACAGGCTTCTACTGTCCTCTGTAAATTTTATGTGCAGAAATTTTTTGTATACTTTTTATTTTGTAATTTAACTCGTATTGTACAAGGTAGTTCCTTTGAATTACTTAAAATCTTGCAGGAGTGGTGTAGTCTACACTAATTATTTTAACCTGTGCTTAACAGCCATTAATGGAATTAGTATTTTTCAGTTTAAACCCACATTCTCCACAGGTGTGGTAAATAGCTGAATAATGAGCGCTAATTATAATTGGCCTGTGCAAGTGTGCAACTTCTGTGTGAGGGCAACCAAATATGCAACAGAGAGTATTTCAAAGATTGGTTGGAGTAAATGTTAGTTTTTGTTTGGTAGTACCTTTTTGGGGGGAGGGAGTATTTTCTTTATGTTATGTGGCTTCTCAATAACTCCTTTAGTGCAGTTGGCAAAGACTTGGTGACAGTGTCTCTGTCTCATGAGGATGTCTTTGCTGAGAAAATTCGAAGGTTTCCTTTCTTTTCACTGTTCTTATGGTTTGGATTTTGTTGTTATATTCTTCCTCTCCTCCTGCCATTTGATGTTAAAGACCTTGTAATCCTGATTTATGAGCCACTTTGATTGGGAAATATATTCCTTTGCTAATGTTCTTTTACACCTTGATAATATGAGAAGCAGGGATCGCGTCTTTCCAAGACAGTAAACTCTTAGTTTTAACAGAAACTCCTGTAATCCAAAGGTGATATTGTGAGTTAGAGATTGATCTTTGATCCACTCATCATCAGAATTTATCAGATTTCTTTTAATTATTTATTTTCTTTTCTGTTCTAAGTACTTCTTTTTTTGCCCCTCCTTTTTTTCAGGAGAAATACAGGCCAAGGTAATGGAGGTAATTTTGCAAAAGCAAGATGGGCCAGGGCTATCCAGAAGGTAAGAACCACTCTTAAAACTAGTGATGTATCACTGTAATTTAAAGAATTTTCTCAGTGTCAAGGAGAATTTGAGTTCAAGTAAGCGGGACCTGAGGATGTGACTGCCGAGTTTCTGGTAGTTGAGACAATTCCTTCCATCAGTTCTTAAATCTGTGCAGTTCCCTCACCTCAGGATTTTTTTATTCTGAAACAGAAGTATGGGATTTTGAGATTTGCTTTAGTCTCAGAAGAGTGATTGCAGTTTGGCCATCCTACAGGTGTTGCATGTTAATCCAGATACCATAACATCAGACATCTTCGTCTAAATAATTTTTGATTCTGAGGAAGATCAGTACTTCATTGATATTTAGTGAAAAATTGTTTAAAGAACACTGTCTCCTAGAAAAAAATCTTTTAAATTCTACTGGTGATACCACTACCTCAACATGGATTTTTTTATTAGATGTGATAATTAAGGGAAATTAATATGATGACTTGGTATCATGATTGACCATGTAAACAGACCAAGTATTTGCATTCTCACTGTTGCTGTTAAACTGTGCAAACCACTATCTCACATCATTCCTTGGGAATTCAGATGTCGTTAGTTTTTGCCCAGTCTTCCTGCATTGACTGTAGTGCAAACTATTTTTGATAACTTCTGAGAAACACAGCAATCATGTCTCTGGTGTGTACAGCAACCTATGAGAAACTGAAGAGTCACAGATTGCCTGTTTCATTTGTATGTAGGCGTTTTGGAAATACTGCTTGTTCTCATGTAGTGTGCTGTAAAATATCCCTTCTATGCCTTTATGGCACAGCCAAACTTGTTTAGCGTAAATATCAGGCAGACCCCATCTAAAATGCACCATCAGTTCATTTTGAGTTGGTTTTTTTCCTGCTCTTTGGGGACTAAGTCCTATTTCTTTTTTACTGAATACTCTTGACTTTATGATAATTCACAGACCGTGCCTGTGTGAAAAGAGTGGTGGGGGAAATCTGTTTATACTGGGGTGTTGTGGGAACAGTACTTATCTGATTCAAGTGATCTCAGTCTCTGCATCCAATTCTGTCACTGGTTTGATCTTTTCCTTTTCTCTGCTGTATGGTAGCTCACTGAAGGAGACAGCCAGGAAGAATCCTGGTCTCTAATCAAACACAGTGGTCAGACAAGACAAATAGCCCAGTTTTTTCTTGCAGACAGAGGTTGCAATAGCCTTAAGATAAATTCTTCTGTCAAAAGTTTTCCTTCAGTGGGTGCTTAATTGCCTAATCAGTGGGGTAAACTTATTTCTGAGTTTGAAACCAAATAATTAATGCCATTCAGTCAGCAACTTGGACTTGATGAATCAGCTGAATTTGGTTCAGATGTTAAAAAGTTTTTGAATAAAGCGATATTAGAATTGCGCTTCTTCCCACTGCTGTTCCTCAAAGTAATTTTGAGGTCAGGAATTAGGAGATGGTACAGTAAGCAAGCTAATATGCATGAGCTGGAACCTTGGGCTATCACTGTGCCATTAAGTCATTTTTTGTAGCAAAGTAGTAAAAATACCTTGGTGCACTGAAATAAGAGATTGCTCAGCAGCTAATGGGCATCAGTATGGGACTGAAAGATGTTGGCAAAGTCATTGTAAGACTTCTAAGAATTTGGGGATCAGGTGGATGGGAGATGTAAACACATACCTCATGTGAAACTTTTTTTGAGGAGGAAAATTTCTATAAATATTTAAAATGATAATTTAATTCCTGAGTAACTATTTCACTTTATTTCATTACAAATTAATTTGGATAAGGGTTTTCTTCTGATAAAGTTGTTGTCCCTGAAATACAATTATGTCTTTAGTCCTTTAAACTTCAACCTTGTGGGTTGCCTTGGACTTTTTGCTTTGTCTTTTCTGTCTGAAGATAAACTGGTTTTCAGAAACAGTACATTGATATAATCTCATCATTGATTTAGCACAATTGATGTGACATTAAGTGCCATTGTTTGGCCAGAAACTCTGAGGCATGAAGGATGAACCTCTGCCAATGACTAATCAAAATAAACTTTACACTTGCAAGTATTATTGGGGCTATAAAAGGCCATCAATAAAAAGAAACCCTATGCAGCATAATAAGATCCCAAGACTAAACAATCCTGACATATTTTGAAGAAGATACAATACTCACAGAGCCTCATAATGGAGGCATGCAAACAGATAAATTAAGAAGTTTTCCACAGAAAGCAATCTCTATATGTAGGCAACTGCCGTAAGATACTACAACCATGTGGAGGGAACTGTCTCTATCCATAAGGAGCTGGAAAAATGAATGACAACCTTTAATAACCATGAGGAAGATTTTTAGGTATCAAAGCAGGCTTAGATAAGGAGTCAGTTCCTGGAAACTTTTAAGAACAGAGGTGTAGGCACACAGTTTGTGGTAATTGGGAGTGGGGCTGTGGCTGAGCCTGTCCCCAGTGTGTACAGCTGTGAGCAGCAGGTGAGCAGCATTGAAAGCAATGAGACACAGAGTGCCCAGGTGCACTGACCAATCACCGAAGGGAACAGAGGGCACACAGGTGCAATGCATGAACCATGAGGGGGTATAAAAGGTTGGGCTAAAGAACAAGAAGAGCAGCTGCTTGAAGCCTTCTGAAGTGGTATGGTGTTACTCTGGATGGGCAGAAGCCTGAAGCCTTCTGAGGTGGAATTGTGTTGCTCTGTAAGGGTTGAAGTTTTCTGAAATTGTATGATGGTACTCTGTGTATCACGGCCATCTCAGCTGTGACATGTGCTGCAACACATAGGAATAACAATTTTTTTTTTAACTATTCTTGGAGATTTGGGGAAGTGGGTTTAGCTTAGAATGGGGGAGGGGGGGAGTGTGGTTTGCTCAGGTTGATGGTCTTCAGGTATTTCCTCACAGGTGAAACACACATGAATTCTTACTGTAATAGAAAATATATTGGTGGCTTAGGTTCCAGTAATAATATTTGGAATGTATGCTTTTAATGATAATCTATAGAAATACGAAATTGAATTAGGCTATTCTGATCAAATATGAGATGACAGCCCAGTGGTTTACCAGAGGCATTGTAGCTGATGAATATTTACTCAAACATTGACTAGATAGGAAAAGTGCCAAACTGTTTTGGAGAATGTTTCTTTTTAGATAACAAATTGCCTTGGTGCATATTTGAAATAGTAATAGTTAAACCTCCTTGCAATATATAAGATCTAGCAGTGTTAACATAAAAGCTTTAGGGAAATCCTCCCTCTCTTTGAGAAGGGGGAAGGAATTAAGAATTTGAGGTAAAATTTAGTATCAGCAATTAATATCTTTTTAAAAGACAACACAAAACTAGATAGGGTCCTCTAATTGTGCTTCTGCTAATTGATTTTAAAAATCTAAACCACAATTCTTTTAAAATAATCTAGCCCGTGTCTGATTTTCAGTTTCATGTTCACTGTGTTCCAGGAACAGTGAGGCTTTTTTTTTATTTATTGCCTTGGTCTTCGAACAGCTTTCAAATAAGTGCTATGAAGTCCTGGCAATAATTTTGAAAAGGTGCTCTTGGAGAGGTTCTTTTTTTCTAACTCGTGTCAGCCATGAGTACAATCAAATGGGTTTTCCCCTCTCCCCCCTCCTACCTCTGCTGTGTATGTCACTTTGGTTATATCTTTAGCTACTAATCCTTAGTGAAGCAGAAACTGTTTTGCTGCTGAAATATATTCAAATACATAAATGTCACCTCTCTGAGATGGATTTGCTTTTTATCAAATACTAAGCATAGTAATTCAGTCCTAAGGCTAACGTTAAGCAGGACACTACTCATGTAAGTTACCCTTTGTATCATTCCACAACTGTATTTATTGACAAGAGTGAGTGTTGGGGACAAAAAAAAAACCAGTGCCATGGTGGCACTCTTTTGAGTGGTTTTATAATCTGGAGATCAGCAGTGAGAGTGGCACAGGTCTGCCTTGGTAAATCTTCCCAACATACATTATTCCTAACTTTGCCCAATGAGCATAATGCATCCATAGATCAGTAATTATTCAATAAATTAAATATCTTGGTGTGTTCCAAAATTCTAAAAATGTTAGGTAGAATTAAATATTTACTGTGGATTATTGTAATGCTGCTCTTTGTGATTTGTGGTGAACTACATGATGGATGCAGTGGTGATGTTCAGTATAAGAACACTCACTAATAGAGAAGTTATCAGCAGCTTCATTTTGTCAGCTCTATTGATTTGCTGTCTTATTGAGAAACAAAACTTGATGAACTAATACTAAAGCAGATATTACACAATGACAGCAGTGGGAATTTAAGGCTGGGAAAGCAGAAATCATTCTTTGTTTAGGAGCCATGGGGCTATGAGATAAATGCCAAACTTCTCTTTAAAAGATATCAATAGACCCAAAGAAACATTTTTTTCAAAAAAAAGCAATCTTTCAGTTGAAAAGTTTTTTAACCTTTTATTCCAAATAATGCAAGCATGTCTTGAAGTGGAAACAAACAAGTATTTCCTTTTCATAGAATATTAACAATAGATGTTTTTGCATCCTGATTCAACTAAAAAGTAATTATTATGTTCAAGTAGCAATCAGCATTTTGATTGGGTGAAATGACTGTCAGCAAAGAAGCTGCTTTTTTTAGTTCTGTGAATTTATTTCAAAGATTAAATATTTAAACAAAAAGTGATAAACTGACAATTTGAAAACAGAAATGAAGTGCACTTTCTTTTCAATTAAATGAGTTCATCATTAGTGCAAATTTGCCAAGCTGCAGATATTTTGACAATTATTTGAATGTTAATTGGTGCATGAGGAAACTCAAAATATACCTGATAAGTTAAAAGGATTTCTGGGATGTCTTTGCTTTACAAATCACATTTTTAATATATATAGTACCTGAAGAAAATTACTGATGGGTTATATCAAGCAGTCCTACTTCTATAATACAAAGAATTTTTACTATCTTCTGTCTGAACTCTGAGTTTACATGAAGAAGGTAGAAAGGTCAGTGTGGGCAATTGGACCAACAGTCCCAAGATCACTTCATAGTTGCCTTTAAGGCTTTCTAAAAGTGGTGTTTAGAAAGTTTCCTTTGGAAAAAGGAGATACACTGGTAAAGGCAGAAGTTCAAGATTGTCTTACACATCAATTCTGAACAAATTGGCTTTGTTTCTTCTATTTCCTATCATTTTATGTAAACTTTTTTTTTTCTTTTCCCTCTGGAATGGCATCCTCTGAAAGTTTCTCAGGAAGAAAATGTTTCAGAATTTTATATAACTGTGAAGAAAATAATCCGGAAATTACTTTTTATCTGAAAAGATTTAGAGTTAAATTGAAGACTTATTTTAACTTAGATCTTCCTATGGTATTGTGAGTTTAGATACTCTATGATTTGCTCCCTGCCCTCCCTGCCTTAAATTGATGTGAAAGTTGAAATTTCTTCAATTAATTGGAGGTATTAAGTGTTATGGACTCTGGGAGAAACCTTTGAGGTGCTGTATCATTGTTTGGGGGTTCTGTTACGCAAGCTCAGAAAAAGCATTATCGCTACCATTCCCTTTAAAAAGTAAGATATAATGACTCACGATAGATTATAAGAAATCTAAGCTTTTGCTTTTGACCATTATTATAGAAAATCAACAAACAGGAATGTAATGTGCTCTCTTCCACAATTAAGCTTCAATTCTCTCCTTTGCTTCAGAGTTCAAAAGGGCAGCATTGTAACATTTTTTCTCTTCCTCCTGTTTCAAGTAACCATGTTTTAGCCTTTTGCAGATTGTTTTTGGACTGAATTATTTATTACTGGTTTCATTAGTAACCTGTGGCTAATTCAATCTTATAGAATTATATGGCTCCTGGTGCACGTTTGTAATTGAATTATAGTGTTTTGTGAGCATATGAGGGAATGTTTAAAAAAATGCTTCAGAAGACTGAAACTCAACAGGGTTCTCATCAGAGAAAGTTTACAAGTGACAATGGATGTTTCACACAAACCAGGAAAAATAAGCCAGTTATGAATTAGCTGGACTGTTCTTTATGAGCACCATTCTGTGGAGGCAAAAGTTTCCTTTTGGAATGTAGTGAAGATAAATAGGATTGTGAAGGCAAGAATCCATTCCATTAGAGAGAATGGGGGTTGTTAGTTATGAGGATTGGCAGAGAACCTCACAGTACAAGAAAGGGAAGCAAGCCCTAGGGTGAGGAGCAAGAAATGCTGGGATAACCAGCAATCATTTCAGTGGGAGATCTAGGATAGGAGGGAGAGCTGAGAGCAGCCAAGAATGGAGCCCTGATGAACTCTGAATCCTAGCAAAAAGAATGACAGGTCATACGCTGAAAAGCAAATGAATTATATTGATGGAATCTAAGCAGTAACTGGAGGGAGAATGCTTAGGGGAAAAAAGGTCCAGGAGAGTAAATTACCTTGCTTCCCAATATATTATAGAAGATGTAACTTCACAGTTGTTGCAATCACAATTTTCTTGAATCCTTGCAGCATCTGCCTCAGAGTTCCTACTTCATCACTATGGATCTTTCTTATGATCTACCTCTCTTTACCTATTTTCATATTTGCAGGGTTGAGTGTTTTAATTGACTACCAAATAATTTTTTTCACATTTGGTGGTGCGCTTTTTTTCTGAATCTTCCTATGCTACTGCCACTCTTGACAGGTCTTGAGATGGCTCTTAATTAGCACCTTTAGTAGCACTGTTAAATATGTACTTGAGTTGAAGTATATGACTGAGCATTGTATTGAATGGAGATGCTGTAACTCTTCCACTCTGTCACTGCTGTTTCAATGAGCTTTACCCTATTATTGCAGTTTAACCCCAGCCAGTGAGAAAATCCCACAGAGCTGCTCATTTTTATTCCCCCAGTGGGATGGGGCAGAGAACCAGAGAGTAAGAGTGAGAAAACTTGAGGCTTGAGATAAAGGCAGCCTGAAACCAATTCCCCACATGAAACATGGTAACTGATTCAGATTATTCATTTTAAAATTGTTTTATCAGGGATTCTACTTTTCTAGTCAAAAAAGCTAAAACAGTTTCTAGAATGAACGCATTCCTAGAGAATAATGAACAAAATAGTCATAAGGAAAGAACACAATGGGTAATTAAATTCCAGAAGTAGCATATATTGTTCTTAAATTACCACTTCAAATACATTACATTTCTTAAGTGCTTGATAAATCTGAATGTGGAGAAAGCTCCCTTTTCCCTCCTGGATAAAACAAAAAAAAATTATTGGTGTTTCTTGATTTGTTCTTCAGTTATTGTTGGGATTTTGCCCCTGTATTTGCTTTTCAACAGCGATCCCATCTTATGATCCTGTCAGGAATCAGGGCCAAATTTTTATTAAATTGCAGCTGGCAATAAGCAATTGTGTTTTTACATTGGTTGCCTGTTCCCTGTTAATTGCTATTTGAAAAAAAAAAAAAATCTTAAATGTGATTTTATTTCACATAATAGAATTCAAACTGCATAATTTCATAAACTTAGCAATTGGTTTTAAAAAAAAAAAAAAGTCTGGAGAATTTTTCCGGTGGAATAAGAAGTAGCTTTAGCCACCTTAACTTCAGAATCTCCAAAGCATTTTTCACAGTCGTCTGAACTAAAACTTAAACCAGCTCACAGGTGCATTATGAAATACAAGAGCAGTTATTATTTTTTCTTTCCCTTTCTTATTTCAAACCCTCCTTTTCAGAAGGAAACATTGAGCTTCACAGCTAAGAAAAATATTCAGTGTAGAGAAAACAGAATCCTTTGTGGAGAAGAGTAAAACCCTGTGCGCGCCTCCCGGGAGCGGCGGCGCCCGGGCGGGTTTGGCAGCGCGGAGCAGCGCGG
>WEZZ01038043.1:350-11403 GCA_013400585.1 Chloropsis cyanopogon | reverse complement strand
AAATTCATGTGTCCACTGGTCTTTTTCAGTGAGTAAAACACTTTCTCTCTCTTCAAATGATGTGGTTTTGACTGTTTCTAGGCCAGTCACAATGACTTACATTTATTTCCAAATATCCACTCCTTTACTGGTCTGGATTTTTTACATCAAGAGCATATTCCATGAGATTATTCTGTTTCCAGTCACTTGTTTCAATAGTTCGGAAACTGATGTATCAAGCTTTCAATTAAATTTTGATAATCCCTTTAAATGTTTTAGGATCTCTTTACATTGAATATGGCCTGTACTATTTAAAACAGTCGTCAGTACCTATGTCTTTGACTTCTCAATGTAACTTGTAATCAGTTAGGCCACTGGCTTTCAGAGTAAAGGCCAAGTTTAGTTGTAGTTCATACTTTTTGCTATAGGAATAATCCAAAAAAAAGTGAGACATCCTATATTGTTACACGGTTAATTAAAATGAATCAGAGGAAAATATCAGTTAGAAATAAAACTTGCCTCATACTAGAATTCCTGTGAGATTTCTAAGACAGGAAATGAAGCATTATTCTCTGGAGTTAGTGTATTGGAATGGAGATTATTTGATATTCTCTTTATTGATCCAGGCAGCAGTAAAAAGTCAACTTTGATTACATTTTTTAATTACAACTGAATCATAACACGTGAAACACACACACGCATAAATCCACAAATGCAAAATTAGATAGATAACATATGGCAAGCGATCTGGAAAGAGATACTTTATTTAAGAAAATGCAATGAACTTTTGCTTGCTAAATCTTAATCCTGAAGATTGGAGAAAAGATACAACAAAATGAGTGAAGAGGAGAGTAAAACTTTGGAAAATGGCAGGTTACAAGAAAAAGGAATGCATCAGTCATTACAAACTAAAGATTGGTATTGAAAATACTTTTATAATCTCAACGTGGATCTAATATTAATCCATGAGGTATTGCGTTTTATATAGTCTTGCTGCACAATTATCTGAAAAAAATATATGAAATTGCCATTATTTTAATATAAAGTCTAAACCAAATCAAACAAAAAGAAAAACCACATCACAAAATAGACAGGTATGTAAGAAAGGAAATAACAGAGACAGCATTAAAGGCTATGTAGACTTCTTTACATCCCAGGAAATAAAAAAATCACTAGATGTTTAATTACCAATCTGTCTCATCCTTATCTCTTAAGTACTTCTGAGAAAACAAACATTACTGTATCCAAGAACCATATAAGTCTCTATTATAGTCTATCAGTACTTTCAAAAAATCTTAAAAAAGAAAAAGATGCTGGGAAGACTTTCCTGGGGCTGTCTTGTGTAAATCTAAGAGAGGCTGTCTCCTATAAGGACAGCAGAGCTGATACCTCTCTCACTACAAGCTCTGTCAGAGATTCTTTAGGGCCCCACAAAAACTTGGCATACATCTGTTGTGGTTCTTTGACTGCTTGTATTGTATACTTGGAGCTCTTCCTCTAAGAAACCCACCACTTTTTAGGGCTTAAACAGTTTTTAATACAGGCCATGATTTACAACATACTTTACGGGATGCTGTATGAAACACTTAGAAAGCAAATTATCAGCAAACCACTTCTGGATTTACAGCACTGTATTAATAATTCAGTGACTAATTTTTTTTGCCCATAATTCTGGCAGATGGTAGTTATTGTTCACCATATGGGATTTATCATGGAATTTCATTTATTTATAGTGAAATTCATTGACTCCCATCATGTCAGAATCCATTTGCATTATAAACTGTAGAACACAGACCAGCTTGCTAAAGGTACTCAAACACTCAATGATTGAAACGCTAGAGTGTAAGATTTGAAAAATTTAATACCAGCAAGAATTAAAAAAAACCCTAACACGCATTAGCATTATTTTTTCACAACATCCTTCTGTAATTATGAAGTTGATTATATCTGTTCTAGGCATAAACCCTTCATATTAACCATTAGTCCACAGCTACACATTCCTGTGTTAGAACTAGCTAAAACAAACAGTCCTACAACTTGTTCAGGCTGCCAAAGCCACTTCAGAGACCTGCTCAGGTTTTAAAAATAAACTGAAAACTCTTTTCATCCTTCCTGTATATTGTGCTCTACTAGTCATTATACACTTGTCCAACACTTTTTTGTTCCTCTATTTTCCTGTATTATCTTCCTTTTTTTTACTTTCTTTTAAAGGATACAAAACTTTATTTGGAAATTATTCTATTTATTTCTACTCCTGTTTTCCCTGGAATGTAAGCCCTTATAACAGCAATGATTCACACTCCATCTGTTGCCCCAGCTCATTTGCTAGCTTTTGTTTCTGACATTCATCTATGTCATCTATTTCATCTGCTTGCTCATTTTGACATCTCTTGTGTGTCTTGATAATCTACTCAAATCTACCAAGTGTTTACATCCTCAGATAATGGGGTTCAGTTATATATTTGAACAATGATCAGTCTATTGTAATCTATGCTATATTAGCACCTAGTCATGTTCTTGAGTTGTTAAAACCTTGTTTCCATACTGGTTTTATACAATTACATTGGTTAACAATGGGATTCAAGTGAGACCAATCTAGAAAGATCCAAATCTACTGTATGATACTAAAGCCCACTGATTTCAAGGATGAACTGAACTGAATTGAATGAGTTCACTGGTCTTTCTCAAATTATGTGTCTTTATTCCATTCTAGTCAGTAACCTATTTTCCAACTTTAGCATGGAAAAGCTCTTTAATCTGTAAAACATACATTCGTAACACACCTTTAACTAGTATTTTCTCTTGTAGCTAGCACTTTTCAGTGTCATTGTTCGTGACTGTGGTGCATTAATAGAACTGGCTGATCCTGAGATAAATTAAAACAAGCAGCGATGGCTGAATTTGTTCTTGTTTTTTGTCAAATAGAGTTCAAAGTACAAGTTTTCTGATCAAATGTTTGTCTTTTTGTGATACAGAAAGCTCTTCCCTGAAGATAGTGTAGTCAGTGCCTGAGTAGGGGTGTAGAATTCCATGCCTTTATGGACCATCTCCAGGACAGTGGGGTACAGTTATTGCACATTAATTTAGTTCCTATCAGAGAGGAGAATGAGCTTTCTACACTGTTAATCTAATTTTTGCTCACACCAACTTCTAGAGAACAGGGAGATCTCACCATATAAATCTGGCTTCTCAAAATGATGCAGGTGAACACACTACTCTGGTTGGTGTCTGGGCATTGCAGATTGTAGTTATTATAATTTCTGACATTCCTAATTACACTCCATACTCAGATGAGCTCATTGACTGAAAATTTGGCTAATTACACATACCATTTACACTTAAATAGCTAAGCAACTTACAAACCTTGCTGGATCAAGATGTTACTTACAGGAGAGGCAACATTAACCAAAGAAGGGATTTTCAATCCTTTGCAAGGATGGTTCAAGCTGGTGGTTCTGAAAGCTAGACCTTTTTAACTACTGTGCTTAACAACAAAGTATTTCCAGAGAATCAATAATTATGCAGTCATTTTCAGTCACTTACTATTCATTGATAATCAAATATCCATAACACCTGAAATTTCAGCAGAAAGTATTCAGCATTAGTCTACAGTATGATTTAGGTCTATAGCTGGGAATCATAGCAAAGAACTAGGAGTTTACTACCGCAGCATCCTCACTTTCCCTTTCTTTAAAATAAATAAAAGCAATTTTTATCATTTTACTAGTTACAAAAAATCCTACCAGTTCTTTTTTTCTGTATTTTCTCCAAGCATAAAACAAACAGCTGATCTTTTATTCACTCACAGCATAACATTCTGCTTTTAGACAACAGTAGATAATTTCTTTCCCATGCTAACATGTTTGCTTGACATTATCCAACGTGAATATAAATTACAAAGTAAATGTTACATGGTAAAGATATCAAACTAATTGATCCTAACTTATTTTTACTACTGAAGGAAAGATGACTTGAGATATGTGCTTTCTGTGCTGAGAATGACTACGAAGTTTGGAGTAGTATATGGAACAGCTGTTTATTTAAGGATGAAACTGTACAGGTGGAAATAAAGACTCATCCTTGTGGTATTGCATTTTTCCTTTATCATTACTTTGTATTTTCCTATATTATTTATCGTAGTATGGTTTATTCTGTACCCCCCTTTCCTTTAGCTCCCTTGGTTTCTCCTTAGAGGCATTGGACCATCCCCCTCTGTCAATCCTCCTTCATACCTACCCCTATCTCTAGAAAGTTCCCTCCTGCTCAGTAACCCATTGGTTAGTTTAGACTATTCCCCTCCCATGTGATTCCCCAGTGGATTATACACTGTAGTCTCTGCCCAGGGTTCCTCCCCAGGCCCTGTGCTTTGGTCTATCTCCCTGTAACGACGCCTTAAGATTCTCCCTTATAAGCCTCTGCCCTGGCCTTGGTCCTGGTCCTTGCCTCTTGCCTCTTGTCTTCTTGCCTGTGCTTCTTGCCTCTTTTCAGCCTTTTAATTAATAAAGTTATTATCATAGTGGCAAGCAAGGCCTGTCCCATGTCTGTGTCATCATTCCTACGCTGATCCAGGGATCCAGAGGCCAACTGTGTGGGAAGTTCGGGGCCTGCCGGGGGAAGGTTGTCGCGCCCCTGCACAAGCGCTGAGAGACATCTGAAGCGTGCCATGACACATCCTATTCAACAATCAGTGAGTGTGGGGCTGACGGGCTGTGGCCTCAGAGAGAATTCAGACGCGGGCCCAGAGGTTTTTCTCAAGGAAAACTTTTCCTCTGAAAAGGACAACCTTGAAGCTATCTTGAGTTTCGGGATAGCAGACAGAAACCTTGTAGCAGTTTCTTTCTCAAAACAACAGGTGTTGTTTTTCATGGTAAGCTTACCATTTCTTTCTGTGTGTTTTCAAAATATGCTCTCTCTGTCTGAAGCCAATGGTTGTAGAGGGGCGTCATGTCAATTAACCAATGAGGTGATTTTCAGAGCAGCTCCCTATAAAGGAGAGCGGCCATTTTCAATAAATCTTTTTGGATCTTCAGCCTTCTGAAAGAGACAATTGGAGTCTTGTGTCTTTATTCTATGCACAACAGCGACAAGTGAGCATGGCATTAAGTGATCTGGAGATAACAATCCACAACAGGTATTCTAGTGTGGGACAGACCCATATCATTTATCTAGTATTTTATGAAGAGGAGAGAATGTATTCTAAGACAATTAAATTTCTTTGTCTGTTTGAGAGTTATTACATCCAGTTGCTTTTTTATGATGAGAGGAAATATACAGATCTTAATTCCTTAATTAAATGCAACTGCTTTAGCTAAAGTACACATGTATGTGAAATTCAAAATATGTGTAATGGGAGACTGTGGTGGTTTTTGGGGGTGCTGTGCCCAGGCTAACTGAAGAGGAACCACTACAGAGGCAGCCCGCCGCCTCCCAGCTTGGATAGAAAAGGAGAGAAGCAAGGGTGCTGTGGGTTCTTTGTCCCCCCAAGCAGCAGCAGTGACTAGGAATGAGAGCGGTCTCTCAGAGGAAGAAGCAAGGAGTTTATTTTTCCTCCATGCCCGTCCCAGCCGAGAGCGGGGCGTGGGGGTCGCACAGTGGTTTTTACTTTTCAGGGTGTGGTCTCGTTTGACCAATGAACAAAACATAAAATTGATACAGTTACAAAATGACAGTAGTAACAGCTAATGAGAATAAAACACAGGTGGGATTTCTACATATAAACCAATAATTGTACAGGATTCATAGAAGCTACTAGAAAGAACAAGGTAGGGCAAGATTGAGAGACGGGTAATAGTTGTCTCTGGACAGTCCTCTAAGAGGCGGAGAGAAAGAACGGACAAGGAGCTTGTAAGAATTCATAACATAACAGGGGATACAAAACAAACCGTCTAACATACTAACTAAACAATCAGAAACTAATAAAATGAATCCCATCAGGAGACCATCAGGAAAGTGATAAAATTTGTAAAGTATATTAAAAGGAAGAACATTAGATGCAACTGATCTCTTTTTTAGCAAACAAGAAGCAAAACAAATTTTTCAATAACAAAGTTCACCAAATTGTTATTCCCCTCATCTGACTTTAGAAAGACAGCACTATTAGGTTACTATTTAATCAGTAAATCCAAACACCTTCTACACTTTTTTTAAAAAATTTTTATGAATTTATTAAGATCGTACAAATGCATGAAGTGCATTTATGTGGTACGTATTTACCAGTGAAACCTAAAGATCCAGATATTTCTTGTGAAATATTTCTTAGACTACTGCTTACTTATTACATTATTACAAGCAGAAAATTATTTTGGAGAAGGGAGTATCAACAGCAGCCAGGTTTACCACAGTGCATTCGTCATATTCATACATTCATGGTGTAAGAACGTTTTTTTTATGAGAACAGGCTGCAGAATATGATCAAAATCAAGGCCAAGCAGAGAAGAAAGGTGACTAAGCTTGGTCATAATAGTGAAATTCACAATCCCAAGTGAGATGGTTGCAACAGCATGCAGCCTGGAATCACACTAGTTTCAGAACTGGATCTACAAGTCTATGTGTATGGAAGAAGAAGTGTCCTGAATGCCCTGTGCACCTCTAAGTGTCCATTCAACAGCCATAGCACAGGTGAAGGAGATTAAAAGAAAGGTGACATCTACATCTGTATGCAAAACTGCAAATAAATGTATTTCATCAGATAACCATGTAACAGAAAAGAAACCTATTTTTTTTATATTCAGAGACACACTCTTCCATATTTAACGCTCTCTGTTGAGTAGCAGCCCATATCAAATAAGAGTGAAGAAAATGTCCTTTACATCTCAGCCTAGTTTACCTCTTGGGCTTTAGAGCATTCTTTTGAGAGGTGAGAATGTGTGCTGGACCATTCTGCTTTTGAAGATATCTGTTGAGGCTTTTTCAAATGCATTGAAGCCAGTAAAATTAACTACTGATAAAATCAGAGAACATGACTACCACTGCTTTCCGCCTCTGATTTAACTAAATGTCTTTGCACATATGCATGTGAACACTTCGAGGGGATCTATGGCCTGAATCTGTATAGTCTTTGCTAAGTAAAATCAGTTTAAACTTGGTGTAGTTTTGTTTATTTCATCTGGTTTATCTGAAGAAAGTAAGTCAACAAAACATTCTGATTCCTGATTTGGATGACAGGGTGCATTACAAGTTCTACTTTGAACAAACTTCTTCATGTAGTTGATCTAAGACTAGAAAAAAGCTTTGTCCTCTGACAAGAATGTTTTTTATGCATCTTGAGGCACGATTTAGACCATTATACCTAGGTATTCATAAATGAATTTGTGCATATATGTTGTTTTAAGTAACTTTTTTCTGTCTGAGAACAATTTTTTTCAAAGGAAAAAATCTGTCAGTGTAGTAAGAAAAAATTAAATCTTTTGTTCCCCAGACAATGAAAAAAGTCATGTTAAAAAAATATTAACAGTATTCTTGATCTTGAGAGTTTAAATTGATTTTTCCACTGTGAATTTATATTCAAAGTGTTGTAGAATTGAATGTATGGGGATTTACATGTTTTTTTTAATATTTAACAGACAGACAATTTAACCTGCTTTCTGCATGCATAATACAAAGCTATTTTCTTGGGCAAGCCAAATATATTGTAGACTTTCTCTTTTTTCTTTTTCCTGTAATGTAAATCATTCTTCATCTAACATATAGACTTGTTTGTCTATGTCTATGGATGTATCTAGAAGATGAGTTTGCACTTTTTTAACAGTGTATGAATTCAATAGTTTGACTGCCAGGCCTGGTCAGTGATGTGGTAAAACAACAGAAACACTGGATAAGTACCCATCAATTCTTTAAACTATAATAATGGGCAGGAAGACACTAAAAGTGCTACCTGAATTTTCCCACCCTTATTTATTGTAAAAAAGATAGCTTGGTATAGCTGCAATCACTTTTAAAGTATTGCAGAATCTTTAGGAAGGCAAATTTCCATTGTTCACAATACTGAAATAATTTAGCCTGAATGCAAGCATAGGAGACATAGGCTCCTTGCAATGGTGCAAACAGGCTGAAGGAGATGAAAGTTGCTGTCATCTAGTAAGTGCTTTGCCCTCAGAATGTGCCACAAGTTCCTTGTTACCATATTTCTGCATTCATTTACCACCTCCTCAGCTTTCAATCCATGGCATTGTTATTCCAGATTAGACTAACTGGATAATTCAAGAGCAACTTGAAGTTGTCTCTAAGATAACTGCTGGCTCAAAGAAAGGTCAGTTATGAGGCCAAGCTCAGAGCTATGTAGCTGGGCCTTCAAAACCCTGAAGGGTAGAAAAAGACTTCACAAGTTTTCTGTGTGACCTGTTCCACCACCTATCTGTCCTCACGGGGAAAAACATTCCCCTTATATAAAACTGAATTTACTTTGTTTCACGCCTATTGTCTTTTACCCTCCCACTGCATACACTGTGTATGCAGTGGGAGGGTAAAAGACAATAGGGGAGGGGAGGTAGGGGACGAGGTTGGTAGGGGAGGAGGTTGTTGGGCTCTTCTCTCAGCTGACAAGCCCAGTTCCCTCAACCTCTCTTCGTAGTTGAAAGTGCCTTGGTCCCTGACACTCCTGTCCTGGTGGCCCTATACTGAATTCACTCCAATTTACCCACACCTTTCTAGTACTGAGGTGGAGATGGGAGTGCAAAACTCTACACGTAGTCTGACAGTCTGTCAGAGGAGATAATCACTTCCCTTGACCTTATGACTGTTCTATTAATATGGCCCAGAACTGATCTCCCTTGCTTCCAGATGAAAGATTCATGCAGACATGCTACCTGCTGGCTCATTCCCAGCCTGCTGTCAGTCAGAACCTCTGGGGCCTTTTCTGAAAGCTGATCCCCAGCCAGTCAATTCCCAGTCCGTGTTTTTGCTAGGGATTGCACAAAGTCATGGTTTAGAGCTCTGTAGGTATTTAGGTAATATTGTGCACACAGCATATGAAGTAGTTACAAAAGAGATGAGANTTCATGCAGACATGCTACCTGCTGGCTCATTCCCAGCCTGCTGTCAGTCAGAACCTCTGGGGCCTTTTCTGAAAGCTGATCCCCAGCCAGTCAATTCCCAGTCCGTGTTTTTGCTAGGGATTGCACAAAGTCATGGTTTAGAGCTCTGTAGGTATTTAGGTAATATTGTGCACACCGCATATGAAGTAGTTACAAAAGAGATGAGATTGTAGCTCAGCTGACTGCTGACAATCAAAAAAATAATCAAACATAAGGCATCTGGTAATAAAGCTGAATAAGAAAAAATATGAGATTTCTATAAGCTGCCAGTAGCTGGATGAGCAAAGTAGATACATAGTTGTTTTTTTTAAAGTCCTGCCACCAGTTCATAATAAATGGACTATTCCCTTTGACCTCTTCAAACACAAAAAGAATGCAAAGACCTGTGAGAATGTCCAGGAACTTACTTGTTTGCTTGGAATTTGCTTTTTTTCTCTATAGCATGCAGCTGCTCATTCTTACAGTTTGAAGTTCAATCAGTCATGCAAACCAATATTATGCACCGCTAATTAATATAATTGATGTAGAAACATATTCTCTATTCAGACTAAACAGGCACATTACCCATCAAATGATGGTCTGCAAAGTTACAATCACTAACTTTAAAACTTTGAATAAAAACCCCAATTATTACAAGAATGAAAAAGGGAGCTACAGGTAAAAACAAAAGCCACAAGTTCATTCACATTTACAAACCATGGGTCTTGAAATTTGAAGTAACAGGAGGTAATTGGCTTTGATGAAAAACTTTTATAGTCTCACAGAATTGCTTCTTCCACCAGGATGGTAGAAGGCAAGTCTTTCAAGTTATATCCTGATAAAAATAGAATAAAAACCAGAATTAATTGGTGTTAGAACTAGATGGAGAATAATCACAGCAAGCCACAGGCTGAATTTTCATACTGAAAGTGCATCAGTGTTCCACAAACACAGCATAATTAATTGGTCAAGTTTGTTAAACTAATTATTATGAATGATAATGGATTCCATATGTGCAAATATCAGTGAAAACAAAAGAAGTAAAAAGTTAAAAAAATGAATTTTTGCTGCCTTCCCAAAGAAAAAATGCAAGTAGGTTTTTTCTTATTTTTAGAAAGACAGAGCAATGTTTCAGTATATGCAAAAGACTGAAACATCAGGAAAACGACTTCTAGCCACAGACAGTCTATCTTGTTTCAGCTTAGTTCATGATTCTGGTAAACCATATAATCCTATAGCATATATTTTCCTTTTCTGTAGAAATGGAAATAATAGGTCCATCCTGTCTATTTGGATTTGATACACAGAGTGGTACAACATTTGCATATACCATGCTTTCATAGTGCATCTAACAATATATGGCTAAAGATACTGTGATATTCACAGTAACATAATAATTATTAATAATCATCAGCAGCCTCTTTTGAAAAGGAAAAAAGTTATGTATAGCTCACAGAATTAAGCAGTTAAGGCATATGGCTTGATAAACTCCTTAGAATTCCCTTGGAGAGGAGAGAAAATTACTTAAAGGAGCACAGGTTCCAGGGATTCTGATCAAAGTTTTCCTTGCCACAAGGCATGAACTGCCATGTAGTAAATGTAGTCGTGCAGCAATTATGACAGCAAGCCAGCTGACCTCTGGGTGGATAAGAATAATCCTATGTTAAGTCTATTGAACTGAATAACACATGTCTATGGTATTAAAATACTGGTTTAAGTTTGCTCATCTGGAATTGCCTGGCTGAATAAAATTTGCTTTCTTATATGACTTATATAATGATGTCAAGTTCTATTTTCTGCCTCATACTCATGATTTCAGGTTTCATTACAGGAATTCAGTTTCTGCTCTATTGAATAATCAAAGCTAAGAAAAACTGAGGTAAAAGATTTAGTACAAGAGAAAAGAAGATGTGAACGTGAAACTAACAAGATTTGAAGGGTTGACACTGGGGAGACTGCTAAGAGAATCCCTATATCTGTTTCTGGTAAAACAAAGTAACTGCATTGACTATTTTATGGTCTTCCATCACCACAACATTGGAGTTCCTTAACATTCTAATTGA
>WEZZ01038041.1:19033-54772 GCA_013400585.1 Chloropsis cyanopogon | reverse complement strand
TAGACTTCCTCTGTGCCCCCACCCACCCACCCAAAAAAAGAGAAAAACAAGAAAAAAAAAAGAAAAAAGAAGAAAAAAGACAAAGAAAAAAAGACCTTAAAAATAATCTCAGTGTTTAATATGCCTTGCTACAGATATCTCACCACCTTCCAGGGTGTTTTTCCTTCCTTGGCAATACAATTCCTATTCCCACTGTAGCATCAGCTAGAAAGTCTTCTGCACATTTGTCTTTTCTGTTCCTCTCAGAAATGTATGCAGGAGACAAGCCTATTAATATCACCAAAAAAAATTTACTCAATGTGCAAGTAATTCCACACAGTACAAGCTGCAAGTGCTTGTTCATATGAAGCTATTGCCACAGCTCAAGTAGTTACTAAAAGGCAAAATCAGAAAAATGGTATCCATTTAATAAGCAAGATCACAGCCTTTAGGGTGTATTCGATTATCGTTACACAACTGTTAATCTTTTTGATGTTACAGCATCTGTGATTAAAGTTATAGGTGCTAATGAAGTGTGGCTTTATTTAATACTTTTCATGTGACAAGCAGAGACTTATGATGGATGCTGCTATTAGACTCAGAGTGGGTAAATCTGCCGTCAGTTGTGTAGCACCCAGATTACCTGAGTGCATGAAATCACTGCACAGGGATGCCTGACTCACCTTCCTGTTGACAGCACCACTGAGAAGGGTGGCAGCTCTCAGAGGAAAAGATCAAGAATGAGGAGAGATGAAGGAACAGGACCACTTGATATTAACACAGTATTAAAGGTTCTAGAAATTCTGACAGCTGCTGCCAGACACAAAAGGCACTAACAAAAAAAAAAAAAAATTGTTATGTGTTTCCAGCACTTTCACCTTGGTCTGAGGGGTTGAGGAATATTGGTACTTTGTCCTAGAACACAGCCACAAAGCCCAGATAAAACATCAGTTTGGTGACATAAATTGCAGAAACAGCCAGACTGCAGAGTTACACAATGTTTGCAGGTATATACGTAATTGCACTTTCATTATATCTTGTTAGAAGTGATTCCACATCTGTCAATAGGAGTCATATTTTCCCAGCCACAATCAAAGCTGTAGGTCATAAAAACATATCAGAGTGGATAATTAGTACCACTGAGTTTGGGGAGTAAGTTCATCCAAATGGACTAAATGTTCCATATCTGCTTAGGAAGGGAAACACCTGTGAGCACAGACCTTCCTGCAAGTACCTAAGGAATTGTTTGCCTATAGGCCCTAAATGTGCTTTCTTAGTTGTCCTAAATATTTGCCCACTGTAATAGTCAGAAACTTTTAGTCTGACTAAAAAAAAAAAAAAAAAAAAAAAGTGAAAAAAACCAAAATGACCAAATTTTCAAATTACTTGTTTAGAAGTAGAATATCACAGAATTCAGTGTGTCTGCTCTACAGACAGCTACCCATCANAAAAGTGTACAAAACCTAAATTCGTCAAAAATTGAATATTCAGAGTTTTAGTAGTTAGGCTCTCTCCTGTATATGTATTCAGTAAAATCCTGCCTGCATGTGACAAAACAAAATGCGTGAGCTTTGGAGAAGGTGTCACCTATGTGGCATGATTTGAAAGCAAAAATAAATAAATACTGATTGCTTTAAATAAGTCCACAGTCCACTGGAAACATCACTTGAAAGAATTCACCCCATGTGAAAACTTTTCTTTCATGCAAACCCAGAAACTCAGGAGAAACTTCTCCTGAGCCCTTCTCTGCAATGTCTCACATCCTTGTTAAGACTTAGGAGCAATCATATACAATGAAACATCTTTATTTCCTTAGAGCTCTATACCTGAATGGGGTCACTGTGCTGTATTTGATCAAAGGATTTTCATTACTGATTGTCTTTAACAAACTTCTGACGTTGGATTTTTCTCTCCTATTTTTTTCACAATCTGATCTTCATTGCTGAAAACCAGGAAGTCAACAGACTTTTGAAATAATTTGTCTTTGATGCAGGAAGCTTTACAAATTTTTAAATGTTACTGCCTAGCATACATTGAGAGGATCTCGTTCTATCTAATTACATGGGTCTGAATTATTACATCAATGTCTTACATGACTGCATTCTAACCTGAAAGGCTGATTGTGTCTGTGAGAGCACAGTCACATATTGCAGGAACTAATTAAAGACTGCACAACTTCATTAGTTCTGCCACAAATCTCTGGTTTGATTGAATATGCTGCAATTATATCATTGTTAGAGGGTGGATTTGGAAAGAAAGAAATAACTTACATAGGTGAGAGCTTCTACATCTATTGTAACACTTGAATGAAAACATTGCAGCTAAATTGCCCTCCTAATTTTTTTTTAAATCACAGGCATTAAGAAAAGAAAGTTCTAGTGGATTTGATGCAATCTTTTGCTGAACAACTGATTGACAAAATACAAATCCATTCTTGGAAACAAAACGCTGAAGAATTTTTCCTCTTTTCTTGTCTCGTTTACTGTTAAGTTTTATTTTGAGACAAGCATATGTGTGCAAATGAAAGGTAACACACATTAGGCACATGTGTTACAGTGACATCAAAGATTACAGAATTAATTCAGGAGTTGGATTCAATGGTCCTTGTGGGTTCCTTCCGATTCAGGATATTCCAAGATTCTGTGAACCCTGCTCAAAAACTAAGCATGCTCCCAGCATGGAGTTGGATTCTAATTCTTAATTCTGTAATTCTTAATGTTCCACAAAAATTATTTTTAGCTTTCTATAACTTCTGAAAATGTCTTTGTTACAAGATACTGTCTTCAAAATCCTCAGTTTCCAGAGCGCTTCTATAGCCAACCAGGATAAAATGTTTTAAGGGTCTTTGACTGCTTGAAGCGTTTTGTGGGAATGTCAGCAACTGGGCCAGGCAAAAGGATTAGACCTCTTCATAATTCACAGTGACCTCCAGAAAGCAATCAGCAGAGCTCATGAGCTTTGGTTTGAAAGGGGAAGAGAGGAAATTAGCAAAAGATACAGATTGTCTCTGCCAACCTGCTGATGTAGATGTAGAGAGCCAGCAAAAGCCACAGGGCAGGGGAGAACCAGGTGACTAACTGTGATGATCCAAAAAAGTCTGGAAGGGCATTAAAAATCTATTACACAGGCTAACTTCACAACAGTATACAATTAAGCCCATTGCATATATCTGGAAAGTTGTTTAACTGCCCAGGCTGTTCCATGCCTGCCCACACCTACTAACACAGCAGGCAGCAGTTTTAGGGGGAGACAGATATGTTCACCTTCACAGACTCCCTTTCCTCCTGAAGCTGCTGCTGCTTTTATGCTCTTGGATGTTCAATTTCTCCTTAAACAGGAGCTGTGGTGCTTTAAAACGATTGATTATTCCTCTCCATAGGTCCTTAGCATATTCCAAAACCTTCCATTACTCTGTACACAGTGGGGTGGCATGGGAGGCGCCCCTCACATTACACTGCTCTTCTCCTTCTATGGCCATATGGATGGATATCCTTGCTCCCACCTCCCTGTTTGGTAATGTTCAAAGGAGAATATTACACTCAATTTCTGTGTCTAGACAGAAATACTTGCTTTCAAAACTGTAATTATATTTTAAAAGTTTGAAATTACTAACTAATGAACTGATTTAGCTATGTAAATGAAAATTAGATAGCTATTCAACACCATCAGCGCACATACCAAAAGCTGCTCTTTTAGAACAGAAAATTCTCGTATCTGCTGTTCAGTTAATTCACTGTTTTGATTTTCGTCAACACTTTTGAATCCAATAGAAACTATGGAAATACTTTTAAATGATTAAGAGGCAAGGTTTTGTCTTTATATAGGTTGTCAGAATTTCCACAAGAAGCTTAAACTGGAAAGAATGCTTCAAAAAAAATATTTTTGAATGCATTATAGAAGGTCACCCAACTGAATTTCACATATAGTGGAATTACTAGAATGTTTTTTTCTGAGTTAAGAGAAGAAGTAATTCTCAAGAAAAATCATCAGTAGGTTGCGGTATGTAGCTTTACTTTGCCTTACACGTTTTTCCTTTGAAGTTAAACTGCTAACTACAATTATACTTTAAGGGTCTTACAATGATTATTCATGGATCTTTGCTATTATGTCAGTGAATCATCAAAGGAAAAAAGGTTTAGATTGATTTCTGCAAAAGATGAGGATTTGTCAAAGACGATTTTCAGAATAAAAGTGCAGTTTTTAGTTTGTAATGAAGCAAAGATATTAAAAAACACACAGATAATTATGTTCTAACATAAGACTTCTTTTGCATGTGAAGAACAACTTTTTAAAAGCAATGCATAGGGACCTAAACACATTAACCACATAATTCTTTTTGATAGGATTTGTCCAGATTTCTTCTTGTGTACTCCAATGGAAGTTCACTCTCTCAGGACCCAGCTCAAAGGCTTTTTGCCAAAGACAGTACTGCACCAGGTGAAAATACAAAATGAAGAAATAGGCTTCAGCTGCATCAAAGCGAACATGAATTTTGCTGTCCATAATAGATGAAAGGGAAAAGCATTATTGCAGTAAAACATCCTGTTCTTCCTAATTATTGTCATTGCATGAGAAGTGCACTATACTGTGCAACCCTTCTTAATGTGGAAAGATCTTTTAGCTATTCTCTACATAATTATACTATAATTAAAATACGACCAAGGACTATCAAATTCTGCAAAAGAGTTTTTCAACAATTTCTGTGAATCCCATTGTAATGAGTTCTGAGTGAAAAGCAGAGAGCATCTGTTTTGTACTTTCTAATCATATGTTGTTTCTGAAAAATCAGGTATTATCAGATCAGTTTATTTGGCCAGGTTGAAACCAGGGTAGAATTGAAACTTCTGATGTTACTAAGCCATTTAGACTCAAACTCTTGTTTGGTACCAAAGAAGGACTTAAAGCTACATTGGGGACAGTATCACTCTGTCCAAAAGAAGTGCAGATATAGGTTTTGGGATTACAATACTGACCCCTTTGTAAATATTGTGAAATCTAATAAAATCTTACACTACCAAATGTTTCTTAATTAACTTAACTTCTCAATTTCCCACTGAGCATGAAGAAGTATGTGAACTCCTGCATTTTTACCAGGAAGGACACTGTTACACCAGAAGCAAATTTTCCTTGTCCATAGAGCTCTCTCTTTTACACCTCTATGTGCTTTTTTTCACTGTTAGAAAAGTCACAGAAAAGGTTTAAAAGTGCTCCTGATTTAGCTGAGTGATCCTTGGGGTATCCCACATGGGATATCCATATTGCACAAAGTGTCAGGGGACTTCCCAGGCACTCAGTCTTGAAGACATTTAAAACAAAACAGAGCAAAACAAAATAACTAAATAAATAAAAGAAAAGGTCCTTTGGAGATGGTGTCAGCAGGAACAATTTGCAGAAGAAGGGCACTTCTATACCATTAGAAGTACTTTTATAGGTTTAATTTGTCAGGTCAAGTGTTCTGGGAATGTAGAATATTCCATCGGGAAATGGTGATATCTTTGTCAGAAGAAGGAAAGAAGGGAACAAGGACGACATTATTCTGCCATTGACCATGCAAATAAAGATTTTCATAGCTACTTGGAAGGTTAGAACTGTCAGCTGTCATTCCAAGAGAGCAAGATGCACAAACACCTTTGATGTATTTAATCTCAGCCATCAGATCTTAATCTAGTTTACAAAATAGAAGAATGTGGTAGCAGAAACTGAGAAGCTTGGCTAATGAAAGCTGGAGAAAAGCAGATTAAAAGGATGGTAGAAGATTTCAAAGCCCATTAACAGCACAATGAGTTTCTGAAATCTTCAATGCAACAAAATGCTTTCTGATTTCTTCTCCTTCACATAATGAGAAATTTGGTACAGGAATCTATGAGCAGGTGGGGCCTTCTTCACTTTGGGTTGTTGGTTACATAATCTGTGATGACCAACAAATTTTATTCTTGATTCCCCTTCTGTTGCTGACAGCCATTTGAGATGAAATAAGTCAAGACAAACAGTAAAGGAGATGTCAATGATGTGGTATTTTGTTATCTAAATCGCTTATATTTCCATGCTCTGACTGATCTAAATTTGGCCTGGTGTCTTCGGAAGAAAACTTCTTTTCATGAGTGTCAACCTCCCCAAACTAGTGATATTTCCACAAGTAAAAGGCCATGTCACATGTCAGAAAAATAGGTCTTAGTATACTTAGTATTTAAAGAGCAAAGAAGAACAATGCTGTCTGCAGTTTCCCAGTGACAATTGCTCCATGGTCCAGTCATTTTTATACAGCTTATAGATGTTATTTAAGCTGCTACAAGAGGAACCATTTGATGGACAAAGAAGGTCCAGTTCTCATTTCTGAGGATAAAAACCTTCTGACTATGACTGCACGCAGGTAGCTTCCTGGGGAACTTGTCAAATAGTTCTTATTCTGACAGGGAAGAGATTGCACTCACCACTTAAACTTGCTTCATTTCCTGAGATCACATTTCAAAACTCATTTTCTCAGCTATGGGTCCATTTTCAGAAGGCAAATTTCCATTTTTAGGTTACTTCACTTATTTTTTCTAGGTTCCCTGATGAAAACTGTTCTTTCTCAATTCACTTATCTTATAAAGTTCATTGAAATTCACAATTAATCTGACAGATTTCATAATTAATACTTCCTATGAATTAACTTACCCTCGAAGACCAACTTCAATAAGTATAAGAAATTGATGTCATAACAGCAAAATCATGAATTACAGAAAAAATTCCTAATCATGGACAGTCACCAATCTGAGAAAGAAATGAGCCAATACAGACTTTGGTACCTTTTACTGACTTATAAATAACTAGAGCGTTATGATCTATCCACTGACTAAGGGAATTGTATCTGGAAAGCATTAGGTAGGAGGCTTACATAATGAAGTTCATCTAAAGTGCTTTCCTAGAACTTCCTGAGTGAATTTTGCACATTGTATTTGAATACAATACTGCTCTTAATTTCTTTTTCTTAGGTTATTTTCACAAATTCAAAAAAAATGTGAATGTTCATCACAGACATTTTTCTTTCTGTGTGTCCTTTTCTAGCCTAAGCAGTTTGCAATGACTCCTCTTCGAATTCAATGCCACATTCAAATGAGCAAATAAAGTTTGAGCATAGATTTATTTTATATTCATTTTAATTCCCATTCCATGTGCTTTTCACAGCTGCTCATTTTATTGAGTTGCTTTTCCAAATGAAAACTCCAGCTGCTCTGGCCTCACAAACCATATAATACATGTTGTATAAGCCTGTTTCAGTAGACTGTTCCAGAGACTCAATGGTTATTGTTTTCCTCATCTTCCACCTCTAGCCAGAAAATCTGGTGTTTAAGTTTCAGTTGCAAATGCAATCTTTGAAAGTCCCAGCAGTTTCTTGCTTGTATTCTTTAGAAAATGAGAGAGAATCACATAATCACAGAATATTCTCAATTGGAAAGTAGTCACAAGGATCATCAAGTTGAACTCCTGGCCCTGCACAGGCCCTCCCCCAAGAGTCACACCACGTGAAAGGTTTCTTGAATTTTGTCAGGCTTGGGTTTGTGACCACTTACCTGGGGACCCTGTTCCAGTGCCCAACCACCCTCTGGGTGAAGAACCTTTCCTTAATATCCAACCCCTGACTCAACTTCAGGACATTCCCTTGGGTCCTGGCAGTGGTCACCAGACAGAACACATCAGTGTCTGCTCCTCTGCTTCCCTCATGAGGAAGTTGCAACTGCAATGAGGTTTCCCCTCAGTCTCCTCCAGGCTGAACAGACCAAGTGACCTCAGCCACTCCTCACACATCTTCCCCTCAAGGCTGCTCACCATTTTCATTGGCCTCCTTTGGACACTCTAATAGATTAATGTCCTTTGTATTTTGTGGTGCCCAATGCTGCCCCCAGCACTCGAGGTGAGGCTGCCCCAGTGCAGAGCAGAGCGGGACAATCCCCTCCCTTGCCTGACTGGCCATGCTGTGCCTGATGCTCCCCAGGACAGAGTTGGCCCTCCTGGCTGCCAGGGCACTGCTGGCTCACGTTCAGCTTGCCATCAACCAGGACCCCCAGGGCCCTTTCCATGGCACAGCTTTCCAGCATCTCATAGCTTGCTTTCTTTATTCTCCTCAGTAATTTCTAGGTTATGGGACAACTTTAAAGAAAATTCAACATGTTTCCAGCTGAGCCAGTTTCCATATGCCCAATGCAAATAGCTGTAAAGGCTGAGAAGTGAACCACCTTTGGCCACTGT
Source organism: Chloropsis cyanopogon (assembly GCA_013400585.1). Taxonomy (NCBI): domain Eukaryota; kingdom Metazoa; phylum Chordata; class Aves; order Passeriformes; family Irenidae; genus Chloropsis; species Chloropsis cyanopogon. The sequence goes on along the minus strand of WEZZ01038041.1, from coordinate 46,564 downwards.
CTCCAAGGGTTTACGCTTGCTTTACTACCACCAGCTCTGTCTCACTGTCTATTCACCATCATTTTCCACAAAAGACACAGTCCAGTAAGGTCTTGGAGCTTTCAAATTCTGCTGCTTTAGTAAATATCTGCAATCCTTCAAAGGTGATCAGCTCCTTCTTGATATGGAAGTACAGTATAGACATGTGAATTATTTAATGAGTTATAATGCAGCAACTTTATTTGATATGTTCTTCAATTCCCTCCAGGCTACCTCATTTCTATTGCAGTGTGATAACTAATCCTCTATTTATTGCTTGTGAGCTCACACAAGTTCGAAGCTAAGAGGCTGGGCAATTTCTCTTAAAAATAAAAAAAAAAACTACAAAAGAAAAAGCAGATGCCTATTAACAGCCACTGTCAGAGCTGTGAGTCCCAGATCACCCTCATCTTTATAATTTTTGATAATAAACTCCTTCAATGTGGTTGGGTGTTTACAGTTTTCTATCCATAGTAGTTCAAGTTTTGCCCTTAGCATTCAAGATTCTTGTGCAAACCATTAATATTTGCAATTAAAACTTTAATCCTTTCCAGAAAGGACAACTCACAGAGCAAATAAATTTATTTTGAAATTTATGTCAAGAGTCTATCTACTAAATTGCAAAGCCCAGAAGGTGCTGCTATAATACAGCTCAAACACCCACCTGCTGAGCAGGGTGAGCATTCTGTTGTGCTCTTTTCTTATGATTTTGTCTATAACCTGTCATCATTGATGTCTTGATGAAACTTGCCAAAGAAAAAGAGAGACATCATTGTGCTATTCATTATGAATAATTACCTGTTTGTAAGAAGCATTTGTTTGTGACAACCATAGATTTTTTTCTCCACATGCTCAAAATTCAATACAATTCTGCTTCCCTTCATTGGTCATCTGCATTGCTGTGGTGGTGATTATATGTGATTATATATTTGATTTGTCTTTCCCCCTCAAGCAACTAAATTTCAAAATGCAGAGTCTAAGTACTTCTACAACAGGTTCTTTTTGTCAATCTATAATATCAACTGTACAGTAAATGAGATAGAGATCCATCCTTCAGCATTGCCTCGTGTCTGAGACTTAGGTGGTATTGATGGGATGGTTTTGTGCTCATTTGAAATAAGCAGGAGGACAAATGTATATTGTACTGTGTGTATTGTATTATACATATTGTACTGTATTATACATAATAAAACGAATCTATACAAGTGGCTGAAAAAGCAAAGGGAAGTTTTGGTGGAGAAGGTGAAGGCAGTAACATTTGTCTTCCTCCAGGAAAAGACTTTTTCTGTGAGAGTTATTTAAAAACATCCTTTGATTTTTGCTCTTCTCTCTCAGAAAGCTTGGCTCTATATTTCTAGACCAGCACTTTCCCAGGGATCACCCTACCAGCTTCCAACCAAGACCAAAAGCTGGGACATCCCCAAGCTACCCTTGGCACACCCAATTTACCCTCTATGAGTACCTTTAGGAATAACTACAATCCTACAAGATCCAGTCCATTTCAGGACCTGCTTTATTTCCAGTTCCCCTCTGTAAGGCTCATCCCAGTGATCCAGCCCATGCCCCTGCCCTGCACCACCTACCAGGCTTCTGCAGACCAGCTTTGCACCATCACCCACTGCAGCCTGTGGGTGGCCAGAGGGCAGGAGGGCAGGACCTCCAGAAAATCCTGGCCAGAGCTGGACAAACTCACTGCCCCAGTGCTACCAAGGACCACCTTTACCTCCATGACTCCACAATCAACTACATTTCAGATGCCCATGGAAGCGCTGGGAATTTGGCTGAACCACAGGAAGTTGCCAGTCTACAAAATATAGACGGTTGTCACCCTTCAGAGGGCCTGCACCATTTTCCAAGAGTTTTCTGCTTCTCAAAATGTCTGAAGTGTGTGACACATGGAAAAACTGTGCCCTGGTCCTGCATGCTCCTGGGTGCCTGCAAAGCTGAGAGTTGGCCCACATCCAGTTTCCTCTTGAATTCTTCAGAGCTCTCTTGGATTAAATTTATATGTAGACCTCCTCATACCTTGGTCTGAGACAGACTTTTTTATTCAAATAAACACAGGAGAAATAAATGCAGGTTGGTCTTAGAGTGACTCTCTCTCAGGGAGATTAATATGCCAGATGAAACCAGTAAATTAAAAGTCAGAGCAACAATACTAAATAGTAATAATAGTTCCACTCGTTCAGGCCACAGCTCACAGTCTGCTCAAGCACTTTCTGGAAGTCTCCATCATCACAGTCAAAAACTCAAATTCAAAAGCAGAATGTGAGAAAGAGAAAAAGCCCTTGGACCTTGACAGAAGCTCTTGTAACCCCACAGCTGACCTTTTTTCTACCTAGCTCCTTTGTCTCTTGCTGGTGAATGAACCACCTCAACAATGACTTTACAAGTTCCTGTGAGTCTTTCCATTTCCCTGGGTCAATGCTCATCCTTCCAAAGCTGCTGCATCTTACAGGTCCTGGAGATCCAGGGAAGCTGCTTTCTGGTGCTCATAGACAGCACAGGAGCATCCAGGACAGAGGAAAACTAATTGCAGGGAGGGAAATAACAGCCTGCGGTTTTCTTACCAGATCCTTAGATCACAAATTTTCTGTTATGCCCCTATTGCTGGAAACTCATGATGTTTCTGGTCTTCCTGCTTATTTCTTGGAGTTTCTTCAGTATGGAAAACAATATCTCATTTCCTTTCCTAGCCATAACACTTCATTCTTCCATTCTTCTTTCAGGACTTACCCTTCACTGGCAGCTGAAGTGATCCTGGTCCACCCTAGCATGCAGAGTAGGTATGCCCTAACCCTGTGATGCATTTGGCAAATGCACAACAGACCCCCAACCTCCGTTTCCATAGTTTCCTTGGATAAGCCTGGTGACCAGGCTGTCATTGATTGATGCACTTGGAAGGTGTGTTCTGCTTAGTGATTGCAAAAATGACCTTTCTTCCACTATGGGCAATAGCGTGGGGGCCTCCTTCGAGCTTCAGGCTGTCCCTCCAATAGGATGGTGTCATCTTTTCACAAATGAACAGTGACACCCCGTTAGTGCAGAGGCAGAAACATGCATAGGAGGAGAGTCCTTTCATGGAGTAAATGAAGTAGATGCCTCTAGCACTTCAGTCCTGGAGGCAGAAGAGCTCTGGCAGATGGACTCCACTGAGCACAGGTACATTGTGGGCAGGGCCAGTGCTGCCCTGGCTCTTCTAGGATTCCCACAGGGCCAGGGGGTGCAGAGGACACTGTAGCTGCATTGGCACAGCTGTGAAGGTACAGAGAGATTCACGGGTTTGTATGAGTAAAATATGGAGGAAATATTAAAAACATCTCTATCTGTATATTCATATTTCACTTTTGCTGTTTATCTTGCCCAAACCCATTAAAACACACAGGATGACAACAAAGTTGTTTTTACATTCAATTCATGCTTGAATGAATCTTTACCAGATGTGATGGTAGTATGTAGCACCAAGGAATAGGCAAGGGAACAGCTGGGAAGTCTCATGTCTACTGTCCTCCAGAATTCTGCCTGTCCACCCTAGATAAAACCCACAGTGCTGCAAGCATGAAGGTACTTCCTCATTTGTTTGGTTTTTTTTTTTCCTGTGCCACTCCAAATCCCATACATTTCACTCTGAAAAGGAAACATATTACAGACTGGAAAGAAAAATGCTGGAGTCTTCCAGGCCTTTTTTGCACAACTAGGCTTACTAAAACATACAGGAGGCTAGGAGTGCTGACTGGAAAGTGGCCAGCTGTTGAATTAATGTACTTTTGATATCTTGTTAGTGAGTCAGTCATGACTTTTTTGAGAAGGGTCCATTCATCCCAGTCTCTACTTTTCAGAGGCTTGTCTCTGACATATTAAATGCCTCAAAACCAAATGTCCATGCATAAAGTTTTAATTATGGTTCAGGTATGGAAAGTGGGGATTCTTCAGCAACACGTAGTTTTTTACTTACTGTGGGGTATAAGTACACGACTCTTCATCTCCTTTAAAGTGATGTAAAGCCATTTTAAAACCCATACACATGACACCAGGTTCTAATATGAATTGATATCAGGCATGTATCATAAGGCTGCCTTTAACTTAGAATTGCACATAATTTTTAAAAACCCATCCAACAAGGTAAGGAGCTTGACGTCTCTTCCTTACACTGATTTTTATGTCCTAGACTAGAACAATTTGTCTGGGATTTTCAGATTCCTGCCATCCTGGCCAAAGTGGTACTTCTATATATATATTCTGTATATATATTTTAGTCCTCTAATTCAAATAGCACAAAATTTCAAGGAGACAAAACAAAGGACACCTGGAGAAAGGCAAACAGTGTAACCTTAGACACAAAGCTTGATGCTCTATGTTCTGTTTATGCTAGAATGTACTTCTCTGCCATACTTTTACTTTTCATAAGTCTGGAAGAACTCAGTCTTATACGTGCCTATATACAAGAAAAAAATAGCACCACATGGTTTGAAAAATGGATCTTGTGCAACTTTTATTTTCTGGAGGAAATTCAATGTCATGATAGAGGAAATATCTACAATAATTTCGGAAATAAATTTTCATGTGACTTCTCTTAATTTTTCTGTTTGCTGCTTAAGAACAGAATGCATGATACTCACACAATATAAGTGCATTTTATTATCAAAATTCCCGTATTCTTTTGCAAATAAAGAAATATTAAGGCTTTGAGAATATGGTGAGAACAACAGTAAGAAGAAATAAATGGATTGTGGGGGAAGGCTGCATATTTAAATTACAAAGTCCTTTCATTCTATGAGGACATCATGTTCTTCTTGGGCTGGCCTGGTGAAAGAGAAAGAAGCAAGAAAATTTCTTCTTATACTTAGTTAGATGCTAGTTTCTATGGAGACAAGTTTCTCCAGTCATTTTTATTTGCAGGCATTAATAGCATAAACAATACAGAGCAGCAAGGGTTTAACCCTGGATTGAACCCCATATTGAGCACATTCTGTAGGGAGAAAAATGAATGTCTAAATTGGATACAAGAGCCATTATAGGATCTCGTTAACATACAATCTTGTTAACTGGACTCTGGCAGTACAAAGCAAAAAACCTGAAGAGTCACATATTTTCATACCCTGTATCCTCTTTTCAAACATTGTACAGAAACCTGAGAGGGCAGCATCATCTGCCCTCTGGCTGTCCCTGTTCAGCTGATGACACACATTGCTGTGCATTAATTACCTACCTCTGCCTTCACTGGCACCTACAGAGAGGCTGATGGTTCCCAAGCCTAAGGCTGTGGCTGGCTATGCCAGGAGAGGTGAAAGCAATAAAATAAGCTACCTTTTTTAGTGCAATTGCACCTTTTTTAGTGCAATTGAAGTCATTTGGCATGAATGCGAAGACCCATATCATTTTGTGAATATAAGTGATCAAAAAGGGAAAAAAAGAGCAGCTACTTTCAAGTATCAGGCAATCCAATTTCTCTGAGAGTTTTTTTTCAGGCTTTCCTGTCTCCCCTTCCTGCACATACTTTGATTTCCATTATATTATTTCTAACCGAACAAACAATTTACAGTGAACACTTAGCTATCCATATGTGTCTCTTTTATATATGCAGATCAGAGTATTAACTTTCTTGAGTTTTCAGGGATTGAGGGAGGGAAGAGATGTTACTCTTTTAACATTGAATTGCTCAGTGGCATTATATAACAATAGTTAATACCTGAAACCTCAGTTTCATTATTTATCTGTGTAATTACATTGAGTAATCTACCTTAAAAAGAAGAAGAATCTCCGTGGATGCTGGAAGAAGAGATGTTAACTAAATATTTTTACATTCATTCAGAATATATGAAGATTGCCCAATTAATATATGAAGCTTACTTATTTAAACTACATTTGCCTATTTTAACTTTGACAGATACTCCAGTTACTAAATAAGCCGGAGTGCACCTTTTTTTCTATTTTTCCAAAAATGTGACACTAACATGGTGGCCTGAATCTGAAACTCAGAAGTAGCAATTAGAGGAATTTGATAGTCAGAGTTAAAAATAGTCTCTAAATATCAGCAAAACACATACAAGGGCTCTGCCAAGCACACACACCTTTAAAATAGAAGAGACAGGACACAGTTGATTTTTGCCCAACTGCGTGCTTCCAGAAATTCTATACTTAATATCAAACTGAATCTGTGGAAGGGAGGCAAGTGAAATCTGGATTCCTTGTGTCCTCTGGCTGGATTGCCTGGTTCTTGTAGAGCATGAATCTGCATGGTTGCAGGTCAGACACCCTCTCATCTGTTAGGGAGAGCATTGGCATAAGCACTGCTTTTGCACAGCAGCCTTTTCCTCAGCAGAGCCATTAAAAATACCTCTCTCTCTTGCTGTTGAGATTTTTTTTCTACACGGTAATCCACTCCCAAAAACCTGGAGTAGTTTTATATCCCGGAGGCAGCAGCTGCCCTGCAGCATTTGACTGAAGCAGAGCAGAAGGTCCAGGACTGAGGCTGAAGAGCAGACTTGCAGATGAAAAGACATCACATAAACTCCGTGTCCTCAAAATTGTGATTATTACATGATTGGAATAGACTCTTTTCCCTCACAGTTTACCAATCTGAAGCCCTCATTATAGAATTTGATACAGGGATAATATGTATTAGGTAGTTAATTTGTTCTGACCACTGCCTGTATCATTTCTGGGCATGTATCAGTTTATGTCCTTTTCTCCCGTCACACAGAAGCTCTTTGATCATTGGCATACTCATTTGATCTAGCCTACACAGCAGATTTCACTTTATAGCTGAAAGCCATCAAATAGCTGAAAGTTTAAAAAAAAAAAAAAAATCTGCATTTTTTGTAAATAGCTAGGTAGATATTAGGACTTAATCTGGAAGTTAAAGGAAGTAATATCACCAACATTTCTTAACAAGAATATAATGAATGAGAGGGATTCAAGGAGGAAATGTGTTGTAAGCTTGGAGGATGAGAATCAGTAAAACAGAGAAATACAAAACTCAGGGCAGAAAAGATGGTGGAAACTGCATCAGGATTTTGCAGAGGCTGAGGAAAGGAAGCTGCCGGGTGACGGGCTGGTGAGGAGGAGGAGAAGGAGGAGGAGGAAGAGAGGTCTAACCTGCATCAAGTGTGTCCAGAAGTTCAGGAAAAGGCCATACAGTGCAAGACTTAGGCCAGGCCAGCTGTTCCCAGGGGCAAGTGGGGTTTTTGGGGCACTAGGTTCATATAGGAAGGACACCCATGCTGGCCACATGCAACTTGTGGCCAAGTTTCACTGCAGTTGTGGCTGCCCTGTGCAGGACAGAGCCCATGAAGACAAGGGAAAAGATGGAAAGAATGAAATAAAGAGTTGAGAAACTAGTACAGCTAAGCTGATGGTGATGAGCAGTATAACAGTGAGATGATGGAGACTGAACAAAACAACTTGATGAATGACCTTGGAGAGGTGAAAATTCACTGAAAAAAGTGGAAAAGAGGGAAGGTAGAAAATAGTGTGTAAAGAAAGTGCAAAACATTTCAGCATGTTTTTAATAGCTTGAGGAATTGCTTCAATTTTTAAGAAAAATTTGGCATCTTCATTATGACATACCTCTTTCTATAGATTTATAAATTCAGTTCTCCACTCAGAACGACTTGCTGTCATATAACTTGAAACCTTTTTAAAATCTACCATAAAATACAGCACAGCATCTATAGGTGATTAAAGGAGGAGTAGTAAGCTTTGTGCACAGGACAAAACTCAGTCACAAAAGGAAGCAGTCATCTGACTTTTCTGTCTGGCACAGCTGTGCATCTCCGTGTCCCAAGTTAGCAAACTGTTGGCTCCCTGATGTGCCTGCAACTCCTCTTTGAAAATAACTTATATCCACCATATTGCAGCTTTCCAAGACCTGTGGCAAGGCAATTAGAAAGAAAATTGGAGCATTATCGATTGCAAACTTAGCATGGTCTTCGGCAGTTACTTACAATGATTATACTGCTCCCTTTCTCTCCACTAATTTTCTGCTTGAGTAATCAAGAAATAAGTTTGGATTAGAGACAGAGCATACTTGACAACTTTGTTACCCAGTTGCTGTGCTCAGGAATTCAAATGTATCTCACATGTCAGGGAAGATTTTTTCTGATGCTCTTTTTCTGGCAAACTTGGCTTGCTGTGGCTGTCTCAGTGGTAGCTTCATGGAATATACTCTAATCAAGTTGATTTTCATGACAATAAGCTGTCTTTTCTTCCTAACTTTGCAAAACTCTGTTTCTTCCCTCACTGTTAAAACAGAAACATGAGTAAAGGCTTTCCAGGCTGATTTCAGCACTGGATGCTGTAAATGAGCATGCAATCTGCAAAGAGTAGTGTAGTTACTATCTTTAAATGAGCTTTCCCGTTGCTGCTAACCTACTCTACATAAGACACAAACAATACATAAAATTTTACATAAAATATAAAGTTATTATCAAGCAAATGAAAAGAGTAGCCCTTATTCATCTCAATGAGTAGAATTCATATCAATGAGTAGAAAAGAATACTAAAATTTTAGTGAACCTCTACACAGCTGATCCAGCTGAAAGTATGCTTCTGGACATGATGAGTACTCCTAGAGTTCCTCTCAGCTGACAGTGCTTATGAAAGTGGAGATATTTATTTACAAGTCCTTAGCACTACATTTCCAGAATTCTGAGTATAATGAGGAAACCCTTTACTCACCAAGCTGAAGAACCACCATTCTCTGATGATTTTACCATCTCTGAAATGAAAAGCAGAGCTGAGTTCATGCTGACAAACCCATTGTGTTTCATGGTGCCAAAGGATATATCTGCTCACTGGCTCTAATTCAAAGAAACTGACATTGACTTTTACCCAAACTGTAGAGATCATCACAAGATTTTGAGGTAGTCAGTGCTTATATCCAAACTGCACAGGTTTTTTCAACATTTGTTTATATATCCTACCACCACCAGAAAAAAAAAAATAAATAAAATCCGTCTAGATAATATGTTTTGGATACTGAGAGACAGGAAATATTTCTTGAAGTTGTTGAAGACCTGTAACCAATTACTCCATCCTCACCAGCAGGAAATTCTTCAGGGGAGGGCGTTGATTAATATGTATTTGCACATGCAAGTGAATGCAACGTAAAGGTTTGATAAGAATAATCTTTGGTCTGCAGACTTTAGCATCAGCTCTTCAGTGACTTGTGGCAGACCCTAGAGTAATCTATACACTATACTAACGGGGCCTGAGAGGAGTGGGTCAACTGGACAGAAATGGGCAGTCTCCACCAGCACTTTTTTTCCTGATGAGGAGAGAATCTCCTCATTGACCCCCAGAGTACCTTGGAGCACAGGAACCAGTTGTTCTCAGATGACCCCAGCCAGAGCAGCAGCCCACCCAACAGCACAGCCACTCGTGGGTGTGGGGACACAGGGCTGCAGAGGAGCTGCCTGCAGCACACCTCCCTGCTCTGCTTGGTTCAGGTCTCCAGCTGGCAACACCCACTGCCTCCGCCTGTGCACTACAGGATAAATGGAGCCAATTGACCCCAGTTCCTACAGGTCTGACAGATGTCCTAGGCCAGGGAAGAAGAGGATGGCCACGTGGTCTATTGCTCTTCAGTGGCTACAGCTCCCCAGCCCATAGCTGTACTGGGCATTAAAAATTCTCATCGAATGGAGAAAGTAGTTAGTTGGTACAGGGATGTGGTGAGTTCATATGGCTGCTTTATCAGTGTTGTTATTTTCTACTTTTGCGCCGGTTTATTTTACTTTTCAGTCAGCAGAAAATGCAGCATCTGCCACTCCAAGGAGAGCCCCTGCCTGGAGAGTCCCTGCCTCTCCCCATAGAGTCAACAGCAGCAGAATCATTTCCTGGGTCAGACTGCACAGGTGCTCAGAGAGGGAGCAGGGGAAAGTCAATTCCTACAGATCTGCTTCTGTAGGAATTCAGTGTCTGTCCCACTGCAGAACCCCACCTCTAAATAAACTTTTTTCTCTTTCAGTTCTACAAACTGCTGTGACAGCAGAGGGAGGCTTGTAATACTGATATTTATTCTCTCACAGCAATGTCCACACAGTTTGCTTACTCAAGCATTGTACAAGAAGGGTCTAGCTCTGCCTACAATGCTGCAGCTGTATCAAAAGAAAGGAGATGTGGCTTGCACACCCTTTGTGTGGCATGGCACAGCAGTGTTTGAAGAGGTCTGTGTTCTCTCTCAAATAATAGCACTGACAGCTTATTCATAGTACTTGATAGGGACAGCATCAACAGAGGATGATGCTAGTTCTGAAACTCTAGTTCTGTGCTGGAACACAGAATTTTGCTGTATTTCTCAGATTTTTTTCAGTTTTCTAATGGATGTTGTTCCCCATAATGTCACCAAAGGTATTGTCTGAAGGAAAGAAGAAAGGAACCTGCAGAAGTATCACATGTACAACAACAACAACAAAAAAAGGCTAACAGCTTCCACGTTAAAAACAGCTTACTAACATATTTGGTAAGAAGAACAGGACTGAAGCAAATATTTCCATTTCCTCAGAGATGATTAAACAGAACTGTGCTGCAGGTATAGTTAAGCAGAGTTAAGGTTTCAAGCTGTCAAAGCTTGAACATTGGCTGTTCCCCAGTGTCTGTGTCCTTACCTTCTCATAAAGAATCTGAACATTGCAGGTTCCCTTCAAATTAAGCTGTTTCAAAGTAGCCATGCTCACTGAAATGTGAAAGTTCGTATTTAATGGCTTTTGGTTTTTCTCAGATTGGTCAAATAATGACACATCCTAAGAAGGATTTTATTTTTATTAAAATTACTTGGTTTTACTGGCTAGGACTCCAAAAGAAAAATGTAGTAAAACAAGAGATCGACTCTGGTCCTGAAATGACCTAGGCATATCTTAATTTTCTCACAGTTAATACTTCATAATCCCTTGACTGCTAATTAATTTAATTTTTGTGCTAGAAAAAAAAAGCCTGGAAATGAATGACTCATTTTTGTGTTGAAGGGATTTTATTTTTTAATATCATTGGTGAAGACAATTACTTGCAGTCTTCTTAAATGGTGGAACTACATAATAGGATTTGAAATATTAATGCAAATTAATGAGGTCACAATTGCTTGCATTTACTCCTTTTGTCAACAATATGAGTAAGTGATTAAGCTATTTTCTATGATATTTTCTTTTGAGCAGGGGAACATAATTTTTGAGAATATATTTCTTCAGTCTTCACTGACAGAACAAATACATAATTTTTGGCAAATCTACTATTGGTCTTTGACCCAGACTTGAAAGACAGGATTTATTGAAATATTTAAGTTACTTTAGCAAAATAGCAAAACCCAAAATAGCAACCCTTCTGAGACAGACAAATTTTAAATCTATTTTTATATCTATCAGAAATCATGGATAATTTTGTTATTTGTAGTTGTTATCCTTTTTATATCATGAGTAACTTGATTGCCTGCAACTGGTTCTCAGTTGTGAATGATCATGAATGACTCTACAGACTAATTCTTTTCAAAGACAGCAGGCTGGTCAGAATAGTGTAATGAAGATTATTTTGAGATGGAGAAAGAAAAATTTATCAATTTTTGTGATGATGGTCACAAAAGCATCATTTTCTTGGAATTTCTGAGAAACTGTTTGTGAGAAAGCTTTTCTTTGCATTGGAGAAAATTATCTTCAGTATTAATTTAGACTCTTTTCCCCTTCTAGAAAAATCCAGTCAGTAGGAAGCATTCTTTATGTTTTTCTCCTTATAAGATCCAATACAATATTTTTTAACTCTTCCATTGTATCTCTTTCTACCCATGAGCCAAAAAGGAAGAAACAATTTTCATACAGTTTTAAGTAAAATGATAATTTCAGAAACATAAGAACTTCACTTAGTTTGAACTTAATATTATCTTGGAAATACAATGCATTTTCTGTGAGTTGATACACACATGTCTAAATGTAGTTGAAGGGAGAAAAGGACAAGTGATCCCTTGTGTACATCCCAAATCCTCAGATGGCATTTGCTATGTTTTATGGTTCAGTATTGCTGTTGAAATCTCAGTATGCACTATTAAAAGGGATCTGTTTTCAAAATTTTAGATTTGGGTGTGCAAGAATACTGTAGGAAGCTGCTAAGCAGAATAGCAAAGCCAGAGAAGTTAAATGGGCTTTTTACTCCTGAATAGTTTTTATATGGCATTGCAATCTGTTCTGTTAAAAATTAGATCACTTCAGACAAATTTATACCAAGAAGGGAAGACAGTATTTAGTAAACAGAGAACACACAAGAAGAAAGATACCAGATGCAATACAAATCGGAGGTGTTTGGTTTTCTTTTTCCAGTAAAATTTTCATAGAAAATAGCTGTTTTGACATAATAAAGATGCTGAAGTTTAAAAATCATACAATTGCAAATATCTTACAAAAATAAGTCTCACTGTCTTAATTGTTATAGCTTCTATGTGGATTATACAAACATTAGGAATCAAATAACATGTTTTTGGTCTCCCAGGATTACATTCTGAAGTAGGATTGTAGGATTAATCCTTTCTAAATAATTCAAGAATGCGCTTTCCCAAAGGAAGAACAGTATGCAAAGAAATGATATCCATGTTGCAGGCAGTTGTAAAAACCATGGAGTATTCAATTCAATGAGTTCTTCACTAGTGCAATGTGTTGAAGATGGAGGAGATGATGATTACACCAAAAAACTGAGACTCAGGGCTGTTTACAACATTAAAAGTCGGGAACACATTAATTTTTAAAGAATATTCATTAGGATGGACTGACTAGGGCTGCTATTGGTACATCAGGGTTTCCAGCTTTCCTTTCCTGGGCTGTTCAGTACACTAGGTGACTCCCAAACAATCTTTTCATATCCAAATGAGAATTCATTGTTAGTGGTCTTTACCATTAGACAAGGAAATGTGTATATGGAAGAAACCAACAGCAGCTGCTGAGCAGCACCCACATTATTGTGAGGTCTAATATGAGTGGGGCAGGAGACAAGGGTTGCAATAGCAGGTGAGGCTCTCACATTCCTTGAAAACACCTGCAGGGATCCCCAGCAGATCTGATAGGTACTCCCCAGCTCTTTGTAATCTGCTTTACACCCACAGGATTTTCTTTTAAGCTCACAACAGTAATTTGCTGCTTCTAAACAATTCCCTACTTTGAAAAGCATATTCACATATCAACCAAATGGTAATTATTGTTGTTTTGAGGGCTGCAGGTTAAAGCAAAGTAAGATTAATCCCCTTTGGTTGAAAAAACACTTCATACTGTAACTACAAAATATTTTTTGCTGAATAAAAGTATTAAACAAGATTGAAATGTTAATTGCTAAAAATATTTTAATTTCTGCTGCTTGGGGACTGAATTCTGGGATCCTGAATCATAATAATGAAAGTATTTCTACTGTTTGGATCCTTTCAGTATCAGGTAATGGGCCACAGCAGCAAAAAGTGTCCTAGTAGCCCCAGATTTATCTAGGAAACAATTACATAGCCGGTGTGAAAAGGCTGGTAAATTCAAGGAGAGCAAGGGCAAGGTAGTGCATTGCAGGGCTGTGGTATGTGTGTTTCCAGGCTCCTCAGCAGTCCACAGAAGTGTAAGGACAGGACTGACTGGGGACTCCCAATTCTGAGGAGAATCAAAATAAGTTTGGAAGAACTCCTTCATCCCCTCGTTTGTGTAAGCATAATTTGGGACTCATAGCCCCCCACATTTCAGTGGCAATTGTTCTACACAATACAAATTTAGCTGAAGCTTAACACACGTTTCACCTATGAGTATTTAAGTGTACCTGAGATAGGCTGGGATTTAGTTAGGAACAGCTAAATCAGTGTACTCATGCTATTAGCACTTCAGATGTCGAATGAGAGCAGAATGTATGAAATGAATATTCCCCAGTGTACATAAAGGATGTTTGCTGGCTAAGATGCATGGGTGGTAGAACAAATTCAGATTAAACTGCAATATATATTGACCAGCTGGAGCAGTAAGCTTTGCAGACAAGTGTATGATTTTCCTTTAGAAAGAAGTTTAAGAAGGAATGGAGTTAGGCAGTCCAGGCCTGCAGAGATCCTCAAAGGCACTGTTGAAATAAAAGAGCAGCAAGCCAAGGGCCACTTGCTGTTGGACAGGGCAAGCTGCAAGTGCTGCAAACACAACATGAAGATCCAGTGAGGCATCTTTTGTTAAGAGGAAAATATTAATGTTCTGGTTTGAATGCATATAAATGGATATGCCCAGAAATCCTGTTCTGAAAAAACAAACTCGGTGCAAAATGTGTAAAACCAGTGTTACATGTCTAGGTGGCATTGCTGAAGGAATCAGAGTTACTCCAAAGTTTAAGTCCCACCATTTACATTTCAGACACGGGTTTCAGCATACTGTAGTGTGCCTAGAAGCCTGCAGGACTTACCCAAAAATTATGCAAGTGACTAGAAATCTCCCCAATGATTTAAATAGGTTTGGTTGAAGCCAAATAAGCCATGTCCAGACTCCAGAGCAAGTGTAGGATAATAAGACATGTGCATATGTGTGTGTGCAGTGGGGTAGCAGCGCACGCACGGATCCTGCTGTGAAATGAACAAAGGAAGCAGCTGGTGAACTAACCCACAGAGCTTTGGACTCTTCAGGGTAATTAATCATGGATAAAATATGGAGCTACAAAGAAGGAAAAGCTAATATCACACTAGAGTCATAGGCATCTGCCACTTGAACCTGACGTAGTAACACCACAACCCTAATTCCGGGTTTAAGTTATCAGTACGTGTCAACAGCAGGCACTGCTCCAGTGAAATGCAAGACAAGAAAAATATGCTCCACCTGAATACAGACTTTAGCATAATAAAACATTAGACAATATACAATAACATCCCTAAACCCTAAAATAAGAAGTAAATTCAGCCCAAAATTAAACAAACTTTATTTTTCACCATTTGTTTCATCTTTTATTTCTGTATTCCCCTGAGGTTCAAGTTAATAATTTTTTTCTAGCCAATATTTTTGCTAAAAAAATAGTAAATGCACCAGAAAGAAGTAAAATCCTTGTAGTTGTTTGTAAATTTGATGAAAGTAAGGCATAATAGTCCTAGCCATATCCTGAAAACTTATTCTTTGCCATAGTTTCCCTTTAGGTCTGGACTATCAAAAAATTGTGCTCCCAGAGAAGCTACATAGGCCACCTCTAACTATTGTGTTTACTAACTTTAATTTGTTTTTCTGCACTTTGGTAAAAAAACAGATTAATCTCATATAAAGAACAGAAGACAGTTACTTTTAGAAGAGCAGTTTTCTTTCTGCTCTTTGCAAAAATGAAAGAGTAGCAATGTAATGCTAGCCAAGCAACACTGTTTCTCCTCACAGATAAACAATTTTGCTTTGTTCATCTTCCAGCAAGCATATTGTGGGTAACCTCCTAATCAAAACCTCTCTTTTTTCCCCTTAAAAACAGTTTTTGAAAATGTCACACTTCTACAGGCTCTCCAAATCATGCATGAGAAAGCACCCAACAACGTTTTCTGTTGTTGAAAACTCCTGCCTGATCTTAATTTAAAAAAAAAAAAAAAAAAAAACTACCATGAATAGCTAAAATTCAAAATGAGAGTTTTGATTGCAAAATCACTTTCCCATGCTCAACAACAGCATCCTCTCCTAATACCTCAAAGCCCCACTGAGAAGATTGTGAGACAACAGACAAGATTCTGAAAATTACTGTTTGAAGAATGTGATTATGCATCCCACAGAAGAAAACATAAGCTGTGTGGTAAAGAGAGAGGGCAGCTTTCACAAAAAATAAAAGCTTATATTGTGTCTTGTTGAGTGTATCTGGGGAATGACAGTAACACCAAAGTTTTAGCTTCATGTAAGGTGAAAAAAAGTAATCTCACTTTACCTATAACACAATTTTGCCTCAGATCTTTGTTGCAATATATGATTTTGAACTCCATTGGGTAAAGGTAATTTCATGTCAGCATATATTGAGGACTCAGTGGATCAGGTGTCTCAGGAATGTTTCAGCTCTAGCTTACTTTTGCAAGTCCACACCAGGTTTCCCCATGATTTATGTTTTTGTCTCAGTGGAATATGTAAAACTGAATTAGATCCCAGTTTTAGCCAGAAAGGATGAGAGTATACCACAGCTTGTAGCTACTTTTTGCTTCAAAAAGAACAAAGGGAATTGGCAAACTTCCTAGCCCAAGAAACTCCCTTTGTGAAGCCAGGATCAAGAGACATAGAAACATGTGCAGACTCCCATTTTGTGCCACCACTTTGGCAGTCCACAGACAGAGCTCATCTAGCATATATAAAAGTTGTAATTGTTTTTGAAAAATCATACTAGGATGAATCACAAGATTATGCTATTTACCAAGGAACAAAATCCCAGATATAAGCAAATTAGTAGTCAATAATCTAATAGCCTCAAAAAGGGTTATTGGATGCATACTCCAAGACTAATAGGTAGTCTTCCTCATCATTCAATAAAGCTTGAATAATGTGGTTTTAGGGAACAAGCCTTCTGTAGACAGGATGATGGACACATGGTAATACATTTTTATAGCAGAACACATAATTTCATTTTTTACTGCCTTCCACCTTCCCAAATTCATACATTTTCAGATAGAAAAACAAAAGTTATAACATAATTTCCAAAACCAGATAGCAGACATCTTAATTAGGAAATGCTGTATTATTCTCTCACTTGTTAAACACGTCTATTTGCATATCAATCACAGTATTCATCATCATAATTATTAATGCTTGATTCCACTATATAGAATCTTGAACCCTGAGCTTTTATAAGTCATTTAAGAACATAACTACACAAAAAATAGCTCCTAATTGTCATTGTTTCAGTGGTCCTACTGCTAGTCCAAAGGAAGTGTTTGTTAACATGAATAAGTAACAAAGCTAAGCTAATGTTAAGCACAAAAATTATGCACAATCCAACGTGTACATAAACTAATATCTGTCTTTGCAGACATTTGGACACTAAAATTAAAATTTAAACTAGGCTTTTACATTAAAGGTCTCAAGTGATAATCATTGTGTTTGCACTTAGTAAAGATCTTCTGAAAAAAAAGAATAAACACACCATGATACTTCTCTTCTTAACAAGGTATAACACTTTTTTATCGCTTGTTTGCAGGTTATTTTGCCACAAGAAATTGCAACTGTCTGTCATTCCCCATGATTGCTTGTACAATCAAACAAGGAAGGAAACTTGACCCTGAAATTTTCTGTCTATGCGGAGGTGGTCAAAAAATTTCCCAGGTCTGTAATATGTATACTTTAATGTTAAATGCTGTCGAATGCTCAAAAACAGTTTATCCTCTTTTTTAGTTTGAAAACAATGAATTTACAGTAGTATTAATAACTGCTTTAGGAGATATACAGGTTGATCTACAGAAATTTACAGAAATTTTAGTAGAGTTTTATCGAGAAATTTAAAAAAAAATCCAACACATTCTTGTCAGCAGGTAAACCTGTCTCTTCACAGTGAGCACAGGCAGGACAGAGCCTGGGAGCTGCATGATAGCTAATGAGAACTTCTAGCAGAGCTTCCAAAACTGGAATGCAAATTTAGTAACTCCAGTCTTGCTACTCCTGAGTCAGGTTTTTTTCCAAAAATATGAGTAAAAGGCTGTGCTAGTTTTGGCTGGGATAGAGTTAATTTTCTTCACAGTGGCTCATATGGGTCTGTGCTTTGGATTTGTGTGAACACAGGTTTGGCATTGTTATATTTTTGTTACTGCTGAGCAGAGCCCAGGGCCTTTCCTGCTTTTTGTAATGCCACGGTGGTGAGGGGGCTGGGATGCCTGGGAGGGTGGCAGGAGACACAGCCAGGACAGGTGACCTCACCTGACCAGAGGGATATTCCAGACCATGTGGCATCACGTTCATTATGGAAAGAGAGGGGAAAAGCAGTATGGGGCGGGGGGAAGTTTGGAGTGATGGTATTTGTCTTTCCAAGTCACTGTGATGTGGTGGGACCCTGTTTTCCTGGGGATGGCTGAATAGCTGCCTGCCCATGGGAAGCACTGAATTAATTCCTTGTTTTGCTTTGTTTGTGTGTGTGGCTTTTGCTTTCCCTATTATGCTGTCCTTATCTCCACCCATCCAGCTTTTACCCTTCCAACACTCTCCCTGATCCTTCTGGTGAGGGAGTGAGTGAGCAGCTGTGCGAGGCTTGGTTAATGGCTGGGGTTAAACCACTACAAAGACACATTTTTATATTAGCTATTGGAATGTGAGAAATTGTTGAGATGAATAAGCATATTAATTTAAAAAACCCCAGCTCATGATTNGACCCTGTTTTCCTGGGGATGGCTGAATAGCTGCCTGCCCATGGGAAGCACTGAATTAATTCCTTGTTTTGCTTTGTTTGTGTGTGTGGCTTTTGCTTTCCCTATTATGCTGTCCTTATCTCCACCCATCCAGCTTTTACCCTTCCAACACTCTCCCTGATCCTTCTGGTGAGGGAGTGAGTGAGCAGCTGTGCGAGGCTTGGTTAATGGCTGGGGTTAAACCACTACAAAGACACATTTTTATATTAGCTATTGGAATGTGAGAAATTGTGGAGATGAATATTGATTTTAAAAACCCCCCCTCATGATCATAGGAGGAACACCAGCACTAATGCTCTGCAGGTGACATTTAATGTCTACAAGAATAAAAGAGAAACTCTACCAGGGAGAGGATCTGGCACTGACCTCCCTTCCCCAGAGGCTGCCCAGTTAAAGCCCATTCATGGGTAGGAAAATAGAAGTAAGGGATTGAGACAGACTTCAGTGGAATTTCATACCCTTCCCATAAAATGCTTTTTGCCTTCCTGACTCCATGGAAACATAACAGTCAGTAATACCAAAGGGGAAAAGAGTAGTAGCCAAAAGGAACAGAACTGTGGAGGAATCAGGCCTGTGTTATCAGACAAAAAGGTAATCAAGTGGGGGTTGTTGAGATGAAAAAGTAGATGTCACCTTGGCAACCTGAGATAAACTCATGAAAAATGCAGTGGGTTCCCTATGAGGTAGAAAATGACAATCAGATTAATATTGAATCAAGATGCTTTTATTTAGTGTAGGTAAACAATTCTCCAAGTGATGTGAATGCATAAAATATTTCTTTATTCTCTTTCTAGAGTGGCCTACATATTCTACTTATCACTGACATATCAATATGATAAACAGGTCAGAGAAATAGGCATGGAAACTGATGCTGATTTTACTCTGATTTCTGGAAAGCAGTACAACGGTGGGTTTGTTACTTATTTTATTACTTTTTAATTTGTTTTCCTAATCTGATTTTTTTTACCTGATAGAAGAGGGATGAAAACAAAAGGTTTATTATTAATATTTGATGGAAAAGTTAGGAAGTGTTTTTCCAGTTCAAGATTTGCATTTTCTCTTATTCTTTTAAGTTCTGACTGTAGGTTCTTTCTTGACTTTTAATTTGCCTCACAGAGATTTGGAAGCTTGATGAAAAGTTCTCTTTTCCCTTTTGTGCACTCAATGTGAGACTCACACAACAGGGTTTTATTCAGTCTGAAAAACAGCCCAGAATAAAATATAATTTCAGTTCCTAAATAGTTAAGGCTGAGGCAAATTTTTTACTCTGTTGAGATGGGGAGCACCAGCTTCCTGACAAAGCCTGATTCCACTCAATATCCTGGCGATAACCAGGAAAGGAACTCAGTTGTGTGAAAGCCCACACACAAGTCGTCATATATAAATTCATAATAAAGCTTTGTCATCAGCATGGAAGACACTGAAACATAAATTACATCAATTTCTTAAACTTTAGGCATTGGTTTTTCTTTGTATCTTTTTCTAACTTTTGCCTGTATTTTAGCATCTACCCCTAGCACTTATTATGCATTCACATCTGGACGTGTTGTGCATGCACTGATTTTTTTAAATGCATTTTTGAGTTAATGTTTTATTCTTTGAAATTCTTAACAATCTTAAATCCCATTTTTCCACTATAACCATTCCTCAGTTACTTTTATAAACAGTTTCCTGCTTAGCTTAGCTGTAGTAAGTTTTCCTTTAAGCTGAACAAGAACAAATACTGGTGGAATAAAAATAACTGGCTAAACAAGGTACTGCCCTGCGGCAAAGAGAACATTAATAATTAATAATTAATATGTATTAAGGTGTACTTCAAGTACTTACATAGTCAGATTTTAGACCCACCAAAGAATCAATTTTGACTGTTTATTCTGATTCTCTGAGACAGATCAGGAATTTTGTATATCAGTTTCTAAATCTATCCCAAGATACTGCAGAATCAAGCTAGGCTGTTAGTGATCAATCTCCCACTGATTGTCAACTAAAGCTGGAAAACTATGTTGAAATAACTCTGCAGCACAAGGCCTTAGGTTAAAAAAACCCCTAACGTTTACCATTTTTCACTTAAATATATATTTGAAGTTAAAAAATATTTTGTAGACTCCAGTTCAGGAAAGTATCTCAGTCCAGAATAGCATTTGACTCTCTGTAAAGACTCATACAGTGATGATTTAACACTTAGTCCTTATATTAAAAGTACCTACTTCATCTTGCTTATCAGACTTGACAAACCATAGATTTTCAATCCATGGGTAGCACTCTACACCCAAAGGACATCTGCATATGTCTTTCCTTGGGAATAATATTGGAAGTTGGGATGTATCCTTTAGTCTAGGCTATAGCTTCCTTTTAGACACAATTTGATTGTCTCTGGCAGGGAAAAGCTACACTTAAAATGAGTAAAGATATAATAAAGTGGTTGATTGAAGTACTGGTGAATTCTCTATGACATCTATTTTGCAGTCTTTTAAACAGACCACATACTTTTAGGTTTTTTTCTTAAACTAAGAGACAGCCCTGGGACTGAAGCCTGCAGTTGTGCACACCAGCTCTTGCACCAACCCTCCAGGTCCCTACCAGTGCATTTATAGCCAAACTTGCTGTTGGGGTTGCTTCCAGGCACCAAAGCACAACCTCTTTCTCCACACATTTTTTTCCCCCCCAAAACACACTAGGGAATAATTTGTTGCTCACCTCCTCACCTCTGTGTTTGGTCCATGACAAGCTCCAGGACCATGGGCTCTGTTCAGTGCCAGCTACATGACCTGGAAAAGAACCATCATTTTCCACATCCCCACACAAGACTGGGGCAGAATCTCTTCTGGCTCCCATTGTACATCTTGTCTAAGGACCAATGAGCAAAACAGGAGAGACAAAAACACTGTCTTGGTCTCAGAGGAGGATTTTATTTTTTTTGCATTGGACAAGCAAAAAAGCAAGGAAGCTGCGTCAACATTGGAATGAAGTGGTGTAGGAATGGTATAGTAGGATGTCAAAAATTAGAAAAATTGCAGCTTTTGCAGCATCTGACTGTCCAAATCTCTTAATACACAGTCAGATTGTCTGAAGTTAGTAACTACAGTTGTATCAGCAGCAGGGGGACAACAATACCTGCTTGGCTCTTCATAAATCTGACCAGTGACTTCACTTACTTACTTGAAAGCTAATACTGAATGTCAGACTTAGTATGAGTACACAGTAATGCAAATTTTTCATTATTTTACATACTAGTGGCAAGAATCTCACCCAGACAGCAGATTAATAAAGAATTTAACCTGGAGAAGATGGAGAAAAAGTATATCATGTCTACTTAACATTTTATTCAACTTTTCATCTGTTCATGTCATCAGAACAAGCCAGCTGGTAAAATATTTTGGTGTATTTTTATATGCCTTACAAGCAGTACTATTATAAAGAAAAAAATGCATACCAGTGTCTTAAAAGCTGCTATGTTGGCACGCATTCCTGCAGATTTTTTTTTCCCCTCTTCAATGTTAGCTCATTCTTACAAATGTTGATTTAAAATGTCTGCAAGTCTAATCTTAATAATAGGAGATTCAACTGTTCTCATAAGGAATTTCCAATAATACTAGGGCCAGAAATTTTATTTAAAAAAAAAAAAAAGCAGACACACACAAAAAAATAAAGAAAACAGGAGCACTATTTACAGCTTCCTCTTACTGTTTGCAGAAATATTTTTGGTACATTGGTGGCTCATAATCTAAACTGGTTTCCATAAGTCAATACAAATGATGTATAGAGCCTTCCAGCCAAATTTTCCATATATCCAGGCAAGTCAGGATGGCCAAGCGGTCTAAGGCGCTGCGTTCAGGTCGCAGTCTCCCCTGGAGGCGTGGGTTCAAATCCCACTTCTGACAGCTCTTTTATAACACCAACCTCAATGGGTGCCGTTGACACACCTGGAGGGGAGGATGCCATCCAGAGGGACCTGGACAAGCTGGAGAAGTGGGGCCATGGGAATCTCATGAGGTTTAACAAGACCAAGTGCTGGTGCTGCACCTGGGTCAGGGCAATTCCCAGTATCAACACAGGCTGGGGGATGAACAGATCCAGGGCAACCCTGATAAGAAGGACTTGGGGGTGCTGGTGGATGAGAGGCAGGACGTGACCCAGCAATGTGCACTCACTGCCCAGAAAGCCAAACGTGTCCTGGGCTGCATCCAAAGCAGCGTGGGCAGCAAGGCAAGGGAGGGGATTCTGCCCCTCTGCCCCACTCGGGTGAGACTCCACTGCAGTGCTGTATCCAGCTCTGGAGTCTCCCCTAAGGAAGGACATCGACCTGCTGGAGCGAGTCCAGAGGAGGGCCACCAAGTTGAATAGAGGGATGAAGCANGTTGACACACCTGGAGGGGAGGATGCCATCCAGAGGGACCTGGACAAGCTGGAGAAGTGGGGCCATGGGAATCTCATGAGGTTTAACAAGACCAAGTGCTGGTGCTGCACCTGGGTCAGGGCAATTCCCAGTATCAACACAGGCTGGGGGATGAACAGATCCAGGGCAACCCTGATAAGAAGGACTTGGGGGTGCTGGTGGATGAGAGGCAGGACATTGACCCAGCAATGTGCACTCACTGCCCAGAAAGTCTCCCGTAAAAGTCCAGAGGAGGGCCACCAAGTTGAATAGAGGGATGAAGCACCCTCCCATGAGGAAAGGCTGAGAGAACTAAGATTATTCAGCCTGGAAAAGAGAAGGCTTTGGGGTGACAGAATTGTGTCAGGTTGCTCTGTGCAACCTGATTTAGTCAAAGGTGTCCCTGCCCATGGTGGGGGAGTTGGAACAAGATGATTTTATAGGTCCTCTTCCAACCCAAACCATTCTATGATTCTATGATCCTTTGTGTCTGTGAATAAGGAAATGTAAGTAGAGAAATATAACAATATAGAAAATCTTGGTACTTTTCTGCATTATTATAATGAGGTATTTTAAGGGCTATAAGACTGTGAAGAAAGATTGTAGAAGCTATATCACTCCCTATTACAATTGCATAGAGATTAATAGTAGTCATGATTATGCTATACAGAATAAATTATGAACATTTAATTTCTTCCTCAGCCTGATGGAAGAAGAAGACTCAATAATGAAGAATTTGCATATTTTTCATGCAAAATGACTTTCTTATAAAGCTGTAGCACTACAGATGCAGAGAAGTTGGGTATCACTCGGATCCTGCAGGCAAAGAGGAATGTAACTTGGGCAGGTTTTTTGGGGATGAAATTGCCATGCACTATGGTAATGACAACACTACAAGGTGCTCTATGGGTTTCTCTCCAGTCTGGCACAATCACTCCCCCTCAACAGGCTCCTGAATTCTATTCCTGGAATGTAAATCAAGCTACATTAGAACAAGCTCTTTGCAATACTCCTATCTCCATCACAGATGGGTTTTTTTGAGTTTGATTTCTAAGGCCTAGAAATGCATGGTAATTGAGAGACCTGGTCTTCTTACTTGTGCAGAGCTCAGGAGGCTGGAGGAGGCAAGCAGGAACTTTGGTGTGATGAGAGAGCAAGGGCACACAGGCTGGGCTAAATTTTATTGTCAAACACAAGATTTCCATCCTGGGCAATCACAAGATTTCCATTCAGAGAATGATGGAATGTTGTTCATCTGTGATGTGGGAATGATGCCATCTAACCTCACAACCTAAATAACAGGATTGTCTGTAGCCCATCCTTCCATGGATGCAGGCACCTTGCATGATGCCTAACTGATTTAGAAGTATCTAAAGAAGTTTTAAACAAACCTGTTTAAATTGCATCAATAAAAAATTCAGGGCTGCTTTTCTCCTTTATATTTTCATGCATTCCCTTGTGGAATCAAGTTGTTCAAGAAAAGTGAACACTGCACATTTAATTTGACAATTTCATGAATCAAAATGAGCTTACTGCAAGCAGTTTGGCTGTAGCTGACATGCTAAACTATTGCCTCTGGAGGTCCTAGTGATGTTAATGTTACTTGCAGTTAAGATGCAATAGAAATGCAGACTCTGCCAAAATCTTCATACAGAAATGTTTTTTTAAAGCTTGGGGATTTCTCTTGAGTTTTTGTTTGAGGTTTTTTTTGGGGGGGGGGGTTTGGGGGTTTTTGGTTTTGTTTGTTTGTTTTGGTTTTTGGTTTGTTTTGTTTTTGTTTTTGGGGTTTTTTTGGGTGTTTTGTTGTTTTTTTATTTCTTTTTTATTTGGTTGGTGTTTTTTTGGTTGGATTTCTCTTTTTTTGTGTGGGAGAGGGGGTTTGGTTTGGTGGTTTTTAAATAACACTTCATAGATCAAAAATTCAAGAAGCCTGGCATATTCTGTAATTTGGGCTTCAAAGCTGCACTCCTTTAGGGAGATTTGAAGCCAGGAAGAACAAAGCCAAGTTTAGTCATATGTTCTTTGGTACCTTCAATTGATCTGTGATGCCACTTGGGATGTATACATCGATTACCCTCAAAGTCCTGTTTCCTTGAGCAGCCCTATATGAAATTCAAAATGATCAATGTTCATATTAAATTATTTCAGCCCAACTAGAGAGGCTAGAAGTTGTTTTATGAAGTACAAGGTTTTCTTCTTTTTGTCGTCACCTGTTATTTCTTTTAGCATTGTTTTTCTTCATTATTATTTCTCTTACTGCAGGGAAACATGCTGTCCTGTGATTTTTCTTCTTTCCAGCCTCCTTCTCAAAGAGGAATCATCCAGTTTGCCTGGCTCTTCCCTCCAGCTACTCCCTGAAGTATTAGTATTTTTCCTTGTGTACTCATTCATTCCTCTATTTTGCCACATGCTGTGGCTGTATGACCTTCAGCCCAGGTTTTCAACAGGGCTGTCTTGCTCTAGCTGAAATATCTGTCAAGGATTAATGTGGAGGAAGAGACCCAAATGAGACTGAGGGGGTTACAAAACAGTTACGTTAGATGAGATCAGCAACAGCAACTAGTTTCTACTCTGTTCAAAAGGTGATTGAAGAAGGATTGGGCTGCATGACACCTCAGTGTTTTTCTGGGTGTGAGAAGCACAGGCAAGCATGGCTTCTGCAGCCTGATTGAAGAATAAAAGCATTATAGGCTGCTACACTGGAACTGCGTGCTCAAACTTTTAAAGAGCACCCTCATTTACCCTGAAACTCTTGAGTAATGGCTTAATCACAGAAAAACCTTCTAAAGAGAAACCTGATAACAGGGATTTCTATTATCTATTAGAACAAGAACCAACGGAGTGAAGGTTTATTACTATGCTTTTATCCTGTTGTTTAGGAATATGGTAGAATTGTCAGTAGTGATCCAGATTAAGCAGAAGTATTTGCTTAATATTTCTAGTTGTTATTTGATGCAATACAATTAATTCCTCACTTCTGATGATAATAATACTAATCAAATATTATAATAAGCTGAAACAGGAAATACTGGACAATTTTAAAGAGTAGAAACAAAGAATTTGCATTTAGGAGCTTTAAAAATGCTTAAGAACTATCTAAGTAATTTATGTTGACTTCAAATGTTCTTTAGAAATTTGTAAGATTGCCTTGTTTGGAAATTTAAAACAAGTAAGATGAACAACAGTCTGTTCCAGGCTTGTCAATCTGACACTGATCTGAATCAAATAAAGATCATGTTAGTCTGATAATAAAAAACTGAAAGAGTAGAACAAATTACAAAAACATCCAGAAAACAGGTGTTTTATAAGTTCAGTATAAAAAAATAAAACTGATAGAATATGCCTACAACTTTGTAAGGCATTTTAATAGGTGCAAAATAATGTCATGGTAAGTGGAACAAGGTTGGAGGCATAAAGTCTAGAGGAAGTAACATAACCACACGTGCACAACAGAGAACATGAGCTGCAGATGTGTCCTGAAATGAGCCTACAGGTGATGACTGATACTTAGCTGGAAAAAAAGGATTAATGCAGTCTTCCAATGTTTAAATAACAAAGTACATTGTTGGAGGTTCTGTACTTATTACTGTGGTAACTTGCTACTGAAACATCACCAGCTCAAGATGTTGACAATGTAGGAAAGCACCTACATTGAAGAATACAGGAATAAATAAGGGTAGAGAAAGAATGTTTTAAGGAAATGTGTAAATCTTTGATTCAGTTGGCAAGTATGTCTTCAACTTGGTTTTCATATCAAAACCTGAGGGCTCATACACTTCACCTTAAGAGAAGAGACAATAATGATTGATAGGGGTGAGCCATTTGGAAGTTTTGGTGAATTTTATATTGCCAGAGTATTTGTTTCTCAAGGCTGGAAGTTCTCAGCAATATTGTACATTTTGTTAGCTTGCTGTCTATAAAAGCTGCAGTCTCCAGCCATATTAAGCTGAGGAGAACAAGTACTTTAAGTGACTTCTGAGAGGTAGGAATATTCCTTTTCTTGAGGAAAATACAACTTGGTTCATGGTGACAGAGGACACTGGTTTTCTGCAGAGATGCTGTCTCCATCATAACTCCTATGTCTCTATTTCTTTCACATAGACTATTTAAAAAGAATAAGGCCTTGTAGAGCCATGCTGGCAGGGATACCTCCTAGTATTCCTATACACATCCCTGGATTTCCCTAGATTTCCTCCAAATCTGCATGGAGTTGCTCAGTCTAAAATGTACCACAGGCAATGAATGAGTTCATTTCAAACCTCTGTGAAATAATGGCCATAATCACAATAAAAATACATTAAAGTGTATTAATTGAATAAATTCCAAGTCCTTTTTCACTTCTAGCATATTTAAACTGATACTTTTCAGGGGTACTGAAGGGGTGGGTTTATTTAGAAAAATCAGATGAACATACTTCAGCATTTTCAGTTTCCTTTGTGAGTCTTAAACATATTGCTCTTGGTGCAGACAAGTGAAACAAGAAAGTGTAAATTTTTACCTGCATGCTACCAAACATTTGAAATCATGACCTCAAAGCTCTTGGTGAGATAAAAAAGCACCACAATTTATTAACAGGAATGTATACACCGTGTTATGTAAGAAATATAAAGAGAAGGGAAGGATAAAAGCTAATTTTTTTCGAACTCTTCAAACTCTTATTCTGGTTTGGAGAGGTCGGGGGAAACTTCATCTTGGTAAGAGATAAGCAGCAATGTTACTCCGAATGCTCTGTGTTTAGTCATGTACACAATCTAACCATTCCTTTGAATTAATTTGCAGCACTTTCTTATTAGTCCCATCTCCTTTCAAAGGCATAATGGTCATA